>CM053592.1:9853620-9883992 GCA_028646515.1 Pseudochirops corinnae
GCATGAGCTTTTGAGATTCTTTTTCCAACTGGCAAATTTGACTTTTTAAGGCATTTTTCTCCTGACTGGCTTTTTGGGCCTCCTTTGCCATTTGAGTTAGTCTATTTTTTAAGGTGTTTTTTTCTTTAGTCAGGTTGTTGACTCTCTTATCATGATTTTCTTGCATCATTCTCATTTCTCTCCCCAATTTTTCCTCCACTTCTCTTATTTGGTTTTAAAAATCCTTTTTAAGCTCCTCTATGGCCCATATCCACTTTATATTTTTCTTGGAAGCTTTTGGTGTGGGAGTTCTGACTGTGTTGTTTTCCTCTTGTTCCATGCTTTGGTCCTTTCTGTTCCCAAAAAAGGAATCTAAAGTTAGATTGCTGGGTTTGCTTTGCTTCTTTTGCCTGCTCATGTTGCCAGTCAATTACTTGGCTCTTGGGCTCAGTAGTAAAACTCTGCTTTCAGAGGGGAGAGCTCTGTCCCAAATCACTGCAGTTTATGCAGCTGCTGGAGCTATTAGGAGGCCACCATTTTTTGCAGCCCCCACTAGCTTTGTCTCACTGAAAACACATCTCAGGACCACCACCCAAGATCATGATCTGATCTAGGAAGCTCAAGTAAAGAACACTTAGCCTCTGAATGATTGCTTGGCCCTCCTGCAATCTTCAAGCCAGGAGCTTCTGAAGCAGCCACATGGAGGCAGCTGTAGGGCCGCCACTTCAGACTGCTGCTAGCTCTGGAGGCAGTTTGGCCGGACCCCCTTCCCCAAATTTAGCTGAGTTCCACTGACCTTTTCCCTTTGTCCTTGGCTCTTGTGGGTTGGTGATTCTGGAAATCACCACAGCTGCTGCTGATCCACTGTCCTGAATGCTATAGCTGGGGCTTCTCCTCGATGCCCTGGGGTTGACACTGCATAGGGCTGAGCTCTACTTCCAGCATGCTACGATGACCGTCTGCCGGGCTGCCTTCAGCAGGAGCTTTGTTACTCCGTCATTTTTGTGGAGTCTGGAGCTCTAAAACTTGTTTAGAGTCATATTTTATAGGTATTTGAGGTGGCATTGGGGGGAGCTCACAGAGTTCTCCTGTTCTTCCATCTTGACTCTGCCCCTCCTCATTATTTTTTAATGGAAATTGCAGGATAGAGACTCTGAGACAACACAGGAATGTCACACTGAAGCACTAAGACCAGTTTCTCTGGAAGCCTTTCTAGGTGGCAAAATCACAAAGAAAGATTCAGAGCCATTGCTGGCTATTCTGGTACCTGGGGCAAGCTACGTAGAAAAGCAGCAATCATCTTTTAAATACTGATTCTGAGGGGGTTGAGAGGAGAGACACTTAGGTTGAGAATTCAGGTCTGTAGAAAATTCCATGGTAGCAGGATGTTTGTGATGGTCTATAATAAATCTTGTGTATATTTTTGTAGGTCCACTTCCAGATAGATTTTTATAGTTATTTGAAGTGGATTTTTTGTTTTTCTGTTAGTATTATACAGACATAATAAAGATTTTGTGGATTTCTTTTGCCTCCTGCTACCTTGCTGAAGGTGTTCATTACTTCAATTAGCTCTTCACTGATTCTCAGAGATTAGCTAAATATACCCCATGTCATCTGCAAATTAGAACACTTTTGTTTCTACCATTCCATTTATTGTTTTATTCTCCTACCTGGCATTTTCACAATTGTCAAATAATAGTGGAGAAAGGGAGCATCTTTGTTCTACCTATATTTGTAGTAGGAAAGTTTCAGCGTTTCTCCATTGCAAATAATTATAGCTCTTACTAGAATTATGTGCAGTGCTTTTAAATATATAGTTTTGATTTTATTAAAAAGGATTTTTTTCATGCTTACTCTTTTCTGGGGACTTAAAACATAAATTTTTCTAAAATAAATTTCTGCAAAAAAAAAAAACCCCAGGATTCCATGGTAGTGAGTCAGAAACTCAAACACTGGCTCCTGTAATTGAAAATCTAGGAACATTGGGAGGCTACTACTAAGGTGGTAGCCATGGTGAAAGAACCAAGTGCTATAGGTCTGAGGGCTAGTTCAATGAGGGTCCACCAACAGAGTCATTATGCCTTTGAGAGGAAGTATGGTGTAGCACGATGATGGACTTGAGACCAGGAAGACTTAGGTTCAAGTCCCAACTCTAACATTTCCTGGTTCTGCAACCACAGACTAATTCTTCAACCTCTCTGAGCCTCAGTTTCTGCATCTGTAAAATGGTACTAATAGTACCTATAGTATCTACCTTGAATGTATTATATAATACCTCATAGGTGTTTACCTCAGCACAGGTGAGGCTCAAATGGAGTAGTGGATATAAAGCATTTTGGAATTTTTAAATAACTATAGAGTCAGCAATCATATCACTATTCATGTCCTATTTTAACAAAATATTCTTGCTAACTAGGTGCCAGGCTCAGTTGTTTCTGCATTGCTAAAGGACAAGAATGCTCTTGATGTGGGGTTCCCCATTGTACCACCCTCTTGATAGCTCAGGAGGTGGGATTGAGAAAGCCTAAACCAGAATGACATGATATTTAATGTAATCTTTTTTATTGAAAAGCCCAGGGTGTTTAATTAGATCTTCAAATGCCTTGTGCCACTTTCTGTGATATGCAAATATGTATGATGATTGCAGTGCTGGAACTTTGCAAGTCTTTAATTAGATTACTCCATCACCAGAAGGCTAACAGTAAACAGTTCAAACTATTTTGTGGGGCTTAGAAACAATAATTAGCAAATGTTTAATTTATTTGACAGAGAATTTATGTTTGTACTTTTCCCTGAGTGCTAATTGCCATAAAATTACTGAAAACTGCATGAGGCTCAGTAGAGATGGCTGATTTACAAAGACAAGGGAGATCAGAGCAGAGTTCTTACATTATCGACCAATAAATAATCAATCAGGAATCATTTGCTGAGAGTCTGCTGCAAGCCAGGCACTGTGAACGGTGAATACAATGATAAAAATGGAGTGGTCTCCTTCTCAAAAATATTACATGTTAATAGATGGATCATGAAGTTTTGAGTCTTGATGCAAGGGTTGATGCAGGGAGAATTGGCTGTGCATCAATTGTGCTAGGGTAAATATGGTTTTTTTTTTTCTTTATTGTGTAAAGGATAAAGTAGGAAAGGCAAGCATCTCAGAAGTTACAGATTTTCAGAAGTTGGACTGAATTACTCATTTAGTTTGTAACATCTTGAAGGAAGACAAGATACAACTTCACTGCTATGTTTTAGACTTTGTTCAAAATTTGTATGGCTGCCTTATGTTTTCACATGAATTTTAAATCCTATATAAGCTTATTAAAGCTTAAAACTTCACTAAGACTTTTGGGACACCTTGTATATCTCCACTCTTCTCTACTCAAAGAGCCATCCCCTGTAGCAGATAATAAAGAAAGAAAAAAAGCAGCCAAGCAAACCTAGCTAAAAGGGTAAGTGAATCTGACAGGAAATGTAAGGTTCCACAACCAGAATCCCATAGCTTTGGCAAAGGAGTGACACATGTTCACTGTTGAATCTCTTCTTCAGGATTGATATTAGTGCTTACAACTATACAATATTCAGTTTATGTTTGTTGCTGTTGCTTTTTAATTGCATTATAGTAATTGTATATATTGCATTCCTGGTTCTTCTCACTTTACTTTGCATCAGTTCATGCACATCCTCTCACAAATCTCTATATTCTTCATAGTCATTTCTTATGGCTTAATAATATTCCATTAAATCCACAGGTCATGATTTGCCTAACCATTTCCCAATAATGGGCACCTCCTTTTTTTTTTTTTTTTACAATTCTTTAAGACTGTTCCAAGTATTTAATAAGTTTTCTTAAATAATGAGAACTATGTTTTGTTGGGGTGCTACCATTCAAGTGCAGACACAGAGTGATAAACTTGAGTGTGTCCAGAGGATAGCAAACATTATAGTATAGGGCTTGAATGTATATCACATTGAAGAAATGGGGCAGGTTGACTGTGGAGGAAAGAGGGTTCAGATGAGAACAACCATCAAAAATTTGAAAGGCTGTCACATACATAGAGGAGGGATTATGCTAGTTGCATTTTATCCAAGAGGGAAGAACTAGGAGCCATAGGTGAGAATTGCAATGAAGCATATTTAGGCTTCATGTCAGGAAAAAGCACAACTTAGAGTTGTCTGAAAGTGGAATGAATTCCCTCAAGAAGCACTGAAGTCCACCTTGGTACAGATCTCCAAATAGAGTCAGGTATTTTGTGGCACATAGATCCTTTATTTCTATTATAAGGGGAGGTGTCTTCTGGTGAGACAAGCAAAAATAGAAAATATGCCTGATGTTCAGTCTTCATTTTCTTTTCTTTTTTTCTATAGAGGGATTTATTTTATTTTTAAAATTTTTTTTGCCTTTTTTTTTTGGAGGGGGGAAGGTAGGGCAATTGGGGTTAAGTGAGTTGCCCAAGATCACATGGCTAGTTTTTGCATTAAGTGTCTGAGGCCGGATTTGGGTTAAGGTCCTCCTGACTCCAGGGCTGGTGTGTTATTCACTGAACCACCTAGCTGTCCCAATCTTCATTTTCAAAGGGGACCAATGACATCCTGGGGGAATATCTTGATTTGCCCATGAATTGGATTTAAGTGAGGCAGAATTGTATGAAGTCATCAGCCTCACTCTTTCTTCCAGAGTCATTGAAATGCAATGGCAACACAAAACTCAGGATGACTGTTGATGACCTGGGATGCAGTGAATGACCTTGGCTTATTGGTATCTTACCCAAGCTCTAAGCACCTCCAATGTACCTGCTACAGCCACCTTCAAGGCTATTGGGACAAATTGCTGTTATCCACCCATTCTGCTGGGAGGAAGTCTTCATGTGCTTGGGGTAGACAACCCCCTAAGTCACCAATGGGTTTGAAGCCTACTGGTTACCCTCAACCTGATTTAGCTCCTCTGTTTATATGGTTTTATCCCAGGTGTGGCCACTGCACAGCTACAACTTCTTGGAGCCACAGGTGAGAATTGGATGAAAGTGGACACCAAAGGTGGCCCAGCAACCCTGAATAGGGCTCAGCAAGATCTCACCCAGAGGGGCTAGTCCTTCCTGAACACTCCCTACACCCCAGAAGGTCTACAGAGACTAAAAGAAACAGACATTAAAAAGTAAAGAAGAAATTCTATGGATAAAAAGTATACATTCTCTATAATGAAAGGAGAGGTGGGATTGAGGGAGGTGTGCATAGCTCAATTGTACTTGAAGAGGCCAGTGATCTAATGAACTTGCCTATAGGGTATTTATTGCTTTTACTTCTTTGTCCTTAGTCACCCGTCTATATAATATTCCCTAAGGAGTATTGTTCAATATTTTCAGTCCTATATGACTCTTGGTGACCCCATTTGGGGTTTTCTTGGCAAGATACTGGAGTGGCTTGCCATTTATTTTCCAGCTCATTTTGTAGATGAGGAAACTGAGGCAAACAGTGACTTGGAGGGTCAAATAGCTAGTGTCTGGGGCCAGATTTGGACACATAAAAATGAGACTCTGGATCAGCACTCCATCCACTGTACCACCTAGTTGCCTCAGTAGCTCTTAAATGAGTAGCTGAGATTAAAAAAAAAGACTTATCTATGTAAGGGAATTTGGAATTGTTTATAGAGGAAAGGCATTTTGAATATTGAAGAATTTCTTGACAGAGGCAAACCTCCCTAGAGGTAACAATTTGGGAACTGAAGCTCTGAGGGAATATAAAGGAAGGAGGTTTGTCAGTCCTAAACTAGGAATTCTTTGCCTTGCTAAAAGAGCCTTTGTAGCACTTGAGCTAAACAAAACACACACAGAAACACTCCAGCTGAAGTTAGTGCAACACCCCTCAGCCAGACCAATGACCAATGTTGATTTTGCCCATTGACCTGTCCTATAAAGACATCATGTTATATACAGAGAAAAGATCAGCAGCAGAATGGCCTGTCTAAAAGCAGCTAACCCACGGCAGTCCAAGTTGCATGCATCTCTTCAGCAGCCACAATCCACTGGTCTATCTAGCAAATGTCCATTGGTGACATATCCTGCTCAGTTCAGTCTAATATTTGTGGAATCTGGGGAAGAGCAGTATAGTCACTGTGTGATCTATCTGGCCAACTTCAGAAACATTATTGGCCCATCTAACAAAGGCCTTATACCTCATGAGGAGCAAACTTAGCTGAGCTGCCAGAGATACCATGCCTTCTAAAGAGTCAGTTCAGCTAAACAGTAGAGCAATTCATCATGAAAGAGAAAGATCATCAAGTCTTTTCAATTTCTGAGTTATGGATTGCTTTGTCTATGTAGGTTCTTCATATATGTATCCCCTAAATGTGTACCTTGCTACCATTGAATTTTGGCTTCATGACCATTTTTTCCCTCCTGGATTTTGAGTATATTTGTGGGGAAATATGACCCTGGTTTTGGAGGAAAAATATGTCATATATTCTTGTTATGCTGTTTGAATAAATGCCATTGTTAAAGTTCTAAGTCTAGTGACTAAATGTTATGAGAAAACATATCAGTAGGGGCTCATGAGCTAGTTTTTAGAAGAGACACTAACAGGGTTATCCCTAGAACTGTAGGAGTCATAATGACCACCTCTCTGGGGACTCAGTCTGCCAGTAGTAATGTGAATTGGGCAAATGAGCCCAAAGTAGGTGTTACATTATTTCTGACCTCCTCCTCCTCCTTTTCGTCTTCCTCTCCTTCCCCTTTTTCCTCCTCCTTTTCTTCCTTTGCCTTCTCTCATCTTTTGTCATCTATGCCAATGTGTTTGGTATAAATTGTTTTGGGTATGATGAAACCTCAGAGTTATTTTGATTTTAATTTCTTTTCAAATTAGTAAATGGGAAGAATCTTCTATATGGTGGCTAATAATTTTTAATTCTTTTGAAGACCATTTGTTCATATTCTTTGATTGTTTATTAGGAGATGGCTCTTGGTCTCATCTTTTTTGATAAGTTGCCTATACACATATAAATATACACATATACATATGACTATATGCATGAATATGTACATACATATCTATGATATCATGCATGTGTATGACATCAGACCCCTATAATAGATATTGATGCAAAAATGTTCCCTAATTTATTGCTTGATTTCTTATCCTAATTGTTTTGATTTTATTCCTGCAGAAACTTTTCAATTTCATTCAATTGAAGTCGTTTGTTTTAACTTTTGTCATGGTCTTTATTCTTGTTTGGTTGAGAATTCACTGAGTATCCACAAAGGCACAAACATCAGTTCTCTTCTAGGTTTTTTTTGCTTTGCTTTGTTTTTTGGAAGTGTGCCCTTTAAAATGCAAGCTGTGTATCCATTTGGAATCTATTGGTGGTATATGGTATAAAATATTGAGAACCACTGGATAAAAATGACCCAAATGAATGAGCATAGGCTGAAAAACCAAGCAGATTAAAGTTCCCACATTGATCAACTCTGGGATTGACCAGTGAGTGAGTGTCTGTTGCTTTTCTGGTCACAAATGAGATAAAGAGAAACATTTTCCTCCTTCCCTTAGGAAAAAAAAGGAATAAAAAAAAGCTAAATCCAATATTACTTATAGAAACTAGATTTTTTCTGAACTTCTATCAATAATTTTTGATGCATCATGTATAATAACTTATATGGCACTTAGTAAGTTCTAGGCACTTTGTGCTTTACAATTCTTATGTCCTTTCATCCTTATAATTGCTCTTCCAAGGTAGGTAATATTATTATGCCTGTTTTATAATTGAAGAAAGGGAGTCAAACAAGTGACTTGCCCAATGTCATATAACTAGTAAGTGTCTCAGGCCAGGTTTGAACTCAGGTATTCCTGCCTCCAGGGGGCAGCACTCGATCCACTGTGCCACCAGTTACCTCTATAATAAAAGGAGTTGCTCTGAAAGGCAAGATGAGTACACGTGTTGTCCTTTCTAAATGGAAGAAAAAGTTTAATTCTGGACATTTCAGACTGGCAAACTTGACATGGGTGATACAGTGAGTGCTAAGCCTGGATTCAAGAACACTCATCTTTCTGAGTTAAAATCTAGCCTGATACTTCCTAGTAGTGTGACCCTGGGCAAGTCACTTAACCCAATTTGTCTCAGTTTTCTTATCTGTAAAATTAACTGGAGAAGGAAATGGAAAACTGCTCCAAGAAAACTCCAAATGGGGTCATGGAGAGTCAGAAAGGACTGAAACAACTAAATAACAATAGCAAACTTGACAGACTATCAGATACTAAGAGAAAACGTCAAAATCAATACCAAATAAGAAAAAAAGGAAAACATATAATAGGTCTTAGAATGACAATAGCTTGAAACAGAACTATTCTTTTTTGAATGTGAAAAATGGGAAATCCACAAAGAAAAAGATACTGACATGGACTATTTTCAATACCAACGGAATTTTAACTAATGTAAGGAAATCATCCAAATGCAGAAAACCCAAGAACCCAGAAATCATCTCAGTTAACAAATATTTGTTTTCTTTGCCTAACAGACAGAGCAATCAGGATCCACACTGATTTAGGTTATAAATCCATTTGGAGAAAGAGTACTATAGTATCAGTTCAAAAAGCAACAAAGGACAGTTTAAAAGAAAACACAGTTTGCTAGAATGCTTGGCATGCATCCTACTTAAGCCAGGTCATCCCAAAGAGCATTTCAGTATGAAGCTGGAAAGGAAAGAAAGTTTAAAAAGAGACTACCTCTGTTAACACTTCTCTTTTCTCCCTTAATTATTGGGGAACTGCCATGTTTGAATTCTAACATCTCAATTATCAGGGGAAGTGTCACTAAAGAAGACAAGCTTGATCACATCAATTACAACATAAAAAAAATTGAGGTTATAGGAGACTGAATTTAGAAAATGTTGAGGGTTTGATTATCGAAGATTTTTAGAAGGAAAAGATAGTGGAGGATTGTAGTTGAGGGGCTACTACTTATAGAATTTCATTTTTGCACAATCATTTAAAATCATATTTAACTTTTCTTAACTCCGTTTGAAGTTTTCTAGGTAAAGATACTGGAGTGGTTTGCTGTTTTCTTCTCCAGTTCATTTTACAGATGAGGAAACTGAGGCAAATGGGGCTAAGCAATTTGCCCAGGTTCACATAGCTCCAAAAAGATGTTAATGAAGAGAACATCAATAACTACCAACCCATGTGCTTGCTTCCTCATCTCCTTGTGGAAGTATATTTTCAAAATCTCATTTTAATTTTCTCTAGAAATATTAACTAACCCCCCACCCCTGGATTCCCTCTTTTCCTCTGGTTGGAGTGTGGTGGGAGTTGGACATCTGGTATTCCTATTAAAGGATGGAACTCAGGGAATTCACCCAACTACTTTCCTGGACTTCATCATCTCCAAAAATTCATTATTCTGCAAGATAAAATCAACTTGAAATTCTTATCTCTTTGACAGCTCCTGTCTATGATGGTTGGAAAGGGTAGGAGGTCAAACATCTGGGAGTTCCTCCCTGATCCTCCACTCCTTAAGGATGTCATCCAGGGAATTCTCCTTCTTATTTCCCACTATCCTGGACTTCATTGTCTACAGAGAGTCATGATCCTGCAAAATGAAATCTCAGAAATTTGTACCTTCCCAGATGATGTCCTATCTGGTTGCATGACTTTCTCATACCCCCACACTGGGTATTCTGCCCCCTACCCATTTCCAACTTTTTTCACATCTTGTCTCCCCCATTATATCGTGAGTTCCTTGAGGGCATGGATTATCTCTGTACCCCCACACTTAGCACAGTACCTTGACTTACTCTGACTCTTTCCAGACTCCTTGGAAAGATGGGTAAAAAGTTGAGGTAAAAAAGAAAGCCTTCATGAAGTGAATGGATTAAAGGCTTATCTCTGCTTTTATCCACTAAGGGATTAGACTAGAGTACATAGCATGTAGCAAGTGGAAGATATTCTCACTGCTTCCAGTTTAGATTCTGGATAAGAATGAATAGAGTCTTTTGTTTATTAATTGCAAAGTACTAAGGATACAAATTTAAAAAAATGTTTCTGCTGGTAAGGAACTCACTTTCTTGTGGGGGAGATAGCTATAGATAGGGGTCTTTGGGAGAGAACTCTTTGTTTCCTCAAGAGGCATGATCCAGGACGAATGGAATAGCAACTTCATTACCCAACAACTTTTGGAATATTTACCTGGACTCTATTATTTTAAGATAACTTTTTCTTGTTTAAGATTTCTATAAATCTTACCTGACAGCTTCTTAAGTCAGGGTTATGTTGGAGGTCATGGGGAACTATGCCAATTTAGATGTCTCTCTTCCAAATTTGAAATGACTTGGATATAGATGAATGATTAATTAAATAAAATTGTTCCTGGCAGATTTGACCTCAGTTGTATAGTATTAATATGAACTTTTTTTGGCATCTGTAAAATCTTGATGAAAATGATTTACATATGTATGAGAAGTATCCTTGTTGAAAACACGAAAAGAGGATAAGTGGACTTTTAAAAATGATGTTCTTCAGAGCACCATATCTTCACAGTCACACTGACAGGTGCTGAAGACTCAGGATATGGCTCTATTTATTGTTGATTGATTACAAAAAGCATAAAACCAGGATATAAATGCTTAACCCAAGGTGTTTGTGACTACCATGGAAGATGTCCAACACAGATGAAAAATGACTTTTATATAGATGATGCAGTTCTCTAGATTTCCCTGTTTGGGACAGATGTGGTACTAATTGTCTCAAGGCCCATTATATTCAAGAATTCATTAATTAGATCTATAACCACTCAAAAGACTTTGACTTCACAATCCATATTGGAAAAATCAACTGTGTGAAGAAGTATAGATCTAACTATACAGGCATTTTAAGTGGCCAGTGACCTATGCTCAGAATTTAATTGGAGGAAGAGAGTGAGCTGGTTTAAATTTGGGGAATTGTAAAGTACTTCCAGTGATCCTAAGCTGCCCTCTGAAATAAAAATGTGTCTTTCTATAGCAATCTCCTGTTAGTGATTCTTTATGGTAAAAAACATGGCACACAACTAAGGAATCACAAATTTGGGCAGTTATATGAGCAAAGTAATACATATACAAACACACATATACATGCATATATGTATGTACGTATGGATATATGTGTGTATGTATATGAATTGTGGGAAAAATTGGTTATGACAAATTGCCAATGATGTATGAAGTTGAATAAATGTTATTATCTGGGATATGTATGTGTATATACACGCATACATATGTATGTATGTACATGTATATATACACTTGTGTGTGTATATATGTTTACACAAACACATATCTGGAGATGGGTGGGTTATGTGGTGAGATGGAGGAACAACAGACATACACTCTGGCTGTTGCTTTGGTACCCATAGAATTATTAAAAAAAAAAAAAAACAGATGCACAGAGACACAGACACACAAAACACTAAGGTAAGGTCCCTAGCATATTCTGTGGATTATTTATGTGAGATTTGTAAGAGCACAAAATTTGTACAGAATGAGATAATGTGGATAAATTATCTAAACCTAGATGCTTAACCATATGAAGGTTGGTTTGAAGAAATGGAAATGCTTAGACTGAAGAAGAGAAATCTTGGATGGAGCATGATGGCTTTTTCCATGTCTTTGAAGGACTCATATAGAAGATCAGACTTGTTCTGTTCAGTCACAGAGGGTGGAAGTAGGAGCCTTCAGAGATGGTGGATTCCTCTCACTAGAGGTCTTCAGACAAAGGCTGAAAGATGTTTTCCATGTAATAAAGTCAGTATTCTTGCACAGATGGATAGGTTGGACTGAGTCTCCTCCAACTTCCTTTCTAACTTGGTTATTCTGACAGGCTTCATTCCTGGAGGGAATGCTCACACTAATCAGATCAGAGTTCTGCTGAAGTGTGTGGCATATAAGCTTGACATTAAATCCTGACATATCCTCCATTTAAAGAGGGAGCCCAGGACAGTCATCCCATCATTTCCCAACTGGTTGCTCTTTTGGACTTCATCATTGTCTCTAGAAACTGATCTTTCTGCAAAATCACATCAACTCTGAAACTCATACTTCCTTTAACATCCCTTGACCTAGGTGGACAGTAGAGAGCATCTCTCAGATCTTCCATTTAAGGAGGGAGCCCGTGGAGTCATCTTGTTTATAATTTCTCGCTGGATCTTCTTCTCCAGATTTCATCATGTTCCCACACTGTATACTTTTTACCCACCCTCATGCCCCTTTCCAACTTCTTTGTATATGTTGTCTTTAGACTGTAAGCTCCTTGGGGGCATGGACCGTCTTTTACCTTTCTTTGTATCCCTAGTACTTAGCACAGAGCCTGGCAAATAGTAAGTACTTAATAAATGCTGATTGACTAATTGATGAAGCTCTAGAATGAACTACTAAGTGACTAGATTGTGAAGATTTTGAAAGGAAAGTAATTATAACTAGGGGCCAACCCAAGTTCATATTAACTGCATTTTCTTCTTTTAAAATTAGATTTCTTAGAGTGATAGTAAAGGGAAATGTTACAAGTAGCATTTGATAGGCTCTCTATCATGTATTTGTCAACAAAATGTGGGATGCATATCAAGGTGGAATTGAATTTGCCTGTGTTGGGTTGGTTAATTTATGACCAGTTGAATGAATATACACAAAGATGGTGAATAATGAATCAATGCCAGCCTGGAAAATATCCATAGTAGCAATGTCTGGTACACAGTAAGTATTTATTAAATGCTTATTGATGATGACATACCACAGGTCTTTGTCCTTAGTCATGTCTTGCTAAATACTTTTCTTAACTTAAATGAAAAACACAAGAACATGATTGGAAAATTTGTGGGCAACACCAAGTAGGTATTGGGGGTGACACCCAGTAGATGTTGGGGCTGACATCAAGCAGATGTTGCTACATGACAAAATCAAGATGCCAAAGGACCTTGACAGGCTGGAATGCTAGGCTAATACTCACAACATAAATTTGACAGTGATAAACAGAAGGTTTTTTGAGTTAAAAAATATATTGTACATGTACAGAAAAAAGTAGATTTGGTTAAAAAGAAATTCACCTGAAAGGATATACAGAATTAAAAATAAATTTACTGTGGGTCAGATTGCCACAATAATTAGTGTATCATATACCTCCTTAAGAAAATCATACTCTCTAGAATAAAGGACCCAGAGAAAGGAACTGTGGGGCAGTAGAAAGGTTGCTGAATTTGGAGCCAGAGAACCTGGGCACAAAATTTGATTCTGCACTTTATTACCTGTGTGATCTTCACCAAGTTTCTCCAGGCATTGGTATGCCAAATTTTGAATATAGAAAATTTAGCATTTGAGTTTAGCTTAATCTGCATGCCTATCTTGTATTAAAAGCATAGACACCATTCAGGAGCATTGTTATTTTAAGAAATTATATGGTGTTCACTAGCCTTGTAATGACTGAATGTCCTATAAGATCATGGATCAGGTTTTATCTTTAGCCTCTGAGCTGGGCACAGCATTTACACAAGAGTCACCCATTACTTGGGAGCATATGCTTACAATTAAATAAGATGTCTATTTTCTAAACAGCATGCTAAACAAATATTTCACCATCACTGATGGTGTTGATAAACATTTCTTTAGTCACAATATCAAGATAGCATCCAAAGCTCACTAATGTGAAATAGAGATTAGGTATAAAATCCAGTTAGTATCAGCATCAGATATAAAAGTTAAAGGTCAAATCAAAATCATTAGGGAATCCAAATCACACCTTACACTACTTGCTGTCCAGGACTCAGATCATCTGATCATTTTGTAAATGGGAAGGAAATAACAGAAACAAAGTGACTGAGAGAGGAAATAACTATAGCCCTTAGTCAAAATGAAACTCAAGTAGATCTTCTTAATAAACCCCTAAATGCCAGAATGATCTTGTATGTAATTATCTAAATAGCAATGTACAGATACAGAGACACTTCATCTCTTAAAAGTTTTTTTTTTAACAATTTTATTTAAAGTTTTGAGTTCCAAATTCTATATTTCCCTCACCTCTCCCTGAGACAGTCAGAAGTTAGATATAGGTTATACATGTTATACATGTTATAAATGTTATACATTTTCTTTTCCAAGGAAAATGATCTTTGGATTGTAAAGAACAGCACAGAAATGGTTAACAGGGATTTGATGTTTGAGAAAAGTAGGCATGCTCATATTGCCAGGCCCAGAGGAACTATGTCTTCAGGGACTGAAACATTAGGTAATTATATAAAATATTTCCATATTAGTCATTTTGTGTAAGAAAAGAAAAATAAAAGAAAAAATTAAAGGAAGTGAAAAATAGTCTGTATTCAATCAATATCACTTCTTTCTCTGGAGGCAGAGAGTCTGCTTCATCATTAGTTCTTTGGGATTGTCTTGGATCATTGTATTGCTGAGAATAGTTAAGTCATTCATAGTTCTTCATTGAACAATATTGCTGCTGCTGTGTACAATGTTCTGCTTGTTCTGTTCACTTTACTTTGCATCAGTTCACGCAATTCTTTCCAGGTTTTTCTGAAATCATCCTGCTTGTTCTTTCTTATAGTACAATAAAATTTCATTACAACCATATACCACAGCTTGTTTAGCCATTTCCCAATTGATGGGCATCACTTTGATTTCCAATTTTTAGCCATCCTAAAAAGAGAGGCTATAAATGCTTTTGTACAAATAGGTACTTTTCCCTTTTGGATGTCTTAGGGATATAGTCCTAGCTGTGATATTGCTGGATCAAAAGGTATGCACAGTTTTAATTGCTCTACAGAATGGTTGAATCAGTTCACAACTCTATCAACAATGCATTAGTGTCCCAGTTTTCTCACTTTCCCTCCAACAGTTTCCTTTTTTGTCATATTAGCCTATTTGATAGGTGTGAGGTGATAACTTGGAGTTATTTTAATTTGCTTTTCTCTAATCAATAGTGATTAAGAGCATTTTCTGTTATGACTATAGATAACATTGATTTCTTTGTCTGAAAACTTTCCATATCCTTTGACCATTTCTCAATTGAGAAATGGCTTGTACTTTTATAAATTTGACTCAGTTCTCTATATATTTGAAAAATGAGGCCATAATCAGAAATATTTATTGCAAAAAAAATTTCCTCAATGTTCTGCTTTCCTTATAATTTTGGCTGCATTGGTTTTGTTTATGCAAGCACTCTTCATATAATCATTCTATATAATTTTATATAATTAAAATTTTATACAAATTTATGTAATCAAAATAATCTAATTTATATTTTTAATGCTGTTTATATCTCTTTTGGTCCTAAATTCTTCCCTTATCCATAAATCTGACAGATAAACTATTCCATCCTCTCTTAATTTGCTTATGGTATCGCCCATGATGTATAAATCATGTATCCATTTTGATCTTATTTGGTGTATGGTGTGAAATGTTTATCTATACCTAGTTTCTGCCATCCTGTTTTCCAGTTTTCCCTCCAGTTTTTGTCAAATGATGCATTTTTGTTCCAAAAGCTTGGATCTTTGAGTTTTAGATTACTATGGTCATTTACTATAATGTAATTCATAATTAATCTATACACTGATCCACCACTCTATTTCTTAGCCAGTACTAGATTGTTCTGATAATTACTATTCTGATAATACAGTTTGAGATTTGGTATGCCTAGACCATCTTATTTTGCATTTTTTCATTGATTCCCTTGATAGCATTGAGTTTTTGTTCCTCCAGATGGATTGGTGTCATTTTTTCTAACTCTATAAAATAATTTTTAATAGCTTGATTGGCATGGCACTGAATAAATAACTCAATTAAGGTAGATTTATAATCTTTATTACATTGACTCAGCCTACCCATGAGCAATTTTTTTGCTTGTTTTTTTGGAGGGGGCAAGGCAAGGCAATTAGGGTTAAGTGACTTGCCCAAGATCACATGGCTAGTAAGTGTTAAGTGTCTGAGGCTGTATTTGAACTCAGGTCCTCCTGCCTCCAGGGCCAGTGCTCTATTTATTGAACTACCTAGTTCCGTCCCCCAACACGAACAATTTTTCCCAGTTGTTTAGATATGATTTTATTCTTGTGAAAAGTCACTTTTAAAAATTTCTTTTGTTTATTTATTTAAATATTTCCTAATTACATGCAATTTTAAAAAATATTCATTAAAAATTTTTGAGAGGAGAAAGAGAGAAAAAGGGAGAAAGGGAGAATCAGAGAGGGAGAAGGGGAGAGGAAAAAGGAAAAGAGGTAAGAAGAGAAAAGAGAAAAAGAAAGTAAGTCAAATACTTGCTAATTATCTCTGCTCCCACTCAATAGAAGAGTATTACAACTGGAGTAAATACCGACTTGCCGGGCCTAAAATATGACAATACTCTACCCCTCTATGCCTTAGCAATCTGTTATCTTCTCCCTGTTGGAGACACCCTACATGATAGTTATTATAAATCTTTTTTCTTCTTCTCAGAGCATGCCATCCTTCCCTCTGTTCTTCAAGAGGGGGTACTTGGATTGGGGACGATGCAGAAGGTGTATTGGGCTGACCTGCAAATGAAGATTGGGCTTCTAAGAGATGTGATGAGATAATTATAGCTCAAAGGTCTCAAGATGGAAGTGAAATTCTGCGTGTAAATAGCACAGAGTAGGCCAATTTGGCTGCACCATGGATTGAGTGAAGGGGAATGGTATGCAACGTCAGGAAAGGCAGGGTGTTGAAGTACTGATTAGGAACTTGGTATTTTATCCTAGAGGTGAAAGAAAGTCACTAGAACAGTGGGGTGACATGATCTAGAACTTTAGAAGCTGTATGGAGGCTAAACTGGAGAGGGAGGAGACTTGAGGTATGGAGACTAATTAGGAGATTCTTACAATAGTCCAGGAAAGAAATGAGGAGAGCCTGAGGTAGGGTGGTAGCCAAGTCGGTGGAGTGAAGGGGATAGATGCCAGAGATATAGAGGAAGTAGAATCAGCAAGATTTGGCAACTTGGGGGAGTCTAAAGGGAAGTGGTAAGCTGAGAATAAATCTAAGGATGTGTACCTGAGTATGGGTTCAACTAGGTGACCTCCAATGTCCCTTCCATATGCAATTCTGTAATACATATACCATTTCTACATTATGGCAATAAGACTTTTACTTGTGCAGTCAAATTACTTTCCTCCCTCCCCCCAACCTCATTTTCCTTGGAAGACTTTAATTTCCAAAGGTCAAGGTCATCCTCTGCATACCAAGCCATCGCCAGTTGTCTTGACTTTTGTCCTGCCACTGGACTTTGAGGATTCTGGAGGAGAGAATGAGGCTGACAACTTTGGGCAACTCTGCCTCCTTCAGATTCAATTTATGCCCAAGTCAAGACAACGTCATAATGACGTTGGTTCTCTTTGAGAATGAAGGGTTAACAACTCTGTTGGTATAGCTGGGCTGTCCTATCAAACTTAGGAGAGGACCTAAGTAAGGGTTCCATCAGATATGCAGACATGGGTAGGTTGCAACCTGCATCATTGAAGAGAATACACACATCACTGAGATCAGATGATCAACAAACTTTCACTAAGATTCTACCACATGCCAGGCACTGTAAGAGGTACTTGGGATACAGAGTCAAAAGTGACCCTGACCTCAGAAAGCTTACTGTCTAGTGAAAGAAGACTGCATATATATCCATAGATACATACTAAATAGGTACAAGAAAATTGGTGGGGAGGCACTAACAGTTAGGGGGCTCAGGAAAGGCTTCATAAAGAAGTTATTACTTGAATGGGGCCCTGAAAGGAGCTAGGAATCTTAAGAGATGGAGTTTAAGGAGAGTACATGGGAGACAATCTATGCAAAGGCTTGGTGATGGGGAATGAAGAACCATATGTGAGGAAGGTAACAACGCCAATTTGGCTGGAATTGAATATGTGTGTAAAATAATGTCATAAAGCTGGAAATGTAGGGTTTTGAGATTTTTTCAAAGCTGAATGAAGGGGTTGAAATTTGATTTTAGAGGTAATCATAGAGAGCAATTAATTGTTGGATCTCAGCACCATTAGAACCCTGCTGATGTGGCTTGCTTCCACCAGTGAAATCAGACTGAGTGAAATGACGTCAAGTTGGTGACTTGGCATAGCCATGTCAGAGTAGATTTTTAGAGTTCAGTAATAATTCTGCTGGAATAGCATCTTTGAAATGAGATGCATACTGGCTGGGGTGATCAGCACATATGCCTTCTCTCTCCATCTCAGGGACTCTTCAATTCAAGTGCTTCCAATAAACCAGTTCATATCAACTTTGCCAATTGTTTCAATTGGGAGTCCTTTCAGACATTTTCTGCAGATCCTTACTAGGCCTGCCAGTGCTTAAGAAAAGCAATAATGATCAAATTTATGAGGACTTTTGTTTGAATAACCAAAACTGAGTGAAGATCATAAACATTTTATTGGCACTAATTATTTTCTTCATTAATTTCAAGCACATCCTATTTGTTTTTACCTGACATATATACATATTTTTTTTTCTCACAAGAGTGGGGTTTTGATTTACTCTCTTCACATTGGAATGGATTCCATGTAAAACAGTATCTTGTCTGTGAAATGTGAGATAATGCTTTGTCTAAACCTGTAATCAGCACAACCAGGGGCCTCCCAGGAGTTCTTGTCGTCTGTTTCGAAGTTGAAGCTAATAAGGAAACTTGTTCAATTGCACACAGGCCCAGGCTGAAAACAATAAAGTCATAACTTCCATGATTTAAGAACATGCTGCCCCAACCTCCAGTTTCACTTGTTGAAAAACAAGGAAAACAAATTGACATATGGCCACCCATGTGGTTGTGCAAATTGCAAGAAGTGCAAATAACGTGCGACAGAGTAGAGTGCCTGCAGGTTCTGTTTAGTCTGTTCCCACATGGACTTAATCAGTTCAGCAATTCTTTCTTCCCCTTCTCCATTTATACTTCAGAGAATTTTTCAAATTAAAAGTAAGACATTTTCCTTTGTATTTCAGAAAGAAGTTACTGAGTCCAAGGTTAGGGGAAGTGATTAGAAGGTCAAATCAATAAGCATTTGAAAAAGCATTTTCTGTGTGCCAGCACTGTGCTACCTTGCCCTCAGGAAGCTTATATTCTAATGAGAGAAGACATCCAATAAATGGAAGCTGAAAAGGAAAAGGGGGTGGTCCTCATATGGGGCATAGTGGAGATTAAATCCATAAAGTCAGGAGGGGTCTAGAGAAGAATGAATATGGATGACCTGGGGGCTGCTGAAGTCCAAGCCAATACTCAAATTCTGGGCTTGATCTTTAGCACTATCTATGACTTTGCTTTTGATATATTTAACCACCTGAAAGTCCATTGTACCTAACTTGGTATTAGATTGATTCTAGCTATTGAAAAGTTTATTTATTGAGTCAATTTAGAGGAATTATGTATATTCACCTCTAGTGAGACATTCATTACAAAATGTCAATGAATAGAACACATGTATAGAATATCAAACATTTTTTTTACCACTAAATTGATTGATTCAGTTGATTAGTGCATAGTTCTAGGAGATGAGACATTGTTTCAATCAACATGTGGATTGAAGAAAAATTGTGCCAGAGTCACTATACAGATTTTTGCAAAGATGTGTGTAACTCCTGTCCCAAAGCCCAAAGGCATGGGATTCTTCCCTTATTGGGGGAGATGAATGTCATATCCTGTGTGAGAGGTGAGGTAGAGTTGGTAAGAGGTGAGCAAGCTCCAGTCTTTTATCAGTCTCATTTGAGCATCACTTTGGGATTCTTCAGAACCAGTCCCCTTGAGGACTGCTCAAGCTTTGAGTCTTCTTAAACTCTTCCAGTCTTGAGTTGATTTGGGTACTTCTGACTTCTAGCTTGGGAAAGAAAGGTGGAAGAGGACAATTCCAGTTCAGGTTGCTGAAGGAAAGGATGTTAGGAAGACATGGGAGAATCTGGTAGTCTCTATCATTTCCCTATTCCCAGCTTGTTGCTCTAGAGACCTTGGGAAATTTCCCCTTTGGTGAGATCTGGGACTGTCTCTCATGGTTCAACTGACTTGCTTCACTCCCAATGAGAGAACTCCTTCACTCTGTATTGTCTGGTATATATTCTCATATATATACCTTTTCCTCATTTTCTGTTTGGCTAGTAATTTGAATAAATGAATTGCTTTGTTATTCACAATGTGTGTTCAAGCCTTTGATGTAGAACTTGTGATCTTCCTTCCCCCCAACAATGACAAAGTGATCAGATGTTAGACTGAGCCAATTATATACTGTAGACAAACAATATTTAAGGGAGGAGATAGATATACGTTTAACTCAATATCCCTTCTCTCTGAGGAGGGCTGAGTGAACTCTTCCCCTCCCAGCAGGATTGAAAATCTCCCTTAGAGAAGGGTAGGGGGAGAAGAGGCTAGAGATGTTGATTCTGCCTCCATCACACAGTGACAGGTCCTTACTCACTTCTTCACATTTTTTATTGGTCAAAAGGGAGGATATTGTAATGGTAATGGAATTTAAAGATCCCTTTGTATTGGTTTGGTTTTCAGGTTAAGTGTTAAAACCCAGAGCTTGTGAATCCCACTTGTGGGATGGACTTGTTGATGTGAAGAGAGGAGGGTAAAACTGGGAGGAGCTGGTGCCATGGATTTAGAGAGAGGCCGAAGCAGAGAGAGGGCAGAAGAACTTCTGGGAGCCAGCATCTGGAGGTTGCTGCTACTACTGGAGAGAGAAATGAGAACTGAGGAATGAACTGGGAAGAAGCATGACTGTGGTACTGGTATTTTTTCTGTCTGTTTTGATGTTACTTTGTCAGATTCATCTGCTGATGGAGGACATTGCTGTTGTTGCAGAAGTCCTGGGACCTTGCTGATGGTTCAGAAACCCTGAAAGAGGATTTTCTTGTATGTTTACGGAAATCCTGGAAGAGGGTCTTGCTGATGTTTTCAGGGGTCCTGGGATTGTACTGATGATTTTTGTTGACTCCTCAGACCTTGTTGTTGGGTCTAGGTTGATTTCACAGGCAGAGAGTGAATTGATGAGGACACCAGCAATGTGAGTAAATGTTATTGTGGCTTTGTTAAGCCTTGTCTTCCCAGGAACAGAAACTGCTGAGAACTTGCCTTGGGTGAAGATGAAGAAAAGACCTCTCCTTGGGGACTGAATGCTGTGATAATATTGTAACTAGTTGTGACGTAGGGGTGAATGGCTCTCCACTGCCTCTTGAGAGGGTGCTTGGTGGTGATGGATAGTGTTGTAATTCTGTTGTGATCCAGGAAAACTTTTGACTTTTGTACTTTGTGACTGACCAAATGAATGTACTTTGTTTATGATTGGAAGCTAATCTCCAGTTGAATAGAGAGAAGACTTTGTGATTGACTAAATGAATGTACTGCCCAGGGGTGGAGTACTTGGACCTTAGTACATTGTGATTCAGTTGAGGATTTACTAAATTACTGAGTTACACATGGTGAATGCTATATTTTGATTTTCTGTGAATGTTTTGCCTTAATCTATCACTGAATAAATGGAGTTTGCTATGCTTGTAATTCGAACCTGGAAGTTGCTTGGGCTTGGCGTTACAGATATGTTGAGAGTCTCCAAACACACTTAGTGGAGACTTAAGCTCTTATCCTACTCATAGTATTTATTCCTACAAGAAACATTTTACCAAAGATACCTGATGGAGACAGTGCCTGGCTTTTTTTCTGAGCAAATATGTATTTTATCCTTCAGAACTGGAAAACAAGCAGGCAGGTCTAGAGAAGCATCACTTCCAAAGACCGGTTCCCTATCAGACTTTCCCAAGTTCACAATAAGCAATGATACCTAGCTTTATAATGTTATTTGCTTAAATAAATGGAAGTAAACAAGGACCAGAGATCCTGCATGGGTCTTCGTTGTTCTCTTTGTCATTCTTATAATAATTCTGTTTGTTTTACATAAAATATCTTTGATAAAAGTTAAAATTTGGACTCACTTTATTTTGCTGTGTTCAGCCCTGCAGCTCATCTGGTTGGTTCCAATGCAATCCAACTAATCCAAATACAAATTCAATCTAATGAGCACCCAATAGTGAATGTGAATTAATGAATGATTAAATGAATGAAAAAGTATTTATTAAGAACTTGCTATATGAGAGACACATTTATATGGATACAAAACCTGACAGCTCCTGCCCTCAAGGAGCTTACATTCTAATGGGGAAAAACAACATATATAAGGGAGTGGTGGCCAAGAAAGTAGATTTCAGTTTGAAATCACAGTGATGATGACTGGAGTCCACAGAGTAATTGATCGACCCATCCTTGCTAGGAACCATAGTGTTGACTTGATTACTATTCTCACAGATAGAGCTGGAAAGTGGCAGTGATATAAGAGAGAGATTACACTCATGGCATAAAGATGGCCAAGAAGTAGTGTGGGCAATGTATGGGTCTGGGAAAGATAGGTCAAATGCTCAGTAATCAAAGTCCGTGGCCTAAGGGTAGAAATTTGAATTCTGTGTTGGAGAAGGAGGCTAGAATAAAGGAGTAGGGCAGCTTGAAGGTGATTTTTTTTTTTTTTGCTTTTTGGAGGGCAATTAGGGTTAAGGGACTTGCCCAAGGTCACAAGGCTAGTTTTTGTGTTAAGTGTCTGAGGCTGGATTTGAGCTCAGGTCTTCCTGACTCCAGAGCCAGTGTTCTATTCATTGTGCCACCTAGCTTCCCCATTGAAGATGATTTGAAGGTAATGATAGGAGTCTGGGAAAAATAAGATGAAAGTTCACCTAACACCTACTATGAGAATGAGAGAAAAGAAAGTAAAAAAGGAAACATGCGAAGAAAGAATTGAGAAAATAAAAGAAAGGAAAGAAATTAAGAAATAAAGGAAGAAAAGAAAGGAAGAAATAAAAGAGGAAAAGGAAGAAGAAAAGAAAGAAAAGGAATAAATAAAAGACAGAAGGAAAAAAAGAAGAAAATAGAAAAACAAAGGCATTTATTAAGTGCTTACTATTGTGCAAGGTGCTAGAGATAGAAAATGAAAAAAATTCAAATCTCAAGGAACTTACATCCTATTGACAGGATGGAAAATGAATAAATATGCCAGTATTTACATAATAATTTGAGAGAGAAAGGAAAGCATTAAGGCTAGAGGCATCCAGGGTTTCTTACTGGAGGTGACATAGGAGATCAGCTTGGAAGGTGGCAAGGATCAAGGGAAGACAAAGAGAGTGTATCTTCCTGTTGCCAGGAGAGCCTTGGGAATGTACTGTCAGGTTTAGGGGGCAGTAAGTGTAGGACAGTTTGGCTGAAAGTGTGTGAAGAGAAGGAATATGAAACAAGTCTAGAAAGTCAGTCTAGATTGAGATCGGAAAGGACTTTCAATGCCAAGCCGATGACTTCATGTTTTATCTTGAAGGCAACAGGAAGCAACTGAAGGTTGTTGAAGAAGGGGGTGATATGGTCAGATATGTTTCGGGAAATTATTTTCTGTTTTTAACATAGACCAGGTCAGTCCTGTGAAACTGTTTTGCCACTGAAGTAATTTAATAGATGCTCACTTTGGGTATTTCGTGTGTGTGTGTGTGTGTGTGTGTGTGTGTTGTGTGTTGTGTGTATGTGTTTGTGTTTCCTAACTGGTTATTTCCAGAAGGTCAAAATCTTGAGGCACTATGGCCATATGCCCTCTGCTTTCTCATCTCACTCCCCAATAGTCATTTTCTTAACTCTCCCCCCTTCACTGAAGTATGGCCAAGGACCAGATTCACTCTTTGTGCCTTCGGTGTGTCTGTCAGCTCCCCTGAACAATGTGCCGATGTTGGAGATAAGCATAATTGTGACTCACAGTTATACAGTGTTTTAAGATTTGGCAGAGTACAATGATTGTACATGTATAACCTATATCAGATTGCTTGTTGTCTTGGGAAGGGAAGGAAGGAGAAAAATTTGGAACTCAAAATTTTACAAAAATGAATGTTGAATACTATCTTTACATGTAATTGGAAAAAATAAACTACAATTAAGGAAAATTAAGTAAAATTCCAGCATAAGAATGATTTTGCAAAGTACTTTATATACCTTATCCCCTTTGTCATAATAACCCTGAGAGACAGAGGCTAGTATTTTCTTCATTTTGTAGTTGAGGAAATCAAAACTCAGAAAAGTTAATGATTTGCTCAGGATCACGCAGCCAGTAAATACCAAAGGAAGGATTCATATCCATATCTTCTTGATTCTGCTTTCAGTATTGCCATCACACTCTCTTGTCTCCCATCATAGACCATTGAGGCAAAGGGTCAGGTTCCCCTTTAGTTTTTTTATCTCCAAATTCCATAGCCTAAAGAGTTAGGAATCTGATAATTGAAACCATAACTAGGGCAGGGCAAACAGTTCATTGCCTCAAGGTGCTGACATGGGGAAAGATTTATAGTCCTTTGGCTTTTATTCCTTGTACGTTGTGGTCTCCTTTACCCAATCTCCATCCTTAGGCTTACCTTCTCTTCTGGAGTCTTTCTTTACCTATTGCTACTTCTGTGATTTCCTACCTCTTTCTTCCTCCTTCTGGGATTAAAAAGGGTTGGAGTTATCACTCTCCCTGCCCCTCCCCTCCCCCAATACTAAGCACCAAGGATGTTAATAGCCACTAAGTGTTCCATGCAAATATAATGAAGATATATTAATCCATTCAGCATTTATTAAGTCCCTACTCTGTACCAATCACTTTTGCTGAGCTTTGTGGGATACAAAGGAATAAATGAATCAGTGCTTGACCTCAGGAGCCTCCATTCTTTGGGGAGAGACAGACAGCATGTATATAAAACATAAGTATATTCAAAATAGATGCAAGCTATTTCTGAATAAGGAGATGCTAACATAGAAGAGCATAAGTAGAGATTTCATGTAGGAGAAGGCATCTGAACTGGGCTTTGAAGGAAACTAGGTATGCTAAAAGGTGGTGGGTGATGTGGGACTGGAGAGAGACTAGGCTTGGATGCATAGCTAAGAGTCATTTGCACACATGATAATCGAGCCATTGGGAGAAAGAATATGAAAAAATAAGGGAATGGGGCCAGGGTGGGTGGGAGACACCGATAACAAGGAATCAGCTCATGATTGGTGATCAAAATACATACATACTACTGTGTTCCCAGCCCACCAAAGAAGAACGCCTGAAGATTCCTTGATATATTTACGGCTAGCATTTGTCTAGTGATCTTAAAGGGCTTTTGGAGCACTTTGCAAATACTATCCCTTTAGATACTTACAGCAGGAAATAGGTACTATTATTATCCTAATTTTACAGATGAGGAAACTGAGGCAGGGGAAAAATTTCTCAGGGAGCGGCCAGATAGAGCAACTGGGCTAAGAGTCAGGAAGATACAGCTTTGGATACTTACTAGCTTTTTGACCTTGGACAACTCACTTAACTTCTGTTTTCCCCAGTTTCCTCAACTGTAAGATGGGAATCAGAACATCTGTCTCACAGGATTTCTGTGAGGATCAAATGAGATAATATTTATAAAGCACTTGGCACACAGTAAGCACTTAATAAATGCTTGTTTCCTTTCTTCCAGGGTCACAGTAGCTAGTACCTAACTCAGGTCTTCCTGATTCCCGGTTAGCTCTCTCTCCACTGTATCACCAACTATCTTATGCAAACCATCCCTTGGTGGGCAGACAGGCCTCAAATCCACAGGTTTAGGCCAGACACGGGGCTGTTTCTGCTGCCACACCAGCAAATCAATTCTGTTATTTTTCAATTCCTATCATGGGAGATCTCTTCTCTTCTTGCCTCCTATATTAAATTTGTTCATCTGTCTTAATTCCAATACTTGTCTTTTCCTAAAGCAGGAAACAAACAAACACTTTCTTTGATTCAAAGAGATTGGAAAGGACATATTCTTTGTGAGTGCCTGTGGGGCTTCCCCAAGGAATTGCTCCAAACTACTGCTGGTTTGATCAACAAAGAGGTGCTGTGTTGGAATGATTGCCCCAAGTGAAATTTCAGGAACATTTCACCCAGGGTAATTATTCTCCACTGGCTGAGGAAATTCCCCAAATGACAGACATGAGATGAGAGTATCAGGATAATTCTGCTCTCTTCTTCTCTCCAGCAGAACAGTAGAAAAATATTGGTTATCTCAGTTTCCTCATCTATAAAATGAACATTTTTGGTGTTTGTGACTTTTAAGGTCCTTTGAAGCTTTTAATTTATGATCCTCTGTCAGAGCCAAGATATGAACCTAGGTCTTAAAATTCCAATTGAGAGATCTTGTTACCATGCCATATCCCTACTCTCTTCCCCAAATTTAGTACAAAAAATTATTTATCAGAGCAGAGGGTATTAGTGGGTGAGCTACTTATCTCATAGTTATAAAGTTCCCGAGTTCAAGGCCCACCTCTGACAGTTATAGGCTATGGAACCCTTGACAAGTTCTACCCTCTGGGAGGTCTTTCCTGGTCTCCCCAGTTGCCCAGTATCCTTTCTTAGAATGGCCTTTTATCTACTCTCTATTCTTCTTGTGTTTATACAGCTATTTACACATTGCCTCTCATTAGAATGTAAGCTCTTTGAGGGTAAAGGACAAACTTTTTCTTTGCTTTTCTTTCTTGTCTCCAGAAATTATCACAGCACTTGGCATAGAGTAAGATTGTGGTGGTAACTTGACTCACTGTGTACTAGTTAACTTTCTAAGACAATGATTTGCAGAGAAGGTGCCTCCCTGCATTAGGGGAAATCTCAGTGTAATACAATACAATACAATTCCTTAAGTGTAAATTCACCCCAATGAAGTGTGTTGTATAGATGATGCTCATGGCTCAATGCTACTATATGGCTGTTGTATTGGTCTGGCATAGTGGACAAAATTCTGGGCCTGGAGCCAGGAAGACCTGAGTTCAAATTTGGCCTCAGACACTTATTTTGTGACACTGGGAAAGTCACTTAACTCTGTTTGCCTCAGTTTCCTTATCTGTCAAATGATCTGGAGAAGGAAATGACAAACTAGTATCTTTGTCAAGAAAAACCCAAATGGGGTCATCAAGAGTTATACTCAACTGGAATGACTGAAGAGCAACAACTTTAAAGACTTCTTCAGATACTACTTCAGGAAAGAGTCAAATGTGGTCTTCATGGAGATCTCTCTGGTCAGGGAAGCCACTATGAATAGAACATTAAGGCAAAAGTGGTGATTGGGATAGAGCCCTGTGGAATGTGAGCTTCTAGGCAGCAGTTCTCAACCTGTGGGTTATGTTCAATTTGTAACAATGAAAATATATCCTGCATATCAGATATTTACATTACGATTCATAACAGTAGCAAAATGACAGTTATAAAGTAGCAACAAAAATATTTTTATGGTTGGGGGTCACCACAACATGAGGAACTGTATTAAAGGGTCGCGGCATTTAGGAAGGTTGAGAATCATTGACCTAGAGGGAAGAGACAGGCACCATGGAAATACCAAGTAATTAATAATAGCTTCTTGAGTTGGATTGGATCAGATGCCATATAGATATAATATGGGTTCAAACCTCAATTTATCCTTTCTGTATCTTGTTGCTTTCATGTTGTCTCCCTGTTAACTATAAGCTCACTGAGGGCAGAGATCGTCTTTTACTTTTCTTTGTATCCCCAGCACTTAGCTCAATGTCTAGCACATAATAGGTGCTTAATAAATACTTGTGGATGCCTTTGGCATTACTGGGCAAAATAATTGGCAAGTCACATGACCTCTTTGGCTCTTGATTTCCTCTTCTGTAAAATGAGAGGTTTGAATAGGATGGCCCCAAGAACCCTTCAAGTTCTAAACCGATGACAGAGTATGTCTAGCAATACAGAAAATCCACATGTAAGACACTATATAAAATCAGACAGGTGAATTGATTGGCTAATTATCCCAAATGTTTACTGCCACTTTTCACTTATGTTCTAATTAAATTAGTGATTATTTCATGTTGATTTTCATTAGTGCTCATGTGCACTAATGAGAGAGGAGTGAGAGGAGTGTTTTGACTTGTTGAGCTGGTCAGTTGAATCTGTTTAGTGGGACGTTTTTTTTCTAGACCTGTGATTTCACTGCTCTAAGAAATTGGTGAGGAAACACTGTCTGCCAGTGCAGACCAGAAACTGCTCAGTAACATGTGGTTTGGAGTTAGCAGGGTCACTGACACATGAAGTACACTTGCCAGTCAATGTCACGAGGTTTGCTGTGTTTTAGAGGCAGCAATCTATATCTTTCTGCTTCTGAGGCTAGCTGCCCATCCATTCCACCACACTACTTCTCTGGGACCCATATACCAGTTAAGCCAGAGTCATTCATTTGAAGCTGCCCTAGTTACATGGCTCCTGATTCAATTAGACAATAGATCTTCTGACTTCAAAGTTCGAAACTGATCCAGTGACGTCTTTTAATTCAGCTTAGTCAGCTCAGCATCCTGACAGAAATAATTTGGACATAGAGCCCTGTATCGAGAGAGGTGTGTGTGTGTGTGTGTATGTGTGTGTGTGTGTGTGTTTATACCTTGGAAGTTATTAAATTCAACTCCTATATTTTATAGACAAGAAAACAGAACCCCAGTGATTCATGAGTTAACCAAGGTCACACAAGCAGGTAGAATAAGATATAAGAAGAGTTCATATCTCCTGACCATGCTCATTATGCTTTCCACTGCATTGCACTGCCATAACTTGGTTTCCCTATTAAAGCCCAGTACAACGATGAAGTTAAAGGAAGGAAGATTTTTTTCCCCCTTGATTAAAAAAAAATACTTCAGAATAATCAGAGATTTCTCAAGCTGAAATTGTTTGCCTCAAAGACAATAGTAATGGGTTTCCTCCAAAGCAAAGCCTGGGTGACTACTTGGTAGGTATTATTTAAAGGGGATTCTTTGTCTAATATGAGTTAGCCTAGATGACCACAAAGTCTCCTTCAACTCTTGAATTTGTGATTTCCTGAATGCAAATTACCTTTGGATCATGAATTACATGGCTTTGTGAGATTTCTTTCCACTAGTTATACGATAGCATTCCCAGAGTTAAATTCATATTTTTTTAAAAAATATGTTTTGGAAAAGATATAACTTGACAAACAATGTATCACTTTCTCAGTTTTTATTGTCTGACAGTCTCAGTGTCGGATTCTGGGAAAAGATTGAATTACAGCTCCAAACAGGCTGTGTTTGAGAGTCATTGTTAGGGTTAGCTGTGCAGTGACCTTAACATCTAAAGAGTGCAGGAGTCAAGACATCCAGTGCCATGCTCCCATGAAATAAATATTTGCTGATGCTATTTCATCACGTGGCTGCTATAGGAGGTGAAAGTTAAGTACCCTGGGAAAGGAAAACCCCTCCTAGGAACAATTCTGTAGCTCCAAGCAAAGCTTGGAAACACCAGTATTGTGTATATTCTTTAAGTGAGTTTAATTCAAAAGATCTTTGTGTTCAAAGATTTACTCCAATATTTCCAAAGCTCTCCCAGAGAAGATTTCTAAGGAAGGACAATCAAAATAAGGTAGTGAGACTACCTAAGTGAGTATTTAAAAGGACACAATGAATGTCTGAGTCAGTTCATATCAACTCCTTCTAGAAGGTTTTAAGATGTTAATTCTCTCCTTGGAAATGTCAGTCCTGGTTTTATCATATTCTATGTCTGGGTTTTAATGCAGTGTATGAGCCCTACTGTATGTGAGCATGTGTGTCCTTGGGTTTGGTTTTGTGTAACAGTGATATCTATCCAGTGTGTTTCTTTGATATTTTCCCCATGAAGAGTTTCATTAAGCACACACACACACACACACACACACACACACACACACACACACACACACAGACAGAGACAGAGAGAGCGAGCTTAAGCAGTGTTTTGTCACCAGGACCAAAACTTTGGGAGTTGCTTTGTCACTGACCCCTAGGAACTCAATCTAGAGTCTTTAATCTTTTGGAACATGAATTATGTGGTCTGTATTCTGCCCAAAATTTGTGTAAGTTTCAAACTACATTTTACTTCTTCAGGAAAACAGAACATCTCGATTTTTTTAAAAATATATTTTGTTTTAATTAGCCATTCTCATCTATCCTTCTTTCCAAATTTCCCCCTGCTCCAATATTGAGAACAGAAGAAAAATAAGACCCATTACAAACTTATATACTCAATCAAAGCAAATTTCCACATTGACTATGTCCAACCAATATTTATCTCACTTTGCTCTCTGAGTTTTTTACCTCTGTCAGGAGGTGGATATCCTGTTTCATCAACAGTGCTCTGGAATCCTGGATAGTCATTATACCAATAAGGGTCCAACATGATTTTCCATCACATTTACATGCAAACCTTGTTTATCTATTCGCAGTTTATGGACACCCCTTCATATTTCCGTCTTTGTAAGTGTCAGGGTTCTGTCTTAGAGTACTCCAACTTAACAGCAGAGGCAACCGGTTTCACACCCAACTCAATGACGCTAG
>CM053592.1:9884492-9941818 GCA_028646515.1 Pseudochirops corinnae
CTTGGTGTCCAAAAAACCTCAGTTTCATCCAAGGGGAGGCCTTTTCTTCATCTTGACTCTGGGTGGTCCCTCTGATTCCCTGGATCCCCTTCCAAGGTCCCAGCTCCCTCCTGAATCCACCAAACAGTCACCTGGATTCAGAAGCAGACAGCTCCAAGGTCCTTGTCCAATCCTCAGAGGTAGACAGCTCCCAGGTCTTTCTCCAGTCCTCAGGGCAGTCCCTAGCACACCCTGAAGTTCACAGGGTCCAGCACATCTCAAACTCTTCACCACTTCTCTTGTCTGGAACTCAAGGATCAGCCAGGCCATGAACAAACAAAGTCTTATCCTGGTCGTACTTCTTCAGGCAGGCCCTCTCAGCCTTCTAGGCAGGCCCTCTCAGCCTTCTAGGCAGGCCCTCTCAGCCTTCCAGGAAAGCCCTCACCAGATTCTGGTCTCAGGAAAACTCCAACTCAGTTCTCAGTCAGTTCTCAGCTTCCAGATCCTGGGAGAGAAACTCTTCCTCTCTCCCTCTCTGTCTCTCTGTCTCTCTGTCTCTCTGTCTCTGTCTCTCTGTCTCTCTGTCTCTCTGTCTCTCTCTCTCTCTCTCTCTCTCTCATCTGGCTTCAGTCTCCATAATTCTTCCTTCAGCAGGAGCAGAGTTCTAGTTCTGTCTGTCTCTGGAATTCTTGCTTATGTAAACACCTCAGCCAATCCCCTTCTTCCACATCAACAGGGGAGTTCATGCCTTCTCAACAGTGGGACAGAGTTTGGACCTTGCACACTTAGCATTTAGTACTAAGTGCTAAGTATCTTGCTAAACTGATTACTATTACAGAGAGGTAACTTGCTTACAGTACATGAGTGTCTGAGGCAAAATTTGAACTCAGGTCTTTCTGTCTCCAACTCTGGCACTCTATGCTTTACATCACCTAGCTGTTTCAATACCAAAGGCCATTCCAAAAATTTTCAGAGGCCCACTGGATTAAATTTCTGGTCTCTCAAGAGGAATACTTTTTCTTTTTTACTTCTTTTTTATTTATTTAATATTTTATTTTTCCCCAGTTACATATAAAAAGAATTTTTAACATTCCTTTTAAAAACTTTGCATTCCAAATTCTCTCCCTTAAGAGGATTACTTTGAAGAGAACAACATGCCTTTGGTTGTATAAGTTCTGCTAGGTTTATTAAAATGTAGTCACCATGATGGCAAACCACTTGAGTTTATTCCTCTACAAAATGAAAATGTTAATAATTTCCATAGTGAGCATGTCCACAGGAACGGACCGGGTGAATTTTGTAGATGAAAATTTAGAATTTGGTAACTCCTCACTTTTTCTCATCTACAATAATGCGGGAGTGGCTGTGGGCTGGGCAGAGTTTAAGCATTCTAAACTTTATTATATAGATGAGCAAACTGAACTTAGAGTGGAGAAGATTCGCCCACAATGTTGGGTTTCCCATGAGGAAATCACTTTGCAAACTTTAAAGGCTACAGAACTGCAGGGTGTTGCTAGTGCTATCATCTTACCTGATAGTAGTATTCTGAAAGGAAAATGAAAATATCAGCCCCTGATGACCTTGGTCTTCACTCCCCAGGCACAAAATGGGTTCAAAGTCCTCCAAGGTTGGATTTTGAGGATCCTGGTTCTGTCATCTATATATCCTATGACCAATGGCTTTAAAGGAGCATGGCTTTAAAAAGGCATGAGAAATGGGGGTGCCTAATAAGGCATATGGATAGAATGCTCACCTTGGAATTCAGAAGACCAGCATTCAACTCTCACCTTGAACATTTACTAGCCATGTGGCTCTTTTCCTCATGTGTGAAATGGGTGTGTAATGACATGCAGCAGCAACCCCACGAAATTGTATCTAAAACATTTCACAAACTTTCAAGCGCTGGAGGAAACAAAATATAATAATGAATGTTGAATGAATAGGTTAATTATTTAAAGAATTAGCAAAACTTGCTTCATAATAATTAAAAAGCAACTTAGAAAACTGGAAGGATTTTAATTTTTTTTTCAAAAAATTGAGACTAGATGCACCTTCTCCTTCTCCCCCCAAGGTTACTATTGCCATGGGATTGAAATACTTGGAAAAAAATTTTTTTTTGTAGACAGGATCTTTACTCCCATATTGAGAGTTAATGCAAAATGACCCTCTGATTTCTAGCCTTGTTTGAATAGAATTTGGAACATTCTTCAGTATTGTGGTCAAACTTTTTCTATCCCTTCTCTCTTCTGTCTTCCTCTTCTACTTTGACTTGAAAACATCTTTGTCTTTCCTTATCTTCCTGCTAGGTGGCACAGCAGATAGAGTACTGGGTCTGCATCAACCCAAGTTCAAATCTTCCCTTAGACCCTTACTATGTGTGTGACCCTGGGCAAGTCACTTAGTCCTGTTTGCCTCAGTTTCCTCAACTGTAAAATGAGCTGCAGATGGAAATGGCAAATCACTGCAGTATCTTTGTCAAGAAACCCCAGATGGGGTCACAAAGAGTTAGATATGACTGAAAAATGACAATAAACCTCTCTCTATAGTAATGAAAAATAAGACTGGCAATGTTTGGCCTTGAAACATATTGAAATGGGCAGCTTATTTCTCTTTTTGCTCTTCCACTATTCTCTATTTCTTAAGGTTTTAAAATCCTGGGGTGGAGTAAGTTTTAATTAATGTTATGTTTAAAAAGGTTTTTTTTCCCCCCTTTCAAATCCACAAGAGTTTTCTTTGCTCAGATTCTCTTTGAGTATAATTCAATTCACTCTAGGCCTGATAGTTTGCAGGGGGAAATATTTAGGGAAGAAATGGGAATGATCTGCCAAGTGGATTTTCCAAAGTTCTGCGAGCTTTTATGGCCTCATTGCCAAATTCTTCCATAAATCTCCTTTATCCGTCTTGTCATCAGGTCTTTTTATGGAAGCATGGAAAAGGCAGGTGATGCCAAAAGAGATGAGGAGAAAGATGGCATGTGTTTCTGTATGGCACGAGATCATGTGACTCCAAATAGACATCATTGGGTTCCACTCTTGAAATGATTGCATTGCTCATGTCATTGGAGATACTCAGCTTAACTTTCAGAGATCTAAAAAGTTCACTTGAAATTTCATTCTCCATTAGACTAAACTGTATGGGACAGAGGAAAGAACACTGGATTCTCAAGTCAAAAGGGCCTGGGGTTCAAGTATTGTATGTGACATTTATGAGCTGTGTGATGATAGGTGGGTAAATTAACTTTAGTCTCACTCTCCTCATCTGTAAAATGGGGAGAATGATAATTGTGTTGTCTATCTTAGGGGGTTGCGGCAAGGTTCAAATGAGAAGATGCATATAAAGGTTTTTTTAAATATTAGATGTTACTGTCCTTGAGCACTGAAGTATTGTAGGGATTCACCTTGGGGAAACAGGACCCCAGAGGTGAAGCAAGAGAGATATCTGTACTTTTGATATTTTTTCTGAATAATTGATTTGAGTGAGGAAAAAAGGGAATCCACTATAGCTTTTTAGAGGGTCATAGATCTCTGTATGTGAAAAGGGCTGAGGAAATTACCCATTCCAATCCTCCTATGTTTCTTTCACTGAAGCTCAATGAGGTGAACTACTTACCCAAGATGACACAGCCTATAAATATTAGAGCCAGAAATGGAACCTGGGTTCTCAGACTCTAAATCCTTTCCAGTGCTCCAAAAGCCTGAAAAAGATGGAAAACAGATTGAATTTATTCTCTGACATTCTTATCTCCTTAGACCTTTAATTTAATTTTAAAATTTATGTTCATTAAAAAAAAAACTACAGCATCTAGCTGCCAGAGATAAGATTTCTCCTTTACTTCATAACTAAGTGAGATAAAATCAACATCATCATCTAAGCTGTTACCTGAATTTGGCTGCAAAACCCTTATGAACAAACAAAATCACTCAGATTGCTTTCTAGCTTTCTCTCCTTTTTCTTCCTTCTATGTCCATTTTTTCTTTATTCTTTTCTCAGAGACAAAGGAAGAAAGGAACAAAGGGTTGAAGTGTGTGCTATGGCAAAAGGAGCAAGCAAGGAAGGTTTCCTCCATTTTTGTCTTCTTAAACTGTTGCCCCCATCTGCAATTACTTGATATCACAGGTTCTGATGAACCAATCTTCCAAACTGGTACTAATGCCAAGGACCAACATCCTAAGAGATGGAGCTAGAAATACATTTTCAGACAGAATTTTGAAGGGGAAGGAAGATAGTAGCTTCTAAGTTCTGTAAACAGATTACTATCACAAAGTAGAAAGTTGAATTCAAAATTCACAAAGTTGGAAATCCATAAAAAATTATAAATCCCTCAATTCAAAATTCACAAAGTTGGAAATCCATAAAAAATTATAAATCCCTCAATTTTAAGAGGAAAAACTCAAAAAATAATTGAAGGAATCTTTCTAGCTAATATGCAATTCTTGATTCATTGTAGGTAAGAGTAACATTATAGGTAGGGGCAGTGAGGTCACTCATTGAATAGAGCACCAGACCTGAGGTCAGAAAGACCTGAATTCAAATCTGAGCTCAAACAGTTACAAACTGTGTAACTCTGGGCAAGTCACTTGAGCCCTATTTGCCTCAGTTTCTCCTCTGTAAAATGGAGATACATTGGAGAAGGAAATGGCAAACCCTTTCAGTATTTTTGCCAAGAAAACCCTAAATGGAGTCATGAAGAATACGAACTTCCCTAGAAGGTCAAAGAACAAGACAAAAAAGTGGAGTATCCAGAATTTCCTTAATCTTCTCTACAGTGGCAAACCACAGTGGTCTGGGAGCTGACTGAATTTCACTATGGCTTCATTAACAGAATCCAAATTTTTATTCTGGAATTATTCTATCTATTGACTTTTCAAGGCTTCTCTGACACTGAAAAGCCTGGAATGCTCTTATTTTTTTTTAAACAGCCTTGCTCTCTATGAAGGGACATAGGAAAATCTCTCAATTCTCTTCTGCCCCCCCTGCACCCATACACCTTTGTAGAAGGTTCAGGCTGAATATGAAAGAGGTGATGGTTCCATTTGAAACATTAAAAAAATTAGATTCCTTGCTTGATTTTACCAAAGAAATTCTTTCTTGAGTTTAGTGTCAAGAAATCTAGATTCAAATTTCATCCTTGTTACTTGCTATCTCTTAAAGCAAGGCAAAGCTGGGCAACAAGATGTTTAATAAGTATTTACTCTATCACAGACAATGGGCAGCTAATGCTACAGTGGATAGAGGACTGGGACTGTCAGGAAGACCTGAGTTCAAATCTAGCCTCAAACACTTACTTGGGCAAGTCAGTTAACTCTGTTTGTCTCACTTTCCTCAATTGTCAAATGAGGTGGAGAAGGAAATGACAAACCACTCCAGTATCTCTGCCAAGAAAATCCCAATGGGGTCACAAAGAGTTGGACATGACTGAAATGACTCAACAACAACAACAACAACAACAACAACAATGACAACTACAACTTCATGATTCTAGGTAAGCAGTGTTCCATTCATTGAGCTGCCTAAGACCATAATGAAGAAATACAACCAACCAAATAGGTATCTGAAAACTGGCAATTCTCCAGCCTATAATATACAGATAGATAATACACTGAACAGATACATCAGTATACACACACAGACACACATATATATATATATGCACGTATATGTATGTATACCATATGTGTATATATACATATATGTGTGTATATAATGTATGTATTATATTTCCAACAGACCCTATACATGAGCAATAGACTAGGTCAAGAATTGAACAGGTTCACGAGAATAAGCTGGATTGGGAAACTATGATTCTTTTAATATTCTGAGCTTCTCATTGCAACAAAGAACCATCCTTTGCACACCAATATTTTTCTATTGATCTATTCCTGCAGTACTGTACTCTGTAAATAAATTGTGACACATGAGCAAAATGGAATATCACTGGGCCAAAAATTCCCAAGCAAATGCCCAAACAAAAATGTATATGATAAATATAGAGAAAAGTAAGAAGACTTAAATGAATTGATTCAAGGCAAAGTAGGCAAAACCAGGAAAGCAACATACATAACTATGAAAAACGTGAAAGCAAAGAACAAGAACAAAATAATTAACACCACCTGTGAGATTGTAATGACTTAACTTGGCCCCAAAGAAGAGATATGAGAAGTCATTTACTTCCATTCTTGTAGAGGTGATGGGACTATGGGTGTGGAATATTATGGATAATAGATAGACTTTTTCCATGTGCTTGTTAGTTTTACAGGTTCTCTACTGGTATAAATAATAACACTAGCTGATATTTGGAGAACATTAAAGTTGTTTTCGTACATTATGTCATTTGGTCTTCATAACAACCCTTTGAAATAAGAGCTTTCCTTACCTCATTATGTATGACAAAATGGAAGCTCAGAACACTTAAATGAATTACCTAAGGTCACATATGTAGGAATTATCCCAGGCCAGAATCAAACTAGATCTTCCTAATTCCCCAATGTATTGATACAAGTTTAGGTAGGTTAGGAAGGTACTAAAGTTTATTTCAAGGAGATTGAACATGCAACAAGATGCCCAACAAGCCAGCTTTATTGAGGGGATGTATTTCCAATTAAGGAGGGCAGTTGTGGGGATGGAAACATATTGGATCTTCTGGAATCCTGTGGAATTGGACAAGACCTGCAGAAGCCTCTTATGGAATGGGGCACCCCAAATCAGTAAAACCTGATGGGTTTTTGGAGGTTTCTTATCTGGGTTGAGCAAGACTAAGCAATGAAGGGGAGGGAGTGAGAAGCCTGGATCTTAGGTCTCGTGCTATTCTATGCTAGTGGAAGATGGGTGGAAACCTCTTGGGGAATTGGTTAGTTGATATTCAAATGCCAGAGTTTGAGGCCATTGCTGTTAGTCTTCGAACAGGGTTTGAGCTTCTCTGGAGCTTATATGTTAGCAAGGTGGGGAGGCTACTGTTTTTATACAAGGCCAACAGTATTTATTATGTCTTCTTGCCTCTCATAGAGTATCAGTGGACCTAAGGAGGTGATAGAATTATGGGATTATGTAGCCAGGAATAACACAGAATGACTAGGTCCATCAAAATATAATGGAAAGAACATTGACTTTGAAATCAAAGTATCTCAGTTCAAATCTCCTCTCCTTTAATTTCAAACTCTGTGACTTTGTAAAATCATTTCATTCATCTACGTTTTCCTACTTGTAAGTAGAGTAGGTCTTAGTACATAGGCTGTAAGTTCTTTTCTCTGGCCAATGATGCTTCCTTTCTATTAATAAATTGATACTGATTCATTTATTTCCCTGATTCTTCTTTGGATGAATAGATTCCTTTTTTAGGTGTAGTAATGGATACAGCACCAGTTCTGTAGTCATGAGACCCTGAATTCAAATCTGATCTCAAATACTTGATGCTTAACTAGCTGTATGACCCTGGGCAAGTCACTTAACCCCAATTGCCTTGCCAAAAAAAATATTCATCTTTATTTTTATGATTGCATGGATTGCATGATGGGCATATGGACAAACTATTTAGCAGTGTTTGCATGCTTCCTTTTAAATACTGATGTCTCATTTTTTCTGATATAAATAAACTTGCTCAGGAATTAAATTCTTAATATTATAACAAAGCTAATTTAATAGCTGAGTATTTCTGATGTTGAAAGAATGGCTCTGTTAGGGTATAAAGCAAGAATTCCTGTAAGCAGACTTTCTTTCTAAGTTTGTTTGACTTGGATTATGGTTCTCCTACCCTGAATGACATGCTTCATTCCAGTGTCTGAGCTGATGACTGAGCTAGGGTGTGTTGATGAATATTAATTTTCTTTTGGACAGAAAGTCCTGACACTGAGACATTCTTGTTGTCTGCTTGTTCCCCAGAATAATGAAGGTTTCTAGTCATTTCCTTTCCAGTGTATATGTTGGCACTTGGCTCTGAAAGGCATACATTTGCCAGCATGTGCTCCCGGCTGCCCTGTTTTGTCATTTCTGGAGGGCTGCAGTGGTGCCTTTATGATCCCCTGACTACCTTCATTGGGTACTCTAAGCCCCTTGTGAAGTCTCCAAGGGCTTATTTTGAATGGAAGGAGGTGGCTTTCTTAGCCTGCGTTCACCCTCCACAGATGCATGAAGTTTACTGATGTTTGTTTTACTGCTGAGATCTCTCTTTCTGGTGTCCGGCAGACAGCTACAGAATTTCACCAATGAAATGTTATGGCAACCTGACTGAAATGTCATCCCATGTTCATTTCCCTGAAGGCTTCAAGGGTTTAAATAGTCACCTGAATAAGCTTTTAGGGGTTGTCAGATAATGTAATTTCACCATGTTATTACACGCCTGTTTCAATTGGCACATCCAACAGCATCACAGGCAGTTTGGGGGGTTTCTTTCCTTTTCTGGAGCGTTAAAAAAGTAGGTCCAAAGGTACAGCCTAAATATGAATTTATGGGAAGAAGAAATATTAAAAAGCTATTTTTACTAATTTTGGACCAATGCAGGCTTGGCTCAAGCAGAAAATTTCCAAACTTCGGGCTCCTGTGATCTAGTGATCTGTATCTAGGAATGGTGTTAAGTGATGGAAATACTTCATATTGACCCACTCTGCAGACAGATGCCCTTTTTGCCAGTTTCCTTATTAATTGCTAATAAATGGGCCAACTTGGCTCTAGCTGTTGTTCATGTTTCTCCCCTGCCTGTTGGGCAGTCCTCAGAGACCTTTATTCAGCCTGAGAGGGTCTAGCCATATTAAAGTGACACATGCAAGCGAAATTGTAATTTAAATTGAAAATCCATCTTGAGGGCCAAAACTTAATAACATTGTATTTCCATTCTTTGATGTACATTATGCTATTTAATTAAACTCCCCCATCCCCCTAATAAAAATTCATTCAAGGATATTTTACAGCTTAGCTCTGCTTTGGTTACAGAGACTGACACAAACCTAAAATACCAGTGAGTTGGCATGTGTAGATACAGACAGACGACCAAGAACTACTCAGGGAGAAGAAGAATCTCTCTCTCTGTCTCTCTCTGTCTCTCTCTCTCTGTCTCTCTCTCTCTGTCTCTCTCTCTGTCTCTCTCACTCCATATATATGTATGTAGACCCACATATACATATGTGTATATACATATATATACTAGTTTGTTTTAGATTTAAACAACAAGGAATATTGTATGAATTAGAGACTAGAGTATGTGTGTACATAGATATGTATCTAAAGCTATGTATCTATATCTATCTATATATGTATTTGTGTACATGTGTGTATATCTGCTGTGTGTGTGTGAGCTAGGTGGCACAGTAGGTAAAGCTCTGGTCTTTGATTCAGGAAGATCTGAGTTCAAATCCAGCCTTAGACACTAGCTGTGTGATCCCAGGTAAGTAATTTTACTCTGTTTGCCTCAGTTTCCTCATCTGTAGAATGCGCTAGAGAAGGAAATGGCAAACCACTCCAGTATTTCTGGCAAGGAAAGCACAAATAGGATCATGAAGAGTCTGAAATGACAACAATATCTGTATGTGTATGTGTATAATATATAGATACAGTATGTATTATTTATGTGTATACTCACACATATATTTGTACAAAATTAAAAGATTTTTTTTGGACATAATGAAATATCATTGTTTTCAATAATTTTTTTTATCCTTTCAGTCTTTGAATTCACCTTGGTCATTTTTTGTTTTGGTAATTTGATTTTCCTCTCTCATTTCCTTGGCCAGACTAGCTAATGGTTTATTGATTTTTCTGGTCTCTTAAGAAAACCAACTCTGAGTTTTATCTATCACTTCTCTAGTTTTTCTTTTTAAGTTTTCCTGTTCTTCCTGAAAATTTAAGATCTCTTCTCTACTTGCTTTGAGGATTCTACATTGTTTATTTTCTATTCAGTTTTGATGGAAGGCTATTCATTGATACTCCCCTTTTCTATTTTGTTAATATCTTCAGAGATAATGAGTTTCCTCCGAAGATAGCTTTATCTGCATCTCATTTGTTTTGCTATGTTTCATTATCACAATTATGCTTAACATAATTACTAATTGTTTTTATCATTTATTCTTCAATTCATCATTCAGATCATAAATAATTCTCCACTTAGATTTTTATATTCTGCTCATATTCCCTTTATTTATTACTCTCTTTAGGTATTAAAGTCTGTAAAGGATGTGTTATCTCTCTTTTTACTTGTGTTGATGTATCCTCTATACTATAATGCAAGATTAGAGTTTTAAATATTCTGATTTTTTTTTTTTCCACTAGGGGCTATTGACTTGTATTATTTCACATGATTAGGCAAACTATGCCTTGAAAATCCCTCTCTGTCCTATCTTCCTAGGACCCCAGATAATGAATTCTTGAACTATTGAAGCAGGAAGTAAAAGGGGGGTCAGCTAAGGTAATGTGCATGAAAACAATTGAAAAAGTTTTACATAAACATAATCTAATACTATTATTGCCATTATCATTGATATTTCTTGGAATATTCCAGAATAAAAGATGTCTGGCATCTTGTTGATTATATCCACTTATAGGGAACTCATTACTTCTTAAGGACTAATTATTAAGAAGTTATTTCTTATATTGAGCTAAAATTTGCCTGCCTGGCACTTCTAGCTATTGCTGCTAATTTTTCTCTTGGAACTCCAGCCACAAGAACAAGACTAATTGTTGCTCTATGTAATGGTCCTTAAATGTTTTTAGAGTTTCTATAGCTGTGATATAGCCTCCCAGGAATTCTTTCCTATGCTGTATATTCCCAGTTGTTGGAACCATTCTGGTTTGAATCCTAGTCCTTCTACTTACTGTCTTGGCGACTTTGTGTATATCATTGCATCAACACCAGTTCCTTCATTTGCAAAATGAAGGATTTAGAATAGATTTCTGAGATCCCTTGTAACTTTTAATGTTTGATTACTTAATCCATTTGTTCCTCATCTTTTATGATTTAAAATCAGTTCTACTACTACTACTACTGCTACTACTACTACCACCACCACTACTACCACTACTACCACTGACACTGCCATTGCCACTATCACTACCGCCATGACCTACACTACTACTACTACCTACTTGCATTTACATAGTATTGTAAGGTTTGGAAAGTGCTTTACAAATGACGCCTTCTTTGGTTCTCACAACAATCCTGTGAAGTAGGTTCTATTATTATACCACTTGACAGGCAAGGAAACTGAGACTTAGAGGGATTAAGTGACTTGCCTAGGATCACATACTTAGCAAGTATCTGAGGTAGGATTTGAACTCAGATTTTCCTGACTCACAGGTCCAATAGTCTACTTCACCATATAGCTATCAATATATCAAACTATTTGCCATTCTCTGGATGGGGTTCAATTTATTGATTTTCCTTTGAAAGCACAGCAGCAATAACTGAACACACTGATTCAAATTTTTGTTGTCTCAACAGCATAGAGTAGAGAAGAACCATCTCCTTGATTTTACAGGTAAAGAAACAGAAAGCTATGGATTTTAAGTGAGTTATCATACTCACTCAGACAGAGAATGAAATTGCTGTGCTGAGAACCCAGCTCTCCATCAGGGCCAGACATTCTTTTACTACATGATGATGCTTTTACATTGTTTATATTTTATATTGTTCAATAATAATTATGTTATTTATATTAATTATTTAATAATAATTCACACTGAATAACACTTTAAAACTTACAAAATATAGCGTTGGTCTTTATTGGTATTTAGTTAACAGATTCTAGTTAGCCATCAATTGCCACAGATTGCAGTTAATTAAGTGGAACTTGTATTGCTTTTCCTTGTATGTAATATCTCAAATGTTACCAACCATGTGGTCCATTCATACTTCACTTTTAAATGCTCTTCCTACATGGCCATCCTTATTCCTTAGTATCTAGGCAGGGGTAGATTAAGTCAATATGTTGTGTTCAAATAATTCATTGCTGTAAACCCTGCTTATTTTGATGAATTGACTTTCCTTCCAGATTTAGGGACTCTCTTTTTCAGTAGTAAGGACCTTGTTATGTGTGTATGTATATATATATATACACATATATATATATACACATACATATACACACACACACACTATATATATACACATCTGTATATACATACAGGCATGCTTGTGTATTTTTTTTTTTTGCTGGGTACCTTATGAATATAACATCCATTTCTGGGGTCTCCTGAAGACAAGAAACTGCTTTCTGCTGAGTTTGATTTTGGGTGCAGGTCTGGGAATCCTTCTGGGAAGAACCAAAGGAAGTCACAATTTTTTTATGAGCTGGAATTGCTCCCATTTCCAGATTTGTTTAAAAGAAAAAGGAAATTCTCTTCTTACTGCTTATATTTGTTCCAAACATCTTTTAAAGACCTCTTTTTCATCTTTTATTACATGACATTATGGGGATGGAATAAATCAGGAAGTCCGAGGCAAAACTGAGGATTCTGAAAAAATATATTAGTCTTTTCCTTGGAAATTAATTCAATGAGGCATGTTTTACAGATATTCTAAACTGTAAAAAATACAAGTAAGATATGTGTGTGGCATTTCTTTTATAGGCAAGCATCAGTCTCCATATCAGCTTGTGTCTTGACAACAGTGCTCCTGGGCTTAACCTCTAGACTTTTCAGTTCTCTCACCTGAAGTTATAGGCTTGATGATCTCTTTATAAGCTCTCTTCTCTGTTGCATTGGGTTTTTTCCTTTTCTATATTCCTAGTTTTCCTTGTTTTTTTAAATTTTTCTCTAAGTGCTTTTTTTCAAACCTGTATTTAAATAAATCATTGTAGTTAATTTCTCTTGTGAAGGTCATCCCCATGATATCATTCATTCCTCTCTTGATCCTTTCCCACTCTTTTTTTCCTGAGGAAAGGATCTTTTGCCTCTTTTTGTATCCCTAGCACTTAGCACAGTACCAGGCACATAATGGGCACTTGATAAATGTTTAGTGTTTGATTGACTGACTTTTCTCAGTTCTGTCTACCCCTTAACCAGAACGTGTCCAGAGTTCAGGATAAGAGATAAATAGTAGAGGTAATAACCCAAGGGACCACTGAAAGGTATGTGTACATGTGTGTGCAAGTGTGCATGCATATGCACACATAATTTACCTTTTAACGCTATGAAGGAACGCATTTTAAATTGCAGAAAATTTTGCTTTCCAAGGTGTAGAGAGACTTCTTTGGAAGTATATCCAGACAGGTGTGTCATTTTGTTGAACTGTTTCAGTTGTGTCTGCCTCTCCATTATCCCATTTGGGGTTATCTTGGCAAAGATATAGAAGTGGCTTGATGTCTTCTTCTTCAACTCATTTTACAGATGAACAACTGAGGTAAACAGTGTTAAGTGTCTTGGCCAGAGTCACATAACTAACAAGTATCTGAGGCTGGATTTGAACTCAGATCCTTGGCTCCAGGATCAGTGCTCTATCCACTGTGCTACCTAGCTATATGTGTTATAGTGAAGTTTAAAGACCTCTCTGATATTCGGTAACAGGCATGAGGATTCAATGTTCCAACCTTGTAGAGAATACACAGATGCTTTGTCCCAGATGACATAGGGGAGTGGACCAGGAGTCAGGAGGACCGAGGTTCAAATCCTGCCCCTGATACTTACTTTCCATATGACCCTGGTCAAGTCACTTACCATTTAGCTTTTCCATCTCTAATATGCAGATAATGGTACCTGTTAACACCTTTCCTACCTAGACACATAGGCCACTAAGAGATCCAGTGGATAGAATGCAGTGCCTATAGTGAGGAAGATGTGCTCAAATCTTACTTAAGATATATGCTAGCTATGTGACCCTGGCAGATCATCTGTCTCAGCTACTTCATCTATAAAATGGGTACAGTAATAGCACACAGTCTGGGAAGGGTTGTTGTGAAGATCAAATGAGATGGTATTTATAAAGCACTTCATAGACCTTAACATGCCATACAAATGTTAGCCATTTTTATAATTCTACAGCAGATAAAGCGAGTGGTCTTGTTGTTCATGCTCTTCATGAGCACTGAGACAATGAGATGACAAAACATCCCAGAAAATCATTCTTCTTCTTACCTTTGTGCAGAAGATAAAATTCAACTCTATTTTTCTCTCCAAAGGGAACTTGAGGCCATCCTTCCATTTTTGCAGCTCTGTGGCATGGTGGATAGAGAGACTGATTGAGTCCACTACGGACTTATGTGATCTAATTCTGATTGGGTTCCCATTGAATCAAGGCATACCTTTTACTCCTCTGCTCCATTGATTCTCTATCCCTCTCCTCAAAGAGGATGTTTCAAACCTTCTCTCCTGGAACCTCCCATCTCACTTTCCCTCTTACCTCTCAACTAAGAAGCTCATTCCATTCTTTCCCAAGAAAATAAATGCCATTCATATTTGCTTCTCTCTTCTCCCTTTCCTTTCTTCTCAAACCCCTTTGGTATCTTTCTCTCTTTCTTCCTTTTATCTAGTCTCTTATAATGGAGTGATCCTTCCCCTTACCAAGGCCAACCCTTCTACATGTACCCTTGTTCTCATCCCCTCATCTCTGCTCCAACAGATTGCCCCCACTATCATCCTTCCTCTCTTTCAAATCTTCAATCTACTCCTACTTACCAATTCCTTCCTTACTGTCAGCAAACATGTCCAGTTCTCCCCAAATAACTCTCATTGGGACCTACCATCTCTTTTTTATTTCTATTCTCCCTCCCTCCAGCAGGTGCCTGGAGAGGAAATTGTCTATACTCCGGGCTTCTACTTCTCTTTGGAATCACTTTGCAAATGTTCTCAATTTGTTTTCCAACTTCATCACTCCATTGAAACTGTTCTTTCTAAACTTATAAAGGTACCTGGGTTTATATATTGCCTCAGATACTTAGTAGATCCTTCACCATGGGCAAATCACAAAGTCTTTCAGCCTTAATTTCCTCCTCTGTAAGATGACCTCACAGGTTGCTGTGAAGATCAAATGTATGTCAAGTGCTTTGCAAAGTGTATAAAAGTGCCTGTATATGCTAGCTGTTATTACTTAATAGCAACTTTCTTCTGCCTTCTGGTTTCATTTATGAGCAGGGCATTGAAACTAATACCACTATGACTTAGTTTTCTAATAACACGTCATTTCATTGGCTATTATACAAGTATCAGTTTCTACATTTCCATTTGTGTTTCTAGACCATCTAAAAGCTGCATTTCTAGACCTAAAAGCTATGTTTCTACAAGTTGATTTCTAGACCACTAAAGGGATTCTTATCATTCTTTATATACTTTGTCATCATTCTACTGCTATCTCTGTGGAAGAAGGTGAACTGTACATGACTATTTTGTATTTTTATTGGTTTCATTGGTTGCAGTGCCCAAATAATTTATCTTCCTGTGATTAACCTTCTGGTGTTGAGTCTCACTGTACTTAGTGAGGTTGGTCTTTTGGCAGCACACACAATCATTTACTGTGATTGCTCCCAAAGTCTTTTCATTTTATTAAAGAAAATCCGTGAGAGCTAGCATCCTAGTAGTAAAAGGTACCAAATGCTCTTTAATATTTTCCAAACAGAACTCAATGAAGAATATGAAGATAGACTAGTCACACCCAAGCATGTAGCTTTAAACAGGAAATCAGTTCAAAGTCTTCATCTGATGATATTTTCCCCCACCTGGGAGGTCACCCTAGGTTCTTCCAAGTTTATGCTCATGGGTAAGGAGTCAGGAGCTAGATAAATTTTTTTTGGTCAAAATGCTAAGGATCTTCTAGCAAACCCAAGCCTCATTCTGTGACATCCTGGTTCCATCACTAAAGCCACTTACCTTACCTGTGATGTCACCAGTCTCATCTCCCAGTCCTGTCTACTTTGTGACCTCAAAGGACCCTGTTTGAAATGGATGATGAGTCTGAGCTATTCATCCAGTTCACCTCTCTCACTGACGACTTCACCATTCTTTTCATCCTACTTTTATGGCCTCTTCTACTGTGCTTTGAAACCTTCCCTCTTGCCTAACTTCTAATGCTCAGAACATCTATTTGCTTGTTGACTGACTTATTCTATTACCAGGAAGGAAAGTTTAAGTTGAGTTTTACCCACTTTATTTCCCAGAAGGAACATCTGATCTGACATTTCTACTGGGTTCCTCACCACCACCCTGCTTCTAATGTATCCTGAGAAGCTAGTCAGTAAATCCATTTCAACATATGGGAATAACAGGATAAAGGGAGTTTGACAAAATGGAGTAATGATATAGGGGGAAGGAATAATTGGATGAATAGACCATTGGCATCTAGGTGGTACAGCTCTAGCCCTGGGGTTGGGAAGACCTGAGTTCAGATTTGACCTCGACACTTACTAGCTCTGTGACTCTGGGCAAGAATGGTTCAAAAGAGAAATAAAATGAAATAAAAATGAAATAAGGGAAGAATTGATGTCAGAAATGGGAGATTTCAATGGAGTATTTAAAAAAAAATACACACAATTAGCAAGGTGGAGGTGGGTGGAAAAGAAATGAACCATGTTCCCCTATCAAGTCCTGAGGAAAACAGTCAAAGGATGATAATCCCTATATGTGATTGTAGAGAGAGGAGGCTCCAGGGAAACTGGAAGAGTTCACAAAAATAAGAGATAAAGACCAGGGAAGTGGAGTCTTGATGAGAGTATGTTGGAGTGTGTGGAAGGGAAGGATATTCATTCCATTAGAGGGAGAGGGTCTTGCTGAAGAGAATTCCCATGGAAGAAAATGTTTACACCTCTAGTGAGAAACAAGAAACTTATATTAGAGATTGTGTATTAGAAGGTCACCTCTCTCATAAAGTGTGATACTGGTACAGAAAGAGTAATATTTGAAGTTTTGGGGGTAATTGGTATTCAGAATAGTGGTGGAAATAAATCCTGAGAAGGAATGGTATGGTCCCTAGCAAGGATATTGATTATGATGAGAGAATGTGGGGACAGGGACAGAAATGGACTGCAAGATTTGTATCACAGTTCAACCAAGCAACATTGTTTTGATCCAATATTCCTCCCTTCATGAGTGTCCATTTCTCTGAGTAAGACATAGGAAAAGAAGAAAAAGAAGGGGGAATAGGGCAAGAATAATAAAGGCCAGAAGATTGAAACAGATCAGAAAAGGGAACTCAAACAGGCTATTTCAGAAGTTTTAAACAGAGAGAATGTATAAAGAATAAGGATAAAAGCATGGAATCAGTAATTAATTTCCAAATGAAATGGAAGGAATAAAAGTAATGAAAAGAACAAAGCAAAGTTTCTTAGAAGAAAGAAAGAGAAAAATGAACAAAAATAAGAAGTCAGAGGGAGAAAAGTGATGGAAGATTTTGAACTAACCACTTCCTCACTTAAGTGCAGAAAGAGGCAGGAAAAAAAAGGAGAAATATATATCTAAAGAAAGAAAGAAATTTAAAATTGAAACAAAATCCAAGAACTAGAAAAATGACAGGTAAACAAGAGCAGGGGAGGGGAGAAGAACTTGGTAATAGACTGACATATAGGCTGGATAGATATACCAGCTTTTAGAGTCTAGATGAACTCCAATGCAAAACATATTCTGTAGAAACAGAGCTAAGACATACATGTTTAGGTAAAGGGAGAGATAGAAGGAGCCATTTTTATAAATTAGCCTCTCTGGAGCCTTCACTAACCATTATTCACCCAGATATTCTTCAGGGCCAGTGAGAGTGGAAAGTGGCAGCTCTGCCCCTCATTCCATGGGCTCTGCTCTCCCTGTCACTCTCTCTCCCCTTCCTGTGGCCTCAATCTATTGCTCTCCATCTCCCTAGGTATCCTGGGATATTTTTGTCTGGCCCATGCTACCTTTGTGTTTCTGTCTCCCCCTGCTGCTGCCCAGTGGCCCTCAGGTGGAGGGAGTATCCCAGCCATATGAGGTAGCAATGGCAGTGGGCAAAGCTTGGTCTCCTTGACCACTCTTTTGCCTATTTCCTATATAGGGACTCCAGGGCATCTTCTACTTTCCTTTCCCTCTGGGATTAAAAACTCCCAATGATGGCCTATCCAGGGGTGGGGAACCTGTGTTCTCAAGGCTACATGTAACCCCCTAGGTCCTCAAGTGGGGACTTTTGAATCCCAATTTCATAGAACAAACCCTCTTAATAAAAGAGTTTGTTCTCTAAAACTTGGACTCAGTCAAAAGGCCACACCCAAGGGCCTAGAAGGCCGCTTTGGTCTCTAGGGCACAGGTTCCCTACCTCTTGTATGCAATTGACTTACAGCACTGTGAAATCTTGAGGGTCCATGAGAGAAATGCTATGGGAATTTCATCCTAATCAGCTGTTGTCTGTCCCATTGGCATCAGGAAGGGGTATGCGCTAAGTTTGCTGAGGGTCATTACCAAGTTATTTAAAACATGTCACATTTCCTAGATACAACAACTCTCAAAGACCATCTTACCCAGTTGCTGAGAAACTTTATTTTGCATTGTTATCCTGGAAGTATTCATATAAAAGAAAATCCAGATCCCTGAAACAATGAAGAAATGCAAGTTTTCACCATTTTGAACTCTTGCCCTGGGGTGTTCTTTGACCATGTAAATGATAACTATTAAGCTGATTTAATGCTTGAATATTTTCTGGAAATAATGTTCTTCCAGAGCATTCTTCATTGAGTTCTGTGCTCCTGAAAGGGAAGTAAGCAAAATTTGTTTTGTGACCCTATATAAAATGGAATCAGCTTCGTAACATTCTATAAAACTTGTTCATTTAAACTCAATGTAAGCTCAATCATTCCTGTAGTGGATGGTGTAAAGTAAATGTAAACAAATCAAAAAGTAAAGTTTTTTTTTCTTTTAACAACAAGTGAAATAGGAGCTGAAATATACAAATTGTACTTCATTTAAAAAATAGCAAAGCATTAAAAAAATCTGTGAAGTTTGGAAAATGTAATTGATGTCACCCATATTTATCACCTCTTTTTTTCTGTAATAGTCCTCTGTCATTAAATTAAAAGAAAAGAGGAAATGGAAAGGAATCATTCAGAAGACAACAAATCCATAGAATTATAGAAAGGTAGAATTTGAGATCTGCAAATGACCTCCAGCATCCTTTAGTCTAATTTCCCTCCAATCCCTGACAAATCATGCCTGTTTCTGCTTCCAGGGAAGACCAATCAAAGGATAAGAGAAATGAGAGGTTGGGTGTTTTGCATTGCCCAAACAGCCTTTGCATAATTCTCATTAAGTTTGTAGTTTAGTTTAATTCATGCCTGTTGCCTGAGGATTAGTAACTCATTTTCATGGTTCTCTTAATTCTTTAAATTGGACACTTTGATGTCTGAAATGAGAAATAGGAAAATTATGTTAAGATGTTGATTACAGATCTATACCCTGTAGACTGGCCTGAAAAGCTGACTTTTGTAAAGTTTTACACTGTGAATAGCTCCAAGTGTTTCTGAAACAGAAAAACTCTCTGCTTCTCAGTTGGTAACCTGAAATTGTTTTTTATCCTTTGAACAGGACACAGGAGATGATGGAAGATGACATTACAGTATTATAATGCTTCTATAGAGTATCATAATGCATTATGGCTATGATACAATCTCTTATGATCTCACAAAGGAAATGACAGTTAGAATACATTAATATTTAGCTAGAACAGACTATTAAGGACTTTTTCTGTACTTTCTGAAATGGTGTTGGTAAACCAGACAGGATAGATGTTTCCATTAGAAACCAATGTCACATCATGATCACACAGAGCTTAATAGGCTCTCTGAGTCACAGCTCAGGTGTTGAGAGGCTCCATTGCTTTCAGCACCAGTCTTCTGTCTCAGTCATATCCTGGATGTTCTAGGAAACTCAATTGTAGTCCATCCACAAGCATTTATTAAGTACTTTCTATGTATCAGGTACTGTGTTGGGAATATAAATACAATCCTAAAGAAAGGCAATCCTGCCTTCAAGAAGCTGATATTCTAATGGGAAAAGATAGTCCATAAAAAAAAGCTAAAAGAAGGGAGTGATTCTTTGTCCAGCCTGGGCTGGGGACATGGAAGAGCATGATATACAAAGTCTGAGAGCATGACTTGGAAAGGTATGAGACATAGTGGCCAGGGTACCCTCCTTAAATGCAGGTTAAAGAAGTAACCCTGCAATCAGAGGGATAGATTCAAACAGCAGAAGGTACTTTGAATGTGTGAATGTAGCAGAATCAAAGAAAAATTATGTAGCAGAATGAAAAGAAAAAAAAAATTAGAGAAGATGGAAATCTTGGTTTAGTCCATGGTAGATAGAGTGTTCAAACTGTATTTAGTAGCGATCATAATAATAGCTAGCATTTATTTAGTATTTTAAGGTTTCTAAAGCACTTTCTACACATTATCACATTTGAGCCTCACAAGAACTCTGGGAGGTGGGTGCTATTATTATCTCCCATTTCACAGATGAAGAAACTAAGGCAGAGAATGGTTAAGTAGCTTACTTAGCACCATATAGGTGATTGAGGCCAGATTTGAACTTAGTTATTCCTGATTCCAGGTCCCAAACTCTAAGCACTCCTTCACTTCTAATAGTGTTGATGTGACCATGGTCATTATTGAATCCTTCTCAGTCTGTTTGCTCATCTGTGATTAGGAATCAATAATGTCTACAAAAGGACAAATTAGGTTTATGATAAGAGAAAACTTTTTATCAATGAGAACTATCCAAAAATGCAACAAGCTTCTTTGGTAGGTAACAGTAGGTAACGGGTTCCTCCTAACTAGAGGTCTTCAAGTCAAGGTGGATCAAACATTTGATGGGTATGTTGTAGTGGGGATTCTTTTCTGGGTACCGGTTGGGTTGATAGTGGCTCCGGAGGTAAGTTTAAATGATAAAGTTGTATAATTCTGCCTACTTCACCAGATTGCCATGAGGAAAAATGAAATAATGTAGGCAAACTACTTCATAAAACTTGATTTGAAATATGCCAGCCATTTTTACTAACCAGTTTATTAAAAATCAGATCCCTCTTGAGTTCATTCATCAATGTGAATACTGTTTCCACCAATGTAGATGGTAACCTAGTCATGCCTTCTCATCCTACACAATCTTTATCTATTGCCTTCCCACAAATCCTATTTCTAGGATCTACCCCAAATGCTGTAATCTTTACTCTTATTCTTTTAATATTTTGTAGCTACCAGGCTGGGGTATGCTGGGAAGTGTTTATCAACAGGTATTCTGAAAACACAGACATACTTTTACATTTAATCTATCTTGCTTGCATTTCTCCATAACTTTAAGTCTAGATAATCAACAAAACAATAAATTAAGCCCTGATTTACAGCATGTACAGATTGATGAAGTGTAAATGCTTATACCCAAATTTAGAATCATTTCTCCCAGCCCATCAGAGCTGGCTTCAACATACCTTTCCTACCAAGACACCACAAGGGTTGTGATTCCTTGATATCCCTATATTTTTCACCTACTTTTCTGATCATACTTGTCCTTTAATGTGTCCTCTATGCCACTTTTCAGAGCAAATCATTACTGCTAATTACTATGCAGAAAAACTCACCATGAATGAATAAATATGTTTTAAAATTCCTCTGTCCCTTAGGGTTCTTTGGGGGATCAAATGAGTTAGAGATAGCATATCAAAAGGGTTTTACAAATTTTAAAGTGCTACATAAATGTAATACTAATATGAATAATACATGCCAAATGACAAATCCTCAGACTACACATACAGACCTTAACGTAACTTGGGGGACTCAGTCCAACACAGTCAACAAGCTGGGCTGGAAAGAGACCATTGTACCCCACCTTGCCCCAAAAGCATTGCCCACACTAGCCCAGACATTATGTTGATCCATACAAATTTAAGAACCATATCTTTAATGGATGACATCATCTCACATACTAATAATCTCCATTCAAAATGCAGAGACCTAAAAAGGAGCTCCGAATTACATGAGAAAAGCATGAAGTTTGTCTTCCTGTCTTTGTCTTCCTGTGTGCTGTTGGAATGGTACCAATGGTGGTTTCAGTGAACCTACAGGAGATGAGTGTATATCCTAATACTTCTATTCAACCAGAAAAAAAGCCGTTATTTTCCCATTTCTGTTCTAGTCAATTGCTGTGACATACAAGGAAATAGTAGGATAGCAATTTCTCCCAGAACTGTCTTTATTTGAATCACATTGAGAAAGTGAGATGAGCTGTCAACATCATCATTATCAGGGGCCATGTCCAGTCATCCTGATCCACATCTGGCCACTGAGCCCAGATGGCTCCAGAGAAGAAAGTGAGACTGGTGACATTGCACAGTCTTCTCTCACTTAAATTCAATTCACTTGCAAGTCACGGCATCATCTTTCTGATGGCACGGTCCTCTTCTAGAACAATGGACAAACCACACATCATCATCATCATCATCCTCATCATCCTCATCATCCTCATCATCCTCACCATCCTCACCAGCAGAACTAGCTCATTCTTTTCACATGTTTTTGATATGGGCCAGAAGGCAGTGGGCCTAGGACAAATTGCTATCCAGTTATCATTCTTATATAGTCAAAGACCTATAGACCATGAGATTGGCAGGTAAAATAAATACCAACAAGGGTGATAAGTATCCCATTCTGTTGATATGTGGTTTTGGTCCCCTTCACTAGGTGTTCATATTTGGAAAGCTTTTTCATGTCATTTAAAGATTCTGAGCAGATGGTAAGACAACATCTTTTTAAAATGTTGTTATTAAATTTTTATGACTTATTTTAATTTCCCAGAAATTGTGGTTAATACTTTGTTTTGTGATAATGGACTGACTCCACTATAGTTCATTGGTTGATTCCTTAAACATATTTTGCATTTTATATTTGGAGTGTGAGGATTGGTCATCTCTGAGTCTATAGAGAGATTCTAAGGCATAATTCTGGCCACCAGGTCATATCTTCCCACGTATTTAACATGTGTTAAATTTTTAAAGTTTAAACATTTAAATTTTCAAAGCTGTCACAATTTCCACTATGTCTTATGTAGAATTTTTCAGTGAGATGCTTTAAGTCCATTATACTTCTTTCTATAATTTAAAAAATTACCATCTCTCCTGAATAGAACTTTCTGTAGTACCCAACTTAAAGAGAAAGTTTAGTCAAAACATCTTATTTATCATGTAATGAATTAGTATGATATTAAGCTGTGTGACCCCACTGATGATGTGAGGGTGTGGGAAGACAGAAAAAGCAGTTCCTTTTTGAACTCCTTAAGTCTGGAATTCTTAACCCTCACCAAGAAAAACTAGAGAATATAAGAGTTGATGTCAGGTCCGGAGGACACATTGAATCAACAGATGAAGATAATACATATGAATACTTTGATTTCCTCTAGACAAGAAATATCAACCAAAATCATATCAAAGAGAAGACTGTGGCTAAATGTGTTAAGAGATTTACTAGCATCCTAAAATAAAATCGGAATGAGAAAGATACATTTGAAGCTATAAACAACTAAGCTGTGTCCTGTGGGCAGATAACTGTGAGAAGATCATGTTAATTGAATTTTTACTATTTGAACTTATGATGATATGTCAAATATGGTGATTTCAGCACAATGGGAATATGTAATGAAAAATCTTAAAAAATAAGTTTTTATCTCTATATTAACATTACAGAGTAGCAAAGGATAAGAAAAATATATTTCTTATTAGTTTATTACAAAGGAATAAAATAGTGATAGTCAAGTTTCCAAAATTAAAAAACGCTAAATATCACAAAGATAAGGCTATGCTGATATGTTGAAAGTGTCATTATCATAATTTCAAATATTTTAGCATTGTAGACTGAATTGGCTTCTCATTCATTAAGTGTTTATACAGATACTGGTAGCTACAGAAAGTTTTATCCATATCTTGGCAAATTTCCTTGGTCATATTCTCATGCCATAAACCTAGTGTATGGGGTTAGATGACTTGGGCCATTATCTTAAATAAGTCATGCTTTAAATAAGATATTGTTGTCCCTGTAATGCTGGGCTAAAATCACTCAAAAACCAGTCTTTGAAAACAACTTTGTTACCTGTGCTTTCTTACTTCACCATCAAAGAACTAGAAGCCATTGATGGATATTTCTCCTTTAAGCACAAGCATTTCAAGACCAACACACAAGCATTGGTTTTCATTAAAAATCTCCTCTGCATTATCTCTTTTAATAAAAGAGTCAAGCAATCAATCCTTAGACACTTTAAATCTAGATTGAATTTTCTTCTTTCTTTCACATGTAAGTTCTTTTACACGTAAGGCATTCTTTTTCCAGGATAGTCCTACTTCATCCACATTAAACATAAGTGTATCTACCTTGTTCTATTATTTTCTTTCAAAACATCAGATGTTTGACTTCCTCATCCTTATTTACGTTGGTCATTTCTCCAAACTCAATTTTTAAAGTAATCAAACTAATGAATGCTCGTAGTAAAAGTTTCTTTACTAGCCACCTTACTTTTACTCTCCCCCAATTCACTAACTTGAAGCTTTTGTGTCAATGCCTATTCTGATAAGGGGAATATATTTGTAATTACAGTCTTCCATTCATGTAGCTAAAAGATGATCCAATTCTATCACTGTAAAATTTATATTTCTTGTAGTTGTTTGCTAACCACAGAAAGTGATGAAACTCTGCCTTTTTCTTTTCTTTTGCCTACAATATTTTGTAATATTCTATTCTGTAGATTCAGGCAATGTGACATCCAATGCTATCATGGAGTTAATATAAACCAATTCGTGACATTCAAATACATCAAATAATTTTTTTCTAATATGACCAGTCTCTTCTTTTTTGATCCAGCAGTATTTCCATCTGAAGTAGTCCTCATTTTGCTTATTTTCTCAAGGGCTCTTAAAAATTGGCACATCTGTTAAAAAGCATATCATATCCTCACGGGACAATAGACAAGGGTAGGCTGATGCTTTAATGGTATTAAAAGGGAGGCAAAGATGATTTCTTAATAAATGAAAGCAGCAAGTAAGACATCTTCTCAACTGCTTGACTCACGTGGAGAGCATCAGTCTATGTGGCTATACTAAAACAAATTAAGCAGATCTTATCTATTGAAATCTTTCTGCAATCACATCAGAGTGTTATTTGGACTTCATAAGTGTATATATTTTAATTAATATCAAGGAAAGACTAAAGATTTTGAGTTTGCCAATGAATGAAGGTGTTACTAACAAATCACTCAGTCTCTTTCAAGCAAGATCAGGTTAAAAAAAATCAAGAAGAAGGTTGTGGCTAAATATCACAGCAGACTTTTTGGTATCCTGACATCCAAGTTGATTGGGAAGAACATGTTAAAATCAATATCACCTATGCAATGCTAGTCTTTCAGATTAGAGTAATAGATCTGGCTAGTATCTTGTTGGTGATCCTTCTTTTTGGAAAAAGACCAGTGATATCACAGGTGATGTCTTGACTTGCTCATGAATTGGATTTAAGTGCCACAGAGTGTACAAAGTCACCAGCCTGACTCTCTTTTCCAGAGTCATCAACATCCAGTGGCAAGACAGAAGTCAAGGTGACTGGTGATAGCTCAGGATGCTCAGGATGACTCAGGTGACTTTGATGTCTGACCAAGATCTAAGTGTTTCATAGTGTTTCAGCCAACTTCATGTCCATTGGAGGAAAGTATTCCCCTTCCAGGGGAGGGGGCAGTCTTTATATGCTTGGAGTAAACTTCTCCCCAACTCTCTGGTAGTTTTAAGACCTATTGGATATTCTCAACCTGGCTTAGCCTGTGTGCCAAGATGGTTTTACTGTGGCCACTGCACATGCTAAAGTTTCTTGGAGCCATAAGTGAAAGTATCCTAACAAAATCCTGTATGATAGTAACAGAACATAGGACCTATTACCTTAAGGCAGATAAATAAAGTTTCACATTTCCATGCTAAAGAAAGAGGATAAGGATTAATGGATTCTTAGAGTACATGACAAACAGGTAAAAAAAAAAAAAGCCCTACAAAATTACCTTTGGGAATAAGCACATACTCTTTAAATAAGCAATAGTAAAGGGTTAAACTTCCCATCATTTCTGTTCCCAAATGGCATTTAGTAATGAGAATCATTAACTAATGAATCAATACTTAAAAAAAAATAAAAGGCATAATGAAAGACATGCAATCCTACCTGGAAGTAAGAAGCCCAAGAATCTCATTTTTCATTCATTTTGAACTATAAATTCAGTCTATGATTTTAGATTAAGAGTTATAACCCAAGTATTAATTGAAGGGAGGAAAAAGAGTTTCCCACTATTTAGCCTCCGTCTGTGTATATGTGCCTGTGTTTCTCCTAGCAGATGAATTGAAATGCTTCTAATTTTACTTGTATTCATTGCAATTTTCAGTTTATAGATATTTGAATAAAAAGTCTGGTTTCTGTGATTTTCATTTAATTTCTGACCAATTATTTTTAAAAAAAAATTTCTGCAGAAAAATAGCAGTCCACTAAGGGTTCCTTTTGGATTTGTCAAATTTAACCAAAAGTGATTTGCTTCTGAAGGGAACCTATGAAAGAAGCAAGATTCAAAAATCTCCGTTGTTGGCAGGGAAGAACAGGAAGCCAAAAGAGTCAACCTTACTGTCATTGAATTTGGCTTAAGGAGGGAATAACATACACACTTAATTCGGTATCTTACCCTATAGGAAAGTAGGGGGAAAGGAGATAAGAGGAGGGATGATAGAAGGGAGGGCAGATTAGGGGAGAGGGTAGTTAGAAGTACACACTTTTGAAAAGAGACAGGGTCAAAGTAGAATATAGAATAAGTAGGGGGTGGGATAGGATGGAGGGAAATATAGTCTTCCACAATGTATCTACTATGGAAATGTTTTGTGTAACTACATATGTACAACCTATATTGAATTGCTTATGTTCCCAGTGGGGGTGGATGAGGAGGGAAGAAGGGAAAGAATCTGGAAATAAAAATTTTAAAAACGAATGTTAAAAAAATTGTTTTTACATGCAACTGGGAAATAAGATATTCAGGCACTGGGGTATAGAAATCCATCTTGCCCTACTAGAAAGTTAGAAGGGATATAGGGGAGGATATGAGAGAGAGCTGATTGGGGAAAGGGGTATTCAGTAGGCTTGTTATTTTGGGGTGGGGATAGGGGAAAGACAGGGAGAAAATTTGTAACTCAAAATCTTATGGAAATTAATGTTGAAAACTAAAAATAAGAAAAATAAGACATGGAAAAAAACATCCATTGTTGACATCTACATGAACTCAGTCAACAGTATGTCAACACAACACATGCATGCGCACACAAAGAGTGCATGATGGTCATTCAGGACCGTGTCATCTTAACCAAAATTTACAGAAAGTCCAGTGATCAATATAAATTATGCAAGGTAGAGACAGTGTAATACCTGACTATAGCCTGTAAAAATTTAGTATCAAGGCATGATGTGCTTGTTATAGTTATATAACAGAAGCTTACTATATTTCTCAGACTGACAAATTTCCATGCTACAAATAACCAATAAACTGTATTGGAACTAGATCATTACTATAGACAGAACTGTTTTCCATGATCTTGCAGATTTAACTATAATCTAATGCATAAAAAATTAATTTTTCAAAAGATGTTGTCATACCAAACACTTAGAATCTTCAAACTGCTTATTGTAAAAAAGCTTTTGTAATATAGAGACCTAAGGGAAGGAATTAAAATCATGTAGAATGAGGACAAAGTACACATCCTCTCTACTGACCTACCTGTTACTGGCACTATCCCAAAGATACTTTAAGTGAGTATATAGATGCACTTACATCATGACACATATTTAATTATAAAAGCAGGAATTTTAATTATCTGCCCAAATGTGATCAATTGACAAGAGCTTGTTAAGCATCTATAGCAGAAGCCATCATAACAAGGCACTATGGATATAAATACAAAGAAACATTCCTATTTGCAAAGAGATTATGTTAAATATAAAAGAATAATAGTTGGATAGTAATATGACTTTTTATCTGAAACACAACAAAAAGATATGGCATAATAAGAGTAGAGGAATAAAACTCTATGTCTATGTGTATGTAAGTTGAGAGATAGAATATGAGATACTATCATGAAAAAATGAGGTGAGACTAATAATTGCTAACTGGAGTCAGCTGGTGGCACAGTGGGTAGACTAGGAAGACCCAAGTTCAAATCCAGTCTCAGATGCTGACTCTGGGCAAGTCTCTTAACCCTGTTTGCCTCGGTTTCCCTTTTCTGTAAAATGAGCTGGAGAAGGAAATGCCAAACTACTCTAGTATCCTTGCCAAGAAAACCGTAAATGGGGTTATAAGGAGTCAGATACAATTGAAATAACTGAACAACAAAATGGGGATAATAATGGCCCCTACCTCCCAAGGTTGTTGTCAGGCTCAAATGATATAGTATTTGTAAAGCACTTAATACAATGCACTTACTAAGTTATAGGTTATAATGGGTATAAATGCTTATTCCCTTTCTTTATCTAAAAAAAAATCTGGGAAGTGACTTAAAAATATAAAATTTATTATTTTTATTTTTTAGAAGAACAGTGTCAGTCTAAGGTTGTGAATAGAATATTTGATTTGGAGTTGTGAAAACCTGGGATCAAATCCTACCTCTGAGGATTATTTACTCTGTGACAGTGGTTAAGTCAAAAGCTCAGACAACCCTGTAAGATTAGATTTTAAAGAAGGGCTGTGATCTGCATTGGTGAAGTAGTTTTACTCTCATGAAATTAATACATCCTCTTCAGATTTTTGTTCTTTTTGCACATTTACATCTATGCTAATTGGATATGTTGCTAGGTAACTTCCTTCCTTCCTATCAATCCTCAATTATATCCCTACATTAGGGGGAGAACAACTTGCTGTTGAGAGAAGCAAAACTTGTGTTCTCAGAATTGGGAGAAACCATAGAGATTATTTAGTCTAGGACTCTCCCAGATATACTCATTTTATTTTCCACATAGACATACAATTTGTGGTCATAGCAATAAGAAGAGTAACCATATTGCTAACAATTATGTGGACAAATGGAACAATGCTGGGGTGCTTTGGGGGGTTGTTTTGTTTTCCCTTCTTTTCCTTTCCTTTCATGGAACAGCTAGATCCATAAAAATATAGCCCCGTAGAAAATTCACATAGTGACCACATCCTATAGTATGTGAACAATTTGGGGTCTGTTTATTGTCTTGTCATGGAAAATCTCATGATGGAGTAGGCAGACGAAATGGTTGCTGCTGAGAAAGAAATTGGCATGGTGCATAGTAGACAATGCCTTCATATTCCACAATTTCTGTTTAGTCTGGACTGGCTCCATTGCATAGAGCACCTTTAGAAATGCATATTGCCCAAGTTAGAGATTCTCTTTCTTTTGGGTATGGGTTAAACAAGATGACTGCTGAGGTCCTTTCCAAGTCTGAAATGATTATGTCATTGCGTGCTCTCTTTCTCATCTGAGCCAGTGCCTTATTAGGCAGAGATGTTTGAGACACTTTTCAAGTCAAGTTGGCCCAACTGCAAACATTCTCTTCTCAAACAGACATTGGATTCCAGAATTAGTTTAGAGTATGGTTTGATGTATATCTTTGGAGGGAAATTCTTCTTTTGTGAAATGACAATGTGATCTTGATTATACGATAATCTTCTTATGAATTTCATGCCATACCATTACTAGTCAAAACAACTTTTTATCATCATCAGTCCTGCATGATTACCTTAGCTTATGGGGCTCAAGATGGTTTGAGTTTTCATCCATCACCACGGACAACAGCAAGATAATGGAAAACATGTTCCCATTCCCCAGTGACAGTTTTCATGTGAACCGTAAATAGACCATATTAAACAGACAACTGACATTCTTAAGCTTCATGAAACCTGTAAGGTAAAGGAAAGATGGATATATTGTTTAGAGTACAAAAATCAATTGGTAAAAAGAACAGTTAGGAAAATAACACCAATCAAGAGGGACTTTTCTGCCCCAAAGCCAGTTCTGATCAAACTGAGCTGTAATAAGATGCATCTGCTTCTACTTCAGGTAGAAACCACAGTTGTAGATGAGAACCTTAGCTTTCTCTTTTCAATTTCACCCCTTCCTTAGGACCCAAGCCTCCTTATGAAAGACTTGAAGCTTCAGAGAAAATTGTGTCCTGGGAGTGTTCACAGCAGCATCTAAGAAGAGAAATTTTCAAGCAGAATTTTTTCATAGAGAAGCTTACTTCTTGGAACCTTTGATTGAAGAGACAATGTGACTTCCTTGTGCCTCTAAGGGAAAAATAAATACACACTCTCCTGTTTGTCATTTAAAGTCAGTCACAATCTGGGTCTAGCACATCTCTTTAAAATTATTTTATCCATATACACACACACATATACATATACATATATGTGTGTATACAGACACATGAACATGTATATGGGAATGCATGGGCACATATATGTGATACACATGAGTATAATCAACATATGCAATATAGATTAACAGATTCATACATGTAGATTGACATATGTACATATACATATTATACATGTTATTGTTCTTTCCTATCCAGGTCTTCATGACTCCATGGATCATAGCATGCCAGGCTCTTCTGTCCTCCATTATCTCACAAGGTCTGTCTAAGCTCATGCTTATTGCTTCCATGATACTATTTATGCATTGCATCCTCTGCTATCCTCCTCTCCTTTTGCTTTCGATCTTTCCCAACATCAGGGACTTTTCCAATGAGTCCCATCTTCTCATTATATGGTCAAAGTATTTAAGCTTTGGCTTCAGTATTTGTACACCAGTACTACATTTCTTACCCTTTTACTGACTATGAAGGCTCCTCCATTTCTTCTCAGAGATACTTGCTTAATGATGACCTGAATTCAACAAATTCACACATTGGCCATGTTCAAAAACGTATGTTTCATTCTGCATCTTGAACATACCGCCTTTCTATCAGATTAGTACAATGCTCATCATTGGGAAGTGTGGTCAGCCATTGAGCTGATCAGTGTTCTTAAGTCTTTCAAAGTGATTTGTCTTTACCATGTCATTATTTTAGAATTTGTTCTCCTTCTCTTCACTTCCTTCTACATCAATTCATACAAGTCTTTGCAGCTTTTTCTGAAACCATTGTTTTCATTAGTTCTGACAGTATGACAGTAATTCATTAAATTCATATTTCATAATCTATTCAGCCCTTTCCCAATTGATTGTTATCTTTTTGGTTTCTAGGTACTTTCTAGTGCAAAAAGAATTGTTATAAATAATTTTGTATATTGAGCCCTTATCCTCTTTCTATGGTTTCTTTGGGGTCTGGACCTAAGAGTGGGATCACTGGGTCAATGGATATGCACAGTTTAGTAAATTAAGTCACTCTGAGTAGCAAAGTTTAGTAATTTGAGAAACATAATTCCAAATTGCTTTCCAAAATAGCCAGACCATTTCATGATTCCATCAATAGTGTGTCAGTGTTGCTGTTTTCCTTCAGCAACTCCAATGTTTGTGGTTTTCCTTTTTTGGGAGGTCAACTTTGTCAATCTGGTGCACCTTGAGGGAAATCTTAGAGTTGCTTTAATGGTGTGAAATGTTTTTCTATATTTAGTTTCTGCCAGACTACTTTCCAGGTTTCCCAAGAGGTTTTGTTAAATAGTGCATTTTTACCCAAGGAACTGGGGTCTTTGGGTTTATCAAATATTGGAGTACCATGGTGGTTTGCTTCTCTATGTTTTATTCTTAATCTGTTCTGGTAATTTATCTACTTATTTATTTACTTACTCCTATACCCATGTATTTAGACATTCATTAGTCAGAATCATGGCTACCAAGATATTTATAGTTGGGAAGGATATGGGGGAGCATACAAATGAAGAATCATCTAAACACAAGGTCTAGAGGTGTCATTAAATTATGGGAACCCTGACAAGCCTGGATCACTTAAGAAGAATAAAAGGGTGAGTGAAAGCTCTTGCAGAGTCTTGGATGTGACCTTGACTTGAATGATAAAAATGGGATTAGGACAAACTTATGGGTAAGGTAGAGCCTTACCCATAAGCACAAGGAATAATCTTTTCAAAATGTGATTAGTTCTAGAGAGGAAGCCTGAGCAGAGGGTAAACAAAATGAAGTAGACACCAAGACTATAAACAGTATTGGGGGAAGGAAAGGAAGATTTAACCTGAATTAAATATATATCCTTTTTGAGATTGATCTCTCTCTATTCCGCTAATTCCCTCTCTCTCATTTCTCAGTATGACATGTAGCTGCCTAAATTCATTCTGGGAGATAGTGAGGATGAATTATAAATGTTTCAATCTTCCCCACACATACCTTAACTTTCTCTTATAAAATGAGGCGAGAGTACCTATTAAGTCTTCAAACTAAGCACTCTATTCCTTAAGGTTTGGTTTATGAGGAAGAGGCTTATATCCCTTAGAATTAAGAATGGCTTCCATATGTGACTGGGGGAGAAAAGTTAATTAATTCCCCTACCTGCCCTGGTCCGAGAGAGCTGGGTGGACGGAAACTGTACCTTCAGCATTCCCTGGGAACCAGTGCAGCAGGCTTGTAGATTCTGGACCTTAGAGTCTGAAGTAACCTGCAAGGCTTCCTCTGACTTTCCCAGGTGGGGGGAATATAAGCAATTTTATTTGTTTTTATCATATACAAATGACTCACTTCAAAATATGAAAGATACCATTGATGTGGGTACTTCATTCATCAACACTGTTTGCAGCCCCTTCACAACCTAGGAGATACTATCTACTAGTCATTGTAGCCAAACACTACCACCACTACCACCACCACAGCAGCAGCAGCAAAAACAAAATAATCACTTGGTGACCAACCTTCTAGTCACAAATCTCTCTATATTTACTGTAGTTGGGAACTTAGACATTATGCTCACAGTTCACCTCCAAGCTTATACTAGAAACAGCCTTTCCAGGCTGGTAGAATCTCATCAGGGCCTTTGAGAACCCAAGGTCACTTCTACAGCCCCTAAAAGTATTGAAAAATTCTTCAACTGACATAAATCACAAGACCCTCATAATGATGGAATGAGAAGTAACTCCACAGAGGCAATCTCTCCAATAACTCTTTAAGAACACTTGCCCCTCACCAAATAGGATAAAGCTAGACCTTGGAGAGAAGCGAATGGCTAATTTTTCATTGGAGTTTGTGGATTGTCCATTTCTTACAATCAAAGACCTTGGAAATGAGTTGGGCATCGAAGTCAAATCCAGTCTTGGACAGGATGAGAAACCATGCTTCCTTCTTTATTTCTGCCTGCCCAACCTCCTCATCTCTCTGCCTTTCTAGCTCCCTCAGAAACCAGGGCTCAAATGAGCCCTGATTATAGGGTTACAGGTATCAAGAGGCCTGGATAGAGGGGATGGATTGGACATATAAATATCTTTGACTGAATAGGTTCACATCAAAATGTCCTTAATCCATAGCATCCTGAGTCTTTCATCTCCAAATAAAGAAAAAGACTTTGTTAAAAATAAGTATCTGTCTTAAGTTCCTATTAGGCTGGGATTTTCGTAAGGCCAAGGATTGTTTCTTATTTAAAGTTTGTGTACTTAAATTCTAATCCAATTCTTTGAAAACACTAAGTGCTGCATAAATGTCTCATGAATTGCTTTGAACAGAAGCAGATTAAATTGGAATCACTTTAAAGAGATTAAGATGTGTTTCAGTATAAAAAAGGTGAAAACAAAGTGAAGATGGTGAATTTGGAAGCACCAATATGATTTTAGTACTCTGGTATTAATACAGAATCTCATACATTTTGACAAATTTTAGCCAAACTTAAAGCAACATGACAATTACATTGATGTATTGGCATGTTTGTCAGACAAGTGGTGTGGATAGCAGGTGTGCTGAAAGAGCTGTATCCACCTACATATGGTTCCTTCTGTTTTCTGTAATCTACATAGTGCAATGTTCTATCCTGTATTTAATTACTAAATTACTGGATATTGGTGCAAAGAATAGTTCACAATCGGCCCACCTGGTATGCTACTCTTGGACCACCAATCCAGGGGCTACTTCAGAGTGAAGGTAGAAGGCACAAGAAGATTTTCACCAGTGGCTCCAACTTCTTTCTCTGTTCATGAGATGACAATTACTCACATTTTGTTTCTCTCATCCCTTTCATATCTAAATTCCATGAGAAAACCATTGACAATAGGTGCCTCCATTTCGGTTCTTCTCATTGTCTTCTAAACCTTCTACAATCCAGTTTCTGGTCTCATCATTCAGTTGAAACATCTTTCCAAAGTTACTAGTGATCTTTTACCTACCATATCCAATGGCCTTCTCTTGACCTTCATCTTTCTTTTTTCACATCTCTACAGCCTTTGATACCATGGATAACACTTGTCTCCTTGATATTTTCTCCTCTCTTGGCTTGAATCTTTCTCCTGATTCTCTCTTTCTACCTATCTGACAGCTCTTTCTTCCTCAGACTCCTTTGCTGTGTCTTCATTTGGATCATCCCCAAGTGTAGCCATCCCCCAGAATTCTCTCATGGTTCATTTCCTCCTCTCTACTATTTCACTTGTTGACCTCATCATTTCCCACGTATTCAATTGTGATCTGTGCTAATGATTCTCATGTCTATTTATCTAGTCTTAAATTTTCTTCTCACCTCCAGTTTCATATTTTCAGCTCCTTATTGGATGTCTTGTACTGCATGCAAAATCTTAAGTTCATCATGATATTACCCCCAAGTCCTCCACTATTCCAATCATTGCTATTACTTTGTAGAGCACCTTATGATCTTGGTCACCCAGACTCCCAACCTAGGGATCATCCTCAACATCTCACTCTCACTCTCCATATGCAATCAGTTGCCAAGTTCTGTTGAGTCTGCCTTTGAGACATTTCTTGTTTACCCCCACTTCTCTTCTCTAATACTGTCACTTTCAGAGTATAGATACCCTTCATATCTCCCATAGGCTATTGAAATAGCCTTTTGCTTGATTTACTCACTGCATATCATTCCCCACTCTAGCCTATACTCTACTCAGCTACCAAATTAATTTCTATAAGTATAGGTTTGACTATGTCATCCCCTTATTCACTGAACTCCAGAGGCTCCCTCTTATTTCCAAGATAAAATATAAAACCCTATTTGGATTTTAAAGTCCTTACTAACCTAAGAAACTCATTTTCCTACTTTTCCAATCTTCTTACACCTTATTCCCTGTACTCTTCAATCCCATGACACTGGATTCTTTGCCATTCCTTAAATAAGAAGCTCCATCTCTCAGCTCCAGGCATTTTTCTTGGCTGTACCCCATGGCTAGAGTTCTTGTTCTCCTCATCCCTATCTACTAGCTTCTATGGCTTCCTAGCTTCCCTAGCCCTAAATAAAATTTCATCTTCTATAGGAAGCCTTTCCTAGCCCTTTTTAAATTGAGTGCCTTTCCTCTTTTCATCATTTTCTATTTTTTCCTGTATGTAGATAGTTTGTATGTATGTATTTGCTTGTTTCCTACCCCACTGTACTCTGAGTTCCTTGAGGGGGGGAGCTGTCTTCTGCCTCTTTTTGTATCCCCAGTATTTTGTGCAGTTCCTGGCACACAGCTTAATAAATGGTTGGTGATTCATTGATTGATCTTACACCTTCCTCTTCTCCACATGCACTGCCAGTGACTCTGGCCTTCTTGCTATGTCAAAAAAAAAAGAACTCTACCTCCCAGTTTTCTGCATTTTCACTGATTGCTCCCTATGTTTGTAATTCTCTCTCTCTTTTCACCTCTATCTCCTAACTTGGCTAGTTTCTGACAAGTTCCAACTTAAATTCCACTTTTTGCAATAAGTTTTCCCCAATATTCCTTCATGCTATTGTCTTCCCTTATCTTGTCTATAATTTGTTTGTACATAGTTATTCGTATGTTGTCTTTCCAATAGATTTTGAGCTCCTGGAGGATGGGGTCCGTTTTACTTTTCCTTGGTTGGGGTTTACCATAGTGTCTGACTCATAGTAGGCCCTTAATTAATACATGTTTATTTACTTGTAAATGTTGAAACCCTTCCTCTCTCCCCCGCTCCCCGACACTTATCTTTCCAGCTTCTTTCTCCTCATACAGATATCAGTAAATGACCCTGGCTTTTAGATGAATCTGGTGACATGATGGGGAATAGTCTCCAAAATTTTACCAAAATAAGCAGCCTTTGTTATCTCTGCTCTGCGCCCCCAGTCCCTACATTTGGAAACTTTCCTTCATATTTAGAGTCCCTGGTTAATAGGATTAAAGAAATTCATTGCTTTTTCTTAATGATCAGGTACTTTATTGAAAACCCACCAAATAATTTTTAAATTGGAGCATAGCAAAACAAACCCTCAAACGGTGAAAAAAGAAAGCTTTCCAATAATAAGCTGCCATGTTTGTTGCAGCAGAATTGATTTCCTTCTCTCTCTTACCCCACAACCAGTCAAAAGGGAAACAGTAAGGAAAAGATTTGGCAAATTTTAAAACTTACTGTGAGATTTCCTTGGCAGCCATTCTGAGAAAACAAGGGGAAGGTTTTTGCAAGCTTTGGGGACCTTGCCAAGGTTTGCCTGAGTGAGTGCTCACTCTGAGGGAATGGAAGGGAGCATGGCTGGAGGCTGGCACACTTCCCACTGGTAACAGCATGGCTGAGATTTTGAGTACAACTCATGTCATTGGTCTTGAAGCCATTCTGGTCAGTTCCACTTCCATTCCATTTTTTCTTACTCTGCTCTAAGACAGTCCAGGTTGACTCTCTTTCTCTCTCTCTCTTTCTCTCTCTCTCTCTTTTTTTTTTTATCATTTCTAATCCTTGTTTTATTTTACCCTGCTCAGCTACTGTTACAGAATCTAAATAAATGTACCTACATTCCCTCCCTCGCTCTAGGTGCTTTGTAGGAAAACCCAAGATGTAATTTAGATGGACATCTCTTTTCTGCACCCTTATTGCAAAACTCATGGTGAGAAATCTCTTTGAGGGCAAAAGGAAATGGAAACCAAAGGATTCTGGGAAATGTATGCCCACACATATTCCTTACCTGCCCTGTGGTCTCCCTGACTCCACTTTGAGGAATTCTTAGAAAACCCCTGCTGCCTTTGACTTTACTTTAATTAAGCAAAACCTTTCTTCTTCCTAAATCCTCCCAGTCCTTTTACTTATTTTCAGGTTATACAACAGGTCTGTGAATGTGTGAATCATCCCCTTCATGGCCTGAAAGAATGGCATGTATGTTTTCATATGTAGTCTCTGCTGGTTTTGCCATGGGATTTCTATCTGGAGTCACAGAATAAATTAGGATAGGCCTAGATCTAAAACAAAGGCAAGGAGAAGACTGAGCCAAAGGCTGGTATGGACTCAAGGTGGAAGGAAATGAGCTGTTCTGTGGAATGAGTTAACTTTCAGATTCATAACATGCCATTTAAAACTTACCATCCATAGACTGTGAAGAGAGAATCAAAAATTCATGTAATTTCACAAGCACATATTAAATACCTATCATGTTCCAAGTATTGTGCTAAGCATTGGAGACACAAAGACAGATATGGGACAGTCTTTGCCATCAGAGAGCTTATGTTCTATTTTAGAGAAATAACATTTGTCTAAAAAACTCAAATATAAAAATACACAAAGCAATTTTTCAGGGTTAGAAGTAGCTGGATGGGTTGTAGGAAGGGCCTTGATAGCACAAATTGACACTTGAACTCAGTTTTGAAGGCAACTGGGAAAGTATAAGGCAGGGGTGAAGATGAAGTTCATATGAGGTGCTGGGGGACAGCTTGTTCAAAGACAAACAGGTGACAGATGAAATGTCATACATGGTAAGCAGTAAACAGGTCAGTTTGGATAGAATGTGGAGTGTATGAGGAAAAATCTGGAAAAGTAGGCTGGGACTATATCATGGAGGGCTTTGAAAACAAAAATGAGGAATTTGTATTTTACCTTAGAGGTGAAAGGGAGCCACTGGAGCTTTTTGAGCAGAGGAGTAACACATCTAATCTGTGCTTTAAGCATATCAGTTTGACAGCTTTTTGGAGGATGAATGCAAGGTGACCAGTAAGGAAGTTATGCAAAGTCTAGGAGATTAGGGCCTAGACTACAGCATATTTGTGGGGTGAATAGAGAGAATGGGATAAAAAATATATGGATAGAATGGAAAGAAGGGATATAGTGGTAAAAAGAAATAGCCCATGAGAAATGGGCACATGAGTTATACACAATGCCTGCAAGAACAATGTTAATGGAGAGAGCTACCAAGAGGTCCCCAAGAATGCATCCCTCCTCTCCTGCTTTTCTCCATATGTCACTTAATCTTCTCTCCTTATGTTCTACCTTAATCACTATTTACTAAAATGTTTGTAGCCTTACATAGGCCTTGTCCATGTCCAAGGGTTATTTAATTTTATTTTGGTTTGTTTCTGGTAATCCCTCTGCGGCTGTCTTTGTCTCATTAACTCGGCTCATTCCTAGTTGATTCTGGGTTCATTTTCTGGTGACCTTACCTTGAGTTCTGCTGGTTTTTCATTAGTGGATCTTAAACTCAGTTATGCAGGAAGCACGCTACAAAAGGCACCCCGCCATGATTGGTAGAGACTTAGCTGACAGAAAAGCAGAAATGAAGATTCTTCCTGTGAAGCATCTGGGTATCATTCTATCTGTCCCATAAACCCTTAACGTTTCCATCACTATTCTCATATATGTTGTGGCAGAAAGAGATCCAAAGAGGAAAAACACAATGAAGTAACAAGAACAACAAAAAGAAAGCAAAACCAACAACCACCACGACAAAAAGTAAGATTGCCAAAGGCAGCATTCAAGCAGGAAGCATAAGAAGGTTCAGGGAGACCAAACAGTGACCAAGAATAGAAATTTGTTGGGCAGTTATGTGGTACAGTGAATGGAGCACCAGCCATGGAGTCAGGAGGACCTGAGTTCAAATCTGGTCTCAGACACTTAATACAAAAAACTAGTCATGTGACCTTGGGCAAGTCACTTAACTCCAATTGCCCTGCCTTCTCCCTGCAAAAAAAGCAAAAAAAAAAAATTGGGGGGGGGAGTGGCTAGGTGGTACAACGAATAGAGCACCGGCCCTGGAGTCAGGCGGACCTGAGTTCAAATCTGACCTCAGACACTTGACATACTTACTAGCTGTGTGACTTTGGGCAAGTCCCCTAATGCCAATTGCCCTCCAAAAAGCAAAAAAAAAAAAAAAAAGAAGGAAGAGAGAAAGAGAGTGAGACAGAGAGAGACAGAGGGAGAGAGAGAGACAGAGAGACAGAGAGAGAGAGAGAGAAGGAAAGAAAGAAAGAAAGGAAGGAAGGAAGAAAGAAAGAAAGTTGTTCTTAAGGGTATTTTTTTTAAACATCCATTAACTCCTACATATATACACCTGTAAATGTGCATGGAAATAGATAGATGATAGATTGATTGATGATAGCGAGATGGGTAGAAAGAGAAATGATAGATGGTCTCTGCCCTCAAGAAGTCTAGATTCTAAAAGAAGATGATGCATATAGGAGAGTGTTGGCCAATGAGAACTGCTTTGGTCTGGGAAGTCATATGGATTATGAGTGGAATCCCAGGACCATGGGATGGACCTGCCCTTACCATGAATGGTGGTGATGATTTGATCATTATTGCCAGAGAGAATGTTGGAAAAAGAATGGGTGAGGGAGGAGAAGAATGGACTTATCTGTCCATGGCAGAAAGATGACTGGAGTGTAGCACAGCACGTTCAAGGTTAGGCTAGCTACGGTGAACTCTCTTCAATCAGGGCTCAAGGGCAGGGTGGAGCATAGAAGTGGAGTAGCAAAGTACTCAAATGCAGCCATGAAATCTTTTTTGGATGGATTCTTTTGCACACAGCTCAACAAATTTATATACTGTTTCATTTGGCCAAGGAGACTGAGATTGTCGCCATTTTAAAAATAACTAGCATTCTTATTTGATTAGTAAGTACATTGAAATAGCATTTTCAATAGTTACCTTGTATTTGCTTATTACTGCAGTTTTTGCTTTGTGTCTCAGTTGCTACCTCTTATCCAAGGTCAATTCTCTCCCCCCCCACCCCCACCCCCTTCTTAGTTACTATGGCCCTATCCCTCCCAAATACTTAGAATCTTCTTGGTCAGTAATTTTCAGCTGTGTCCAACTCTTCATGAGCCCATTGGGGATTTTCTTGGCAAAGATACAGAAATGGTTTGCCATTTTCTTTTCCGGCTTATTTTACAGATAAGGAAACTGAGGCAAATAGCATTAAGTGACTTGACCAGGGTCACACAACTAGTAAGTGTCTGAGACTAGATTTCAACTCAGGAAGATGAGTCTTCTTGACTCCAGTCCCTACATTCTAACCACTGCACCACCTCACTGCTCCCTTTCAAATCTCCTTTGTATATATTGTGTATTGACTTGCTTGTATGCGTGTTGTCTCCTGCATCGCTCCCTTCTTCCAGTAGAATAAAAGCCCCTCGGGGATAAGAAAAGGTTTTTTTTTCTTTTTATTCCCCATAGTCTAGTTAATACCATGCACATAGTAGGTATTTAATATATTTATTAAAGTTAATATAGTAGGTGTTTAATATAATTGTTAAATGAAAGGAATTCAATGCTCTTCTCCCTCTTCCCATGAAAGACATAGATAATAAAAATGATTGAGAACAAATACTTGTCCAAAATATTTGTAAAAGAGAACAAGTTTTTAAAACATCGTCATTCGCCATTAGAATTCACTCATCCAAAAATGAGGTTAGGTGTGACTGAAGCCATTTACAATATTTTACTTTAAAAATCTCAGCAGTAATTTCTTCTTGAAATTTATTACCTTTCATATTAAAGTCTATAAAAATCTCCATGTAAATTGTCCTAATCTCCGATGTTTTTTACATTTGTGAGTCACTTACCAATGTCAAAAGAATCTATTTCTATTGACTTTATTGATCCTTTTTATAATTTTGAAAAGCTCAACACCTCTTCTCTTCCAAGCAAAATACCCACAATTGCTAAGTATTTCTTAGATTTGACTAATATACTTTGAGTTGCAGTCTTTTGGATTAGCGTTCATCAAGACAGTCTTTTTCCTCCCCTTCTGGAGAATATATTAGACGATCATGCATGGAAACCTTTCACAAAAGCCTTAATGTTATTCTCCAGTCGTAGAGGCAGCTAGAAGACATTGTATAAAATCAGAATTGGGTTAAGAACCAAACTGAGTAATGGAGATCCTAAAGTGGATTTTGTTGATCTGCATAATCATTCTTTAGCCAGACTTACTACCCCTCTTTCTTCTAGTCACCTCTATGTAATTTAGCTTAGTTAATGTTCCAGCTCGTACATTTCTTGCTCTCTATGACTTTTGTGCTCTTCCCTCCTGAAATTACTTTGTATTTGTGGGCATTTTCTTGTTGCTACTCAGTTATGTCTGACTCTCTGTTACCCCATCATGGGGTTTTCTTGGCAAAGATACTACAATGGTTTGTCATTTCCTTCTTCAGTTGATTTTACAGATGAATAAACTGAGGCAAAGAGAGTTAAGTACATTCCCTGGGGTCACATATCTAATAAGTGAGGCCAGATTTGAATTTAGGAAGAAGAGTATTTTTGAGTTCAGGCCTGGCAGTTTACCCACTGTGCCACCTAGCTTCCTGTGGCCATTTTTCATGCTTTTAGTAGCCTATAAGTTCTTTTTTGGGCCAGAAACCCAGAGGATCTGTAGTGTTAATGGGCTATAAGATCTTCCCAGTCCATTAATAGGCTTCAGGTGGAGATCATTAAGGGAGGCTTGCTTAGGCTTTCACACTTTTTGTTAATTTCTAAATTAGGCTCTGAGTCATAGGGTTGTGATGCCTTCTGGATATAAAAAGGGCATATATACTCTTTCAGTTTTGGGGCTTACTCATTAGAAGAGTGTTCATGTGATTTGGCCAGATGAGACTCAGGGTAGCCATTAAGGCACCTCCTGGCTTTGAAAAACCCAGGTGTTGGTGCTTCTCTCTCTGGTAACTATGTATGTATTGCCTTAGTCAAACAGTTGGATCTGTCTGTTGATCTGTGCTAATTTCTCAGACAGTTAGAAGCCCTGTCTGTTGGGTCTTTATTCCTCTTCTTCTATTTTCTCTATTTTCTTTGTTTGGATTTTCTCTGAAGTTCAGGGTGTTGACTTCCTCCCTCTCCCCAACCAATGAATGTAATTAAGAGAAGGTTATTGACACCTTTTTGAGCAGTCTTCCCTAGCAAAGCCGATAAAAGAACCTGCACTAGGGGCCATCCTGGGTATGCCAGCGTGGTTGCTTCTACAGGGTTCCCCCCTCCCAGAATGGTTTTATTTTTATTAGATAAAAAGGCCACTTCTTGGCTCATTTCTTGCCTAGCCTTAATCACTGAATGGGGGTTACCCTCAGTCAAAGTGAGAACTCAGAAAGACTTTTGCTCAAAAAGGCCAATGCCTCCCACTGCATCCAGGGCCATCTCCAGTCATCTTTATCTATAACTTGGATGGACCCAGGTGACTGGAGGAAAAAGTTAGCCTAGTGTCTTTGCATAGCCCTCTCTCACTTAAATCCAGTTCATTTGCAAGTCATGGCATCACCACCCTGATGTCATGGTCCTCTTTGAGAATGAAGGACAAACAACAAGAACAACAAGAAGCAATGCTGCTCCTTCCTTTTTTCCTTCCTTTCCTTTCTCCTTCCTTACTTCCTCCCTCCCTCCCTCTTTCTTTCCCTCTCTTCCTCCCTTCCTTCCTTCTGTCCTTCTTTCTCTTCTTCCTTCTTTTCCTTTTTCTCTCTTCCCTCTTCCTTCTTCCCTTCTTTCCTTCCTCCCTCCCTCCTTCCCTCCCTGTATTCCTTCCTTCCTTCCTTCCTTCCTTCCTTCCTTTCTTTCTTTCTTCCTTCCTTCCTTTTTCTCTCTTCCCTCTTCCTTCCTCCCTCCCTTTCTGCTTTCTTTCCTTCCTTCCTCCCTAATTTCTTGACTAGATTTGAACCATTACATTTGAACTTTAACACCTCAGGATCCAACATACTATATAAGTCAGTGGAAATAGCATTTAAGATGGTGAAGTTGTGATTAGTCCAGATCAAGTTTATATAGAACGAATCCCTTCTGGAAGTAGCACTGTTGGGAAAGCACTGAGAAATTTCTTTTATTTTATTTCATTTTATATTTCTTTATTATTATCTTATCTATGAAGGACTGAGATGCCAAAAAAAAAATGGGAAAAAGGTACAGTTGATAATCCCAAATTAAAGTGCTTAAGAGAACACTAACTACTCTCAGCCCATATTCTAATTTTAGTGGGTTTTCCATGAAATTCAGTCATTCAAGAGACATTGACCTAACAATTCATATAGGAAAAATCAAATGGATGAAAAATTCCTAGTGTGCATACTATGAAATTAAATTTGTGCTAAATCCATTTAGTTAGTCTGCTAGTTCCTCTCTCCTGGAGATCTTATTGGAAAATAAGCTGGATATGGAATTGAATAGAAGGAAACAGCAGAGATTGTAATGAATTTCAGAAATGTTGCAGTTCTTTCCATGACCCCAAACTGTCTTTTGCCATCCTTGACCAGCATCCTTAGATTGTATTGTATGAAGCAGTTGGGAGTGTTTAGCTTGAGGAAGGGATGGATGACTTAGGAGGAATATGATAGCTGTTTTCAAATTCTTAAGGTACCATCATAGGAATGGAGGAATAGAATTGTTCTTCTTGCATCCTGTTGATTGTATCTTTTCAGTGTCACATATCTTCTTCATATTCCTACTACTACCACCCTTATTCAGTCCCACCCTTATTCAGTCCCACCCTCTTTTCACTCACCTGAATGATGGAGATAACATGGCACTTTTAGTAAGAAATCATCTATAATTTCTTCTCCACTCAAACCATCCTGTACACTCTAATAAAAGTGAGTCTTCTCAAGCACTGGCTAATCATGACTTGCTAAAAACACTTTCAAATGGTTCCACATTTCCTGTTGATTAAAGCCCAGATTCCTTCATACTTAAAGTATGGATGATAGAAAGAGTTAAGTCAGCAGCCAGGCAGCAAGCATTTATTTATTGATTACAATGTAACAAGCACTATATGAAATATTGGGGATATAAAAAAAGGGCAAAAATAAGTTTTGACTTCAAAATGCTTACATTCTAATGGAGAGACAGATAACTATATATATTATTTATACATATGTGTGTATAAATGTATATATATATATGCGTTACGTATATATGTGTATGTATATGTATGCATATACATATACACATACATATACATAAACATATGCGTATATATATATATAGTAGGTGATAAGCATCAGCTTTGAGATTATCCCTCTGAGAGGAGTAAGAAACTACCAGCTGGAGAGACCAGGAAAGGCCAACTTTGGAAAGGGGGATTTAAGCTGACTCCTGAAGGAAGCCAGGGAAATGTCCATTCTTAGTCATGAGGGATTACCAGTGCTGAGGCATAGATATGGAAGGTGAAATATTATGTTCAAAAACTAGGCTTGGAGACAGAGGAGACAAAAGTTCAAATCCATGATCCATTACTTACTAGGTAGGATACCATGAGTAGTCTTAGTTTCTTTATCTGTAAAATGGAAAAAAAAAATATCATTTGCATTATCTGCCTCATTGTTTTAATGATTGTGTTTCGTAAACCTTAAAGCAGCGATTCTCAACCTGTGGGTTATGTTCAATTTAAATACATCCTGCATATCAGATATTTACATTACAATTCATAACAGTAGCAAAATTACAGTTATGAAGTAGCAATGAAAATAATTTTATGGTTGGGGGTCACCACAACATGAGGAACTGTATTAAAGGGTCACGGCATTAGGAAGGTTGAGAACCACTGCCTTAAAGCATACGAGAGATATAAGCTGTATTTATTTATTTAGTTAGCTTTTATGACTGCCATCAACTTGAAGGGGGGAAGGAATCAATCAATTGGTTAGAGATCGATTACCTATTTCTTACATATTGTTCCAAAACTAATGACTTTTAGCTTTATCTACCTATCTAGTTATTTATCTGTATGTATATACATATAAAATATATGTGTATGAATGTATTTATACATGTATGTATCTTCTATTTCTATTCCTCACCCAAGACTCTCTTCTGAATTCTATTTCCACATCACTAACTGCTTATTGTGTTTCAAATCTATTGTGATCATACTCATCCTTTCAGAATCTGAGATTTATAAATATGGCACTCTCCTTGGCTTCTTAGTCTCCATCACCCTACATATCCAATCACTTGCCAAATCTTGCTGTTTCTACCTTCAAAACATGTCTCAAATGCATCTCTTCTTTATCAGTTCTTTCCCACTCCAATCTATCTCTCCATATGACTCTCAATAGTAATTTTACTGAAGTGAAGACCTGACCTTGGCACTTCTCTAGTCAACAGATTCAAATGGTGACCAATTTCTTCCAGAATATAAACTCCTTATTTTAGCTTTTAAAGCCCTTTGCAAGTGGGCAGAAACCTACCTTTCATTCTCAAGCATTATTACTCCAAGTAACATACTCCATGGTCTATCCAAATTGGCCTTTTTGCTAGTCCTTACATATGACACTCCATCTCTCATGCATGGAATGCTCTTCCCACCTCCCTCCTACAGGGAAGGGGAAATTATAACAGAACATTGAAATACTGTTAAAGAGTCTGGAATGCTTCTTTCATATTCCGCAATCTATCTAGTATATTCCCCAATGACTAGCCATATAAGTTAACATGTAATTAAATTTTTTTGCATTTATAAATGATGTCACAAATATATTTTTGTATAGATAGGTCTTTTCTTACATTGGGGCATAAATCTAGCGATGAGATCACTAGATGAAAGAGTGTAGACAATTTTGTAACTTTTATTGTATGATCCCATATTGTTTTAAAAATGGTTTGTCCAAACCCTGACTGAACTAGAAGTAAATTTTAGCAGATGATCCCAGGCCTTAGGCTGACATGATTTGAAGTTCAGTCTAAGAAAACTTTGCTGAATCTGATAATATAAATGGGAAGGAACATATTCCATTAAGGGAGATGAAGATTCAACATAGGAAGAAGAAGAATAAAGACTGAGTTATTAAAATCTGGCTAAACCCATTGTAACGATGTATTCTAAGTTTTGAGGAGAGAGGACCGGTCTTACTTAGACATCTTCAAGTGGCATATTAAACTGTCTGGACTTAGATTTTGGAGATGGATAAAACTACCTCCTTATTCCCCTTCCTTTATCCATCAACAAACTATCCTGAATAAAATCCACATCAACTCAAAAGGCATGTCTTACACTAGGAAAGCCCAAGGAGATGGCCAGCAATTTCCTAAATAGTTAGGAAAGAGTTTTCCTTCTGCCCACCCCCTACTCCTACTGAAAAGCTCCTTCTCATCCTTGTTTAATTTGAAAAACAGAATTTAAAAAAAAAGTTAATGGAAGCAGGTATCAACTAACCAGAAAGCGGCAGCTGGTACCCTAACCATGTGCAAAGTAAAACCAGGTTTCCCAACTGTCCGCTTGAATTTAAACATTGCTTCCAACCAATGAAGATTTTCCAAGGCTGTCTAGCAGGTAGCTAAACTGCAAAGTTGCTTGTGTAGCTATACTTCCCTAGGGAGGGCAAAAGAATGGCTTTTGAAATGAGGAACCTCTGAGTAAATCATTTTAAAAGAAAAATAAAACAACACCAGAATATTTGCCTTTGTCATTTGGCAGTCAACAGAAAGATTTTAAACATCCAATGATTGTGCCTCTCAAACAGCAAAGAGCATTGGAATCCAGAACTGTGGGTGTCCGCATTTTTGTTCCTAAGCATGTTTTATTCTATCTTGAAAAATGCAATGCACATTTTTTGCTGGTGAGATTAGGTCTTTCAGAGGGATTTTCTTTCCTGTGAATACTTCCTTCCATAACATGAGTACATATTGGTGCTATGGAATGATTGAGTCTACTGGATAGGAGATGGGTCAAGTGCATGTACATGACTTTGTACATGTGTTTGTGCATGTGTGCCTAAACGAGTGATTCGTACCCCACTTGAAATTTGGGGCATGAATGAGTAATGACAGGGACAAGATGAGTTGCTTTATCAGCATAATAGATGGACCATTCTGTTACTTGGAGCCAAAAAAAAGAAAAGGGAATAATAATGGTATGGGCCTCAAAGAAGATGTCTTTTTAATTGATGTTGCTATTAAATGACAATAAATAGTGCAGATGTTAAGAAAGAGAATAAACTAACACACAGTTTTTCTCAACTGCTGTCTGTAACTAAAGGCTATTAAGTTTGATATTTAATAAAATTAGACAGTGCAGGAAATAGTTTAGAAGTTAGTGTTAACCTTTTATGGGTTTGAAAGAATGCTAACAAAATATTTGATAGAAAAATGCCCTCGGTGTATTTCACTGCTCCTACACATGAATCATAGCTAATTGGATCAAGAATGCATGTTCAATGCAAAGATTTTGTTGTAATCAGGCCAATTATTAGTTTTTTCTTTTCTTTTCTTCTTCTTTTTTTTTTTTTACTATGGTTTTATTTTGGCAATGTGGGAGTCCAGACCTGTAATTTTATTGCTATAGTGAGCTTTGGGGGAGGAAACTCTCTCCACCAAAACAGATTGGCAACTGAGCAGCACCTCTCATCCTAGACCTAGACAATTGTCTGGGACTTAGAGATTTAGTGATATGGCCCGTATCACATGACCAGTAGCTATGTAAAGTGGTACATGAACATAGGTCTTCCTGACTCAGAGAATGGCTCTCTACCCACTATGCCATACAGCCCTTCAGTGGTTTTAGGTGTTACTAAAAATGACCAAATATTCAGAGGAACAGTAAAATGGCTGAATAAAGACTAAGTCAAAACATTTTCAGTTGTATAAATTGCACCATGCATGTTTGTGTAGTTAGATTTAAGAGGGGATGATAGCGATACAGAAAGCTAGGTAGTCCAGTGGGTAGACTGCTGAGACTGGTGAGTCAGGAAGACCTGAATTCAAATCCAGACTCAGACACTAGTAGCTGTGTAATGCTGGACAAATCACTTAACCTCTGTTTGTCTTGGTCCATTGGGCAAAGTAATGGCAAACCACTCCAATTTCCTTGCTAAGAAACCTCCATGGATAGCGTTGGTGTGCTATGGTCCACTGGGTCACAAAGAAGAACAGCAACACTGACAACAACACAAGGAATATAACACTTGGATGTGGAGTGAAATGATCTAGGTTGAAATCTTCCACTTACCATATTTGTGACCTGTGTTAGAAAAAGTCAGTTTTTCCCCCTGCTAGGCTTTGTTTTCCTCATGTATAAAACAAGAGAGTAAGACTAGATGATTTTATTAGGGTCCTTTCCTTATGACAATATATAAAAGGAAGGGAAAGGGAGGAAGGGAGGGGTGAGGGAGGAATGAATAAAGGGAGAGAAGAACAGAAGGAATGAGGAAGAAAGTAAGAAAAAGAAAAGAAAGGAAAGGAGGGAGAGCAGAAGGGAAAAAAGGAGGGAACAAAGGAAGGAAGAACAGAAGAAGGGAGAGGAGAAGGAAAGAAGGTAAAGAGAGAGGGAGGAAAAGAAGGAAAGGAGGAAGAAAAAGAGGGAGGAAGAGAATGTTGGCTGGAAGGAAAATAATGAATGGAAGGAAAGAAAGAAGGAAAGTAAGAAAAGAGGAAAAAAAGAAGGGAAGGAAGAAAGGAAGGAGAAAAGGGAGGGAATTGGAAATACAAATAATTACTCAATTAATACAAGCAAGAGGAAAGACCCTGTTTCAAGGAGCTGACACTCTAGTAGGGAAGGGTAGCATGGAAAAGGGAACTGAAAAGGATTCGGGAGAGCAAATAAAGTGCCCCGCGTGTGGCCTCGATTTTGAAGTCCAGAAAAAGGGCCAAATGAGACCTCAGTGTTGCATCTGAGATACTGGACTTGGCATCAGCAAGACCTGAGTTTAAATCCTATGCCAGATACTACTATCACTGTGACTCTGTAAGCTGTCTCCGCCTCAATTTACTCATCTATAAAATGGGTATAAGACTACATGTAGGTTTTGCCTCAAGAGCTGTTCTCAAGGATTAAATAAGGAGTGTGTAGAAAGTGTTTTTAAGCTTGTGCTTCGGAAGCCTCTAGGTGTTGCCGGAGAGCTTTAATATATATACTATGAGTATCTTTGTCTTTTCTCTAAAATACAAGCGACTTGGTCACACATTAACCCCGGCTTTTCCCTTGCTACTTGAGGGAGCTTTGCTACGCTGATTAGTACTGGAAGTCACCAAACTGGGCTCCTCCAGTTGAGAGAGGGGCAGCAATGAGCAGAGCCTGCCCCTCCCTGTGCTCTAGGACACTGGAAAAATCATTGCTACTCATTATGTCTGTGCTTCCTCTTTTGTACCCACAACCTTTATAGCAAACACTCTTAGAACAATAAAAATTGGTTTATATTTATCTGCAGATGAAACCTCTCATAAAAGTACAAACAGCAAGTCCATTAGGCTCTAAAAGAGCAGGAAGTTCCCCAAGGTAACCAAGGAGGAGGAGAGTAAATGGAGAGTAGATTAAATGCACCAGGTCCCAGAAGAACTTCTGGCTAGACACGGTCAGGCAAGCAGCAAGCTTTGTCCAAGCAGATCACTCCCAAAGTAAATCAGTCAGTTAAGGAAGCTCTCTAGCTGCTCCTACTTTACAGCCATGTCCTTTACTGGCACAGTGTATAGGGCTCTAGGCCTGGAGGAACGGGGACCCAAGGTCAAGTTCAGCCTCAGACACTTGCTAGCTGTGTGACCCTGGGCAAATTGCTTAACCCTGTTTGTCTCAGTCTTCCTAATCTGTAATTTGAGCTGAAGAAAGAAATGGCAAACCACTCCAGAATCTTTGCCAAGAAAACACCAAATAAGACCACAAAAAGTCAGGCATGACTGAATAGCAACAACAACCCTTATTAGCAATGGTTCTCTCTGGTTCACAACTTGAGGTTGCCCCTCTGCCTTCTCTCCACATATTCCAGTGTTCCCAGCTCTCTGGTTCTATGCAGGAAACCTTCAGATGGGGAAAACTAAGTTTCCCAGTAGTCTTTGTGACTGATTCAGGGCTACACTTTTAGTTCATACTTTGTTATTAATGAATAAATGAATGAATAGGCATTCATTAAGTGACAGAATTACAAACATAAAAAGATAATCCCTGTCCTCAAGGAGCTAACAGTCTAATTGCAGAAAATAATGCTTTTAGGGAAGTATGAAGTGGAGGTTGGGGTAGAGAGTTTTAGTGTGGGGAGTCAGGTAGATAGACAATTGATATATAGGACAGTTAACTTTTTACTCTTTTCAGAAGAAATACTCCCACTGATTTGCTTTCGGTGCCTTCAATGAGGTGGAAATGGACTTGAACAGTGGATAAGAAAATGTATGTGGAGAGGTAGACAAATGGCAAGATGGTCTCCATGAACAGTTGGATGGTTGAATGGGATGTGAAGGTGAAACTTGGCCTGGGAAGATGATACTTGTAACTCATGAGAACTTTTTCATGATTAGGGAAGTTAGAAGGAGTAAATATAGACAGAGGGCACAGGTGTGAGTTGAATATCAAGGAATAAACTAAAAATAAAATTAAGGGATGGGAGAGGAATGCACTGGGAGAAAGGGAAAGGGAAAGGTAGAATGAAGCAAATTGTCTTACATAAAAGAGGCAAGAAAAAGCTTTTACGGTGGAGGGGAGAATGGGGGAGGTGAGAGGGAGTGAGTGAACCTTGCTCTCAGTAGAATGATTTTGAAGAGGGAATAACATACACACTCAATTGGGTATAGAAATCCATCTTACCCTTTAGGAAAGTAGGAAGGGAAAGGAATAAGAGAAGGGGAAGTGAAAGAAGGGAGAGGGCATTCAGGAGCAAAACACTTTTGAGGAGGGAAAGGATAAAAGGGGAGAATAGAATGAGCAGAGTGGGAAATAGGATGGAGGGAAATATAGTTAGTAATCATAATTATGAAAAAAATCTAGAAGTTTCTCTCATAAAAGCCTCATTTCTTAAACTTACAGAGAAATGAGTCAAATTTATAGAAGTCATTGCTTAACAGGTAAATGAACAAAAGATATGAAAAGTTTTCAGATGAAGTAATCAAAGCTATTGATAGTCATATGAAAAAAATGCTCTAACTCACTATTGATTGGAGAAATACAAATTAAAACGATTCTGAGATACTACCTCATATGATTAGAATGGCTAAAAGGACAGAAAAGAAAAATGACAAATACTGGAGGGAATGTGAGACAAATGAGACATTACTGTACTATTGATAGAGTTGTGAACTGATTAAACAATTCTGTAGAGCAATAAGGAAATATGCCCAAAGGGCTAGACAATCATGCATACTCTTTGATCTAGCAATACTACTACTGGGTCTGTATCCCAAAAGAGATAAAAAATCAAAAAGGAAAAGGACCTATATGTACAAAAATATTTATAGCAGTTCTTTTTTGGTGGCAAAGAATTAGAAACTGAGAGGATGCCCCTCCATTGGGGAATGGCTAAACAAATTGTGGTATGCAATTGTGATGGAATATTATTGCGCTATAAGAAATGATAAGCAGGATGTTTTCAGAAAAGCTTGGAAAGACTTCTAGAAGCTGATGCAAAGTGACATGTACTGTGTACAAAGTAATAGCAACATTGTAAGCTGATCAGCTGTGAATGACTTAGTTATTCTCAGCCGTACACTGATCCAAGACAACTCTGAAGGATCTCTGATGAAAAAATGCTCTCCATCCCCAGAGGAAGAACTGATGGTGTCTGAATACGGATTGAAGCATATTCTTTTCACTTTATTTTTCTTGAGGGTTTTTTTTTTTGGTCTATGTTTTCTTTCACAGTATGACTAATATGGAAATGTTTTGCATGACTACACATGCATAACCTATATCAAATTGCTAGCCTTCTCAATGAGGGGTGTGGAGAGGGAAGAAGGGAGAGAATTTGAAACTCAGTTTTAAAAATCAATGTTCAGAATTGTTTTTACGTGTAACTTGGGAAAATAAAATACTAAACAAAAATAAAATAGATCAAATTAAATGGCTGCGAGCCTGTCTTCTTTTCTGCCCTTCTTTTTCTATTGCTTCTTGAATGCAGCATTGACATGAATTGAACCAGAGAGAAGGAAAGACTCTTCTCCTCTTCCCTTTCTTTTACCCCAGCCCAGACAAACAGTCCTGGGTGATATTGCTGTATACTGTTTGCTCTCCTGATTTTTAGATGCCAAAGGCTATGATCCCCACCAGACTAGAATAGAAGTTCAGCCACAATGACCTTCGAGTCAAGACTGTAAAATTGAGGAGGGATGATTTGGGAACTACTGAACTACTTGAAAGTCATGATAAAAAAAAGAGCCTGGACATCATATTTCAAAAATTTATCAAGAAAAACTGTCCCAAATTTCTGCTCCAGAGGGTGAAATAGAAATGGAAAGAATCCACTGATCAACTCCTGAAAGAGAATCCAAAATAAAAACTCCTATGAATGTTATAGCCGATTCCAGAACTTCCAGGTGAAGGAGAAAATATTGCAAGCAGTCAGAAAGAATAATTCAAGTAACGTGGAGTCACAGACAGAATCACAAAAGATTTAGCAGCTTCCATATTAAAGGAGCAGAGGGCTTGGGATATATTCCTGAAGTCAAAGGTGCTAGGACTACAATCAAGAATCACCTATCCAGCAAGGTTGAGTATAATCTTTCGGGGGGAAAAGGGATATTTAATGAAATAGAAGAGTTTCATGCACTCGTTATAAAAAGAGTAGAGCTGAATAGAACAGTTGACATACAAACACAAGACTCAGAAGAAGCATAAAAAAGTAAGAGTGAAAGAGAAACCATAAGAAACTTAATGTATTTAAATGTTTTATATTCCTATATATGAGCATATTTAAAACTCCCAAGAGCTTCATTATTAAGGGTCTACATAGAAAGAGCGCATGAATGTGAGTTATGTTGAGAGGATTTTACACACACACACACATATGTATGTGTGTATTTCTATCCATCTAAAGGAATATTTATCTATCATCCATCTATCTATCTATCTATCTATCTATCTATCTATCTATCTATCTATCTAGTCAAGGATGCACTAGGAGAAGGAGGAAGAGAGAGGTAGCATAGGGAAATTTTTTCACACACAAGAGAGGATTGCCTAGAAGAAGAACTTTTAGAGTGGAGGGGAAAACGAGGTGGTGAAAGACAATGTTTGACCCTCATTCTCATCAGAATTGGCTCAGAGGGAAAAATACACACACACACACACACACACACACACATTCAGTTGGGCATAGAAATCTATCTTACCAAATAGGGAAATAAGAGAGGGAGGGAATGAGAGATACAGGAGATGAAATGATAAAAGGGAGGGCAGATTAAGGGAGCAGTGGTCAGAAGCAAAACAGACTTTTGAGAAGGGACAGGATAAAAAGAAAAGAAACAGAAGAAAATGAGATGTAAGGAAATGCAAAATTAGTCATCATAACTGTGATTGTGAATGGAGTGAGTTTACCTATAAAATGGAAATGGATAGGAGAATGAATTAGAAAGTAGAAGAACCCAACAAAATGTTGTTTACAAGAAGCACACTTAAAATAGAAAGGGTTAAAATAAAGGACTGGAATGGACTTTATCATATTTCAACTGAAGTAAAAAAAAAATGACTGGTAGCAGTTATGATTTCATACAAAGCAAAAAAAAGATAATCAGAGAAACTTCATTTTGATAAAAGTTACTATTGATAGTGAAGTAATATAAAAAATTTTTACAGCAAGTGAAGTGCCTCATTTCTCAAATATAGAGGGAATTGAATCAAATTTATAAAAATAAGAACCATTCCCCAATTTTTGATAAATGGTCAAACGATATCATCAGGCAATCTGGGTCAACTGGATTTCGCAATTGATCATCATTATGACATTGCTGTTACTGTACACAGTGATCTGTTTTTTTATCACTTCACATTCCATCAGTTCATATAGGTCTTCTCATGTTTTTAATTAACCGCCCCCAGTCAAATGACATTTATAACACTATAATATTCCACCACTATAATATGCCACAGTTTGTTCAATTATTCCCTCTGTTAAACCCCTCAATTTTCAATACTTTATCACTTCAAAAAGAACTGCTTAAATATTTTTGTACATTTAGGTACTTTCCTTTATCTTCAATCTTTTTGGGATACAGACCTAGGTCAAAGGGTATCCATAGTTTTAATCTAAATTTTGTTCCAATCTTCAACCTGTACCAGTGGACTAGCCTGAATTAGGCCAGGGCACTGCCAGAGTAGGACCTGGATACAGTCTAAAACAGTCCATTCCAGTTTGGGGTAGTTCTAGTTGTTAAGCCTAAATGTATCATCTTAACTCTCTTTACCCCCTTCCCCTGCCTTTGTGGTTGTTGTTTTTCAGCCTTTTTTAGTCATGTCTGACTTTTTGTGATCCCATTTGAAATTTTCTTGGCAAAGATAGTGGAGTGGTTTGCCATTTCCTTCTCCAGCTCATTTTACAGATGAGGAAACTGAGACAGAAAGGGTTAAAGTGACTTGCTCAGTCACACAGCTAGTAGGTTTCTGAAGCCAGATTTGAACTCAGGAAGATGAGTCTTCCTGACTTCATACCCAAAACTGTATCCACTGCTCTACTTAGCTGCTGTGCACTCCCACATCCCCCACTCTGGCTCCTTCTATTGCTTTGGTAGCCAGCAGAGACTATCCATTTCTTGATTAACCTTTCAAGTACTTGGGGGAAATGAGAACCTTCTCTTCTCCAGGTTAACTGTCTAACTTACAGTACTAATCGAAGAAATGAGCAGAAATTGTCTCAAAGAAAGCCACAGCATGAGCACGACCATTAAATTGTCTTGGAAATTGCTCTTTTTAAAAATCAACATTAACAAGTAAATAGTTAAATTTTTACCACTTGGGATGGGAATGATATCATCAGTTGAGGTCATTTTGGTTCAGAGGAAGGAGTCCATTCTTCAGCGAACTTTCATTTCTTTTGAAAGGAAAAATATTTTTATTTTAATATGATGTTTTTCAAAGAGCAAATATAGTTTTTAGCAACATAAAATCTAACTGGTTTCACTCTTCATCATCGCCTTTATGATAAGCTGCAGATTTACCTCAGATACCACATTCTCCCTTTGTTTGGCAAAGGTTAGTTTAGCTTAGGCCATCAAATAGCTTAGAACTGCCCTAAAACAATCCAGGTTGAAACAAAATTCAGCCCTGCAGGAAATTGGGCCAACAGAAATGCATTTATGAGTCAGTTAGATTTAACAAGAAAAAAAGAAGAGGTTCTTCCACTTAAGGTTTTTTTGAGGGGGAAAAAAGGAGTCAGGTATAAAAGATTACAGGCAGCTGTGGTGTAGTGGAATGACTTAGGTTTGCAGTAAGGAACTTGGACTCAAGTCCCAGCCTTGCTATGTCCTTCAATTATTTCACTTCTATGGTCTCAGTTTCCTGCTCTGTAGAAGTGGAGGGTCAAATAGAGAATTTTGGGAAAATAATAGTGTGAGAGATCCCAAGGAAAAATCCCTCTCTAGTACCTCAAATAAGCAGGAGAATGAAAATGTAGAAAACTCAGGAAGGACAGAAAAACATATAATAGAATATATCACAAGGTAAAATAAAATAAAACATAAAATAAAGAAATAAATAAACAAATAATTAAGTGAACAGAGATGATAGATGGATGATAGATGATTTAGAAGATGGATGAATGGACAGATAATGGATGGATGGATGGATAGAGGATTGTGTAATGTTAATGGGAGTTGAAGATCTTCCCCACCCATTAATAAACCTCAAGTGGAGCCCAACAAGAGAAGTTTTATTAGGGAAGGCTTGTTTTTCAGGAAGGCCCACATCTTTTGTTACTTTGTAATTAGGCAGTGGGTCGTGAGGGTTGTGATGCCCTCTGGCTCTGAAGAAGGGTATATATACTCTGAGGTGAGGTTTTGCTTTGGGGCTCACTCATTGGAAGAGTGTTTGTATGATTTGAGCAGAGGAGACTCTGGGTAGCCATTAAGGAGTTCCCTGGCTTTAAAAACTCATATGTTGGTGCTTCTCTCTCTGGTAACTATGTAGGTATAACTTTGGTCAGACAGTTAGAAACTGTTGATTTGTGTTACTTTCTCCGTCTGTATTCTTTCTGCTTGTAATTTCTGTTTGTATTTTCTCTGAAGTTCAGGGTGCTGACTTTTTTCCTGAACTAAGTGAATTAAATATGTTTGTGTATGTTTATGTGTGTGTGTGTGCATGTGTGTAATTAAAGTAAGATTGTTGACCCTTTTAAAGTTGCTTTCCTTTAGAAAAGCAGATGAAAGAACCTGTGCTAGCAGCCATCCTGGGTATGCCGGTGTGGTTGCTGCTACAGATGGATAGATACGATGAATGGATGAATAGATAGATGTGTGGAAGGCAAGTCACCAACCCAGTGCACTGAACCTCCAATAGTCTGCATACTTGTTAGTTCTGTTGCCTTTGTGACTGTAGTTCTACAACTCAACTTTTGAACTATACCCTTGGTGATTTACCAGGAAGAGCCCTATTCCAGAACAGGTTGAGACCTGTGAGTGAGACCTGCCTCTGGTTTAAGGAGAAGAGGAAGGGAGAGGAGTACAGAGTCTAGGCAACAAGAATTTGGTGGAGGGATTATGTCCTGGAGCACAGAAATAAATTGGATTCAGCAAGAGCAAGAAAAAGGTACTGGAAAACTCCTTCACTTGTCATTCCCTGTCCCCTATTCCCATGGGTTCCAAGAGACATAACTCCACAGAGGTACTTTCATTGTTGTGGCTTATCCTTCATTTCCACAGAGGACCAGTGTCATCACGCAGGTGATATCTTGACTCAGCCATGAATTGAATTTACATGAGGCAGAGCTGCACAAAGTTGTCAGCCTTACACTCTTTCAGAGTCATTGAAGTCCAGTAGCAAGACAAAAATCAAGAGGATTAGAGATAGTCCAGGATACAGTGGTGGATGATCTTGGCATCTTTGATGCCTGCTCAAGCTCTAAGTGCTCCACACAGGCCAAGAGAGTGGTGACCATACCTCTTCTTGGATCATGTCAACTAGCTCTGAAAAAAGACAACACCTGGAAGAATGAAAGTCTCTCTTGGAGAAGGAGGGGAAAGATGAGGCTAGTCTTTTCTGTTTCCCTTGTAGTCAGACACAACTACAACTTCTTGCCACATGTGGTCCCTCTCTCTATTTGGAGTGTCATATCCTTACATGTGGGTTCTCTGTCCACAGGAATATAATTTTTGGTTCCTTATATTTTGTAAGATATTTTGGGCTTTGGGTGCTGGTTTTTTTCTCCTAAAAGCTGAGTTAATTTGCCTTCTGTTCTTTGTCATTTTCTTTTTTTTTTTAAAT
>CM053592.1:9942318-9963192 GCA_028646515.1 Pseudochirops corinnae
GAAGAGAAAAGATCCCAGGGCAGACTTTTGGTGGTATATTCATGTGACATGGTATGGATGATCCTGACACCAGACAAGGAGACTGAGAAGGTGGAGTAAGAGAGATAGGAGGAAGATCAAGGGAGAACAGTGTCATGAAAGCCCAAAGAAAAGAGAGAGAGAGAGAGAGAGAGAGAGAGAGAGAGAGAGAGAGAGAGAGAGAGAGAGAGAGAGAGAGAGAGAGAGAGGGAGGGAGAGAGAGAGGGAGGGAGAGAGAGAGGGAGGGAGAGAGAGAAAGAGAGAGGGAGAGAGAGAGAGAGGGAGAGAAAGCAAGAGAGAGGGAGAGAAGCCAACAGTTTCAAATACAGCAGAGAAGACAAGAATGATGAAGTCTGAGAAAAGACCACTAACATTAGCAATTAAGATCACTGGAGAACTTCCAGGTCACATCCCCAGTAAAATTATGCATTAGTCACTTTCTTTAAATGACTTTAATGCTCCATTACTCCTCTAAAATGAATTATGCACCAGATGTAACTACAGTTGACTCTATGGGACAAAGAAGAGATGACCATAACAAGGTAAAAATCTTTCTGAATTGTCTTTAAGACACCCACTTAGCAGCCCTTCTTCACCAGCCTTCAAACACCCCAAAAGGGTCATATAGACTGACCTAGGGACCATCTTGAGATGTGTCTTAGCTACAGAAACACTGATGGTGCACCCTGCCGACTGCCACTCCCCATCCACAAGAAGTGGTAGGCACTGCCAATCAAATGACGAGGGAGAAGGGCACTTCAGAAACTTTAACCCTATATGGAACATAGACTAAAGAAGGACTAAATATGGACACAGCTCATGAATCAAAGAATAAAACTTCAGAATAAACTGGAAGGGAAGAAAATTAAGAGAATAAAGCAAAGACAAACTTCTTAGAAAAAAATTAGTCCAATGCACAGCCATACATATATCCCATAGAACACTGAGGCTCACTATACAAAGGTATACTCAGAGGTATCTTACCCTTTATCCTTTTGCTCTGTGAACAAGAATAAAATCAAGATTTCTGTTATTACTCAGGAGGGAATAGTGACCAACTGCCCTCTTGCTCCATATACAATTCCTGTGATTGCCTAGACCAGGGGTGGGGAACCTGCAGCCTTGAGGCCACATATGGCTTCTAGGGCCTTGCGTGCAGCCTTTTAAATGAGTACAAGTTTTATAGAACATGTCCTTTGATTAAGGTGATTTGTTCTGTGAAGTTTGGATTCAGTCAAAGGGCTGTGCTTAAGAACCTAGAGGGCTGCGTGTAGCCTTGAGGCTGCAGGTTCCCCATCCCTGGCCTAGACCACAACTCCCTTCCCCATCCAGCACTTCTCCATGGTGTGTACCTTTTCTGGAATGTAAACTCCTTGAGGGCCAGGACTGTTTTCCTTTTGTATTCTTGTCCCCAGAACCTAACAGAGTCCCTAGTACATAGTAGGCATTTAAAATACTTGTCAATTGATTAATTCATGAACAAAGAACTGTAAACCCTGATGGTTTCTGCAGGTAGGAGCTGCAACTTCAGACTGAGTAGACTTTTCATTTGGGTTCTAATAGAATGTGAGTCCCTGAGGGCAACGGCGATTTCCTGTTTATGTTTGTTTGGTGTCCCCATCCCAGAGCTCATAGCTGTCAAGTAATGAATACTTGTCAATTTGCATTGTCATGGTGTGAAAATAAATGCTCTTGGCCATGGTCTTAGTCACTTCTGTCAAACAAAAGCCATAACGGACCCACTGCTGATGCCACTCTATATTCCAAGGAGTATTTCTTTAGTGACTTTTGAAGGTGAACTTTATTTTGGGGGAGAAGGAATTATTGGTATAAAATCTAACTATGGTTGGGCTGCCCCATATGGCATTTGAGTTTTGAGCTACCTAAGAGTCCCAGAAGCTCAGAGGTAGAAGGGACCTCAGTACCATCTGGCTCAATCCATCCCCCAAAAAAAGTCCCCTCTGTAACATGCCTGACAAGTGGCCATCCCCTTGAAGACATCAAATATGGAGGAACCCATCACTTCCCGAGGCAGCCCGTTGGGCTTTGGGCAGCTCTGTTAGAAAGGTTTTTTTATTCATCAAACTTGAAATTGCCTCTTTGCAATCTCCAACCTTTGTTTCTAGTTTTGCCTTCTAGGGTCAAGCAAAAATGTCTAATACCTGTTGCCCTGGGAAGGTATTAGAAAGCCCTTTGAGTGCTTGAAGTCAGTTGAGTTCATCCCCCTTTCATCTTCTCTTCTCCCAGTTTCGTACCACCCAGGTCCCTCATTCTGTGCTCATATAATTTGGTCTCAATGGACTTGGTTGGAATGTTCTGCCCACCAGTTTCCTCTCATTTCTAGTTTGGCAACCAGGCCTCCCCTTGTCATTGCTTCCACCTTTGGAAGCATGAAGGTAACATGAAAGCATGGATTCATTCCTTGGGTTTTTGGCAGATGGTTGGGTTAAGTTCTTCATTAGTACAATAACATGAATGAATGAATGGAAAAGCATTTATTGAGTGCTTTACTGTGTGCCAAGTACTGGGAATGCAAATAGAAAAAGCAAGATTGCCCCAGCTCTCAAGGACCTCACACTGTAATTGGGGCAGACAAGTTATAAAAGAAAGTTTAACTATGGGATTTATGGAAAAGCCTGGAAGTCATTTAGGATGGATGTCAATGTCCAAGAGCTTTAGATTATGTCAGTAGATCGGTGCGTGCCAGAGGTCTTTGGGTGAAGCTGAGAGAGCCTTAGGAGGCAGTGACAGGGCAGATGATGGCACCTGGTGGCCTCCATTTCACTGGAAGTAATAGAGCCATCTATTCCCATCTCCTGTGGCCCTGTGAGAAATCAAACAGTCCTGGTAAGTGCTGGGAACCAAGGATGGTGGCTTAGAGGATGTTAGGGGGTAGGGTGACTTTGGTGTTGGTGGGTCTTCTTCTATGGCTGGTGTGTGGTCTGATTCCCAAATTCTTCAGTGGCCTAGGGCCCATGAAGTCTGTGTCTAGAGGCCTGGGACCAGCATGATTTGTTTGGCTTATTGTGGCTCTAGACTGTCCCTCCACAGGCTCCAGGTGGCATCTCCAGGTGCTCTTTCATACAAACATTGTCTTTAGAACTACAATTATGGATTTTACTCCTTGAAGAAACCATCGTCAGCTGTAGCTGAGGAGAGTGGGTTTTTTTTTTTCTGCTCTACAGAATTTATTGGGTCGATAACTGGACAAGTCACATGTGTACAAAATGGAGCTCACACTATCCCAAAGCAGGGGATGGAGGGGGCAGGAGGGGACGGGAGGCAGTTACTGGCCTTACAGGGGCAGAGACTGGGGGCTCTGGCATTCTGGGCCCTGCCCCCACCCCTGGGAGAGGGTCAGAGGCTCGGCCACCCAAGAGACCCTGGCCTGGCTTTGGTCACAAAACTCAAACAGCCCAGAGCTGGGCTGGGCTGGACAAAACTAGGGGTGAGGGAACCTCAGGGTTCACCCCCTTAGTGGTAGGGTTGGTCCAGACCTAGGCTAGGGGCTTGTGCAGGGGGTGTGCAGCAGTGCAGGAAAGAGGAGACACCAATGGGGAAGAGGTAGGGCCAACAGCCTGGACTGGCTCCTCCTCAGGGGGCACCCAGGTTGGTGAAGGTTTGTGAGACCAGGCCGGGCAGCTAGCAGTGGGTTTCATAGATGCCACTGCAGCTGATGTAGCGCACCCATTTGAGGACATCGTGGTTGCTGTAGTTCAGCTTGGGTTCAAATACCTTTAAGTGGTACACCTTCAGGCCAGAGGGTGCAAATGGTACCTCAAAATTCATGGAGATAGCAGGCCAGGCCCACTTCTTCTTGTCATTGGTCAGTAGCAGCTCAATCTCCACATTGATCTGTGATTCCTTCATTCCTGCCATGAGCTTGATCTTCCACACAATGGCATTCTCACTGGCCTTGTACTTGCCTTTACCCTTCATGCAGATCACTTGAACCCCACTGTGTTTAGTGGCGTTGGGATCTAGACCTCAATTTTCTGGGCCAGCAATGACAACTTTGACTTCCAGTTCGGTCTGTTCCACCTCCTGCACCAGGGGTATCACTTGGAAGGGAAGGATGATGTCCTTGGTGGTCTGATACCTCATAAGTTCAAACTCTCCATCAGGGGGATGAAGCTGATGCTTTGTTCAGAGTCAAATTTGCTGAGCCTCACACACTGGTGGAAGGTGCAGTCATCTATGGCGATGGACTGCTTCCTGCTCTTGCCTGTCTCATCGGCCGTGCCCTTGCGCTGTTTCTCAATAACAATCTTGTCATTAATTCCAAACTTGCACTCGGGCATTCTGCTGAGATAGCTCTTCATCACAACCTGGCCAGACAAATGAGCGCTGAGCACCTGACCTTGAGGAGACATGAGCAGGTTGACACTCGAGCATAGTAGTTTTATTCAATTCAGTTCAACAAACCTTTATTAAGCCCTCACTCTGTGCTAGGCACTATGGAGATGCTGGATTTACAAAACAACTTCTGTCTTCAGAGGGCTGACATTGTTCTGGGGATACAGCTTCTATACAGATCAGGGTATGTGTAACCATTGGATCCCTCAGAGTATGGCTAGCCCAGATTCAAAGGTACCCTGTGAGTTTTGTGTTTTCCGGAACCACATCTCACAGAACACCCCCCTCCCCGCCATGTGCTTATCTTTAATAAGCAGTCAGAGGTCTTAATTGATTAAAGTAAGGAATTTAAGGAAATGATATACATAGAATAAAAGCAAAAAAACATTTATCGTGTAGTGGGGGAGAGTTGATAGACACATGTGCGGCACATGCATGGTCATGTGCAAGGATCAGATATGGCCAGGGTGTATGTGAGAGGCTCACACCTTTTTAATATGTGTGGCTCAGGCACCAAGGGGGAGGGGCAGCTCATACTTTGGAGGTTCCTGGCGTCTTCTACTGTTGGGTGGCTCTCCATAGACCTGCTCCTCACTGTACTTTGTACAATACTGCTCACACTGATTGGGCTTCCCCGGGTCTCACTCTACCAAATGCTGCTTAGCCTCATACCCTCTCCAGTGGGTGCTGCCTGGCTCTGTCTCTATGGCCTGCTGATGTATAGGACTCCTTGAAGCTCCCCCTGGTACATCACAATGTTCGACAGCTGCTTTGCCAGACCTGGCTTCCCCAGACCTGCCTGCTGGTTGGAGCTCCACTATTTCCAGCTTCTTCACCACTGAAATCCTTAGCTAGCTTTTCCTCAAGGAGCAGAAACCTTCTCCCAGGATCAGCCTATGGAAAAGGGCCCCCATAGAAACAGCATATGAAGTAAAGGGCCTGGTTTTCCTATGTATACTTTTCTGATTTCTCTTTTGCTAAGATTTGCATAAATGGGTTGCTTTGCTATTGTGGAACTAGGATTAGGAGGGGAAAGGGTCAGGCCTTATATATAAGGAGTTCCAAATGATAGAGCAATAAAGGTTAGATGGAGCATGATTAGATCTGATAGACTGACAGTATTTAAAGGAACAGATAGATTTGCTTCTAGCCTGATGCCCTCTCTGACTGAGAAGCAGAGTGGCGGCCTCTGCCCCAACCTCCTGCTTCCCTCCTGGCAGGATGAAAGTCTCCTTTGAAGAAAAGTCTGGAGACGAATATTCTGCCTCCCTTTGAGCCACATGTTAGGATCCTTTGCCAGGGGAGGGTCTCACTGCGCATGTGGGTTCCCCTCTCCTACCTTCTTCCTTACTTTAGGAAGTACAAAGTATGTGGCTATAGGCATCAATCTAGCCGCTGGAAAAATCAAGAAAGCCTTCTTGCAGGAGGCAGGCATGTGGGCTGAGCCTGGAAGAGCAGTAGGGGTTGCATGTGGAAGAGGAGAGGAGGGAGAACGCTCATTCATGATCCCAAATCAATGGCCATCACACAGCCTCCAAAGATGACTTTTCAGCCCAGTTCTGCTAACTTTGCACACCCGGCCCTTTCAGAAAAGAGCAAGGTACAGGAGTAGAGAGGAACCATGCTGCCTTTGGGGACAGAAGATGGGTCTCTACATCTGCAGCTTGTTGCAGCCCTCTTCTTGGATTGGGGGCCTCGGTTTCCTCACCTGAGGGGGTTATAGTCCATGATTTCTAAGGTCCAGTCTAGCTTCTGATCTAACAAAACTACTTAAAAGGAAGGTCTCACATTAACCATGTCCTCCCTTAAAGGTGGAGTGGATCACTGTCCCGGGGAAGGGAGAACAGAGCCTTTGAGTAACTGGTTAGATCTGGTTTCTGGGGAAGCAGCAGCTGGAGAGTGGGGAGTTAGAGGAAGAATTCAATTCCCCCCCTCCCTTCCTCCGTCCCCACATTAGGGAAGGTTCTCTCACTCACCCGGCTGCTTCCAACTTTTTATTCTTGCAACTACACATCCCCTGGCTTCTTTTACTTCTCAGCCCACCTTCTGCAGGAGGCCTCCTCTCTGTTGATCATTTGTCATTTGTCCTATATATAACTTGGTTGCATGGTGTCTCTCCTATTAGATGGTGAAATTCTTGAGACCAGGGATTGTCTTTGACCTTCCTTTGTGTTCCCAGCACTTAGAGCAGTGCTTGACACAGTAGGTGTTTAATAAATGTTTATTGACCGGCACTGCTCAAGCACCCTCTAAAGTTGGTGCCCAGGAGTAAAGCCCAGTCTCCTTGTCCTGGTTATGGCTCCAATCAGCAAAGACGGATTTTGCATAAAGTGTGGTTCCTTCAAGAACATGACTTCTGTACTAAAGATGACTTCTCTCTGAGCTAGGGCAGCCAGAGTTTTCTTGACAACAAAAATAAGGAACCTTATTATTTAGGGTAGAAGATTCTAAAGCCCTCACTAGAAAACTATTTGGCAAAAAGACAAGGAGGAAGAAGGATTGGTTTTCTTTAGTGGAGAAGTAAAGACTGAGTCCACGATGGGTTTTTTTTAGCTTCATTTAAATCATACTAAGCCAAACTTTCTGATCTAAAATTGTTCAGCCTAGAGGTTGGTCTACACAGACGTTGTTAGCTCTGTTATTGATGTACAAAGACTAGGGACAACAGCCAAGTAGTCTTCTGAAGGTGTATTTTTGAAGGTAGCCCTTAAAATCATAAAGGCTTTTAACCTTCTGTGGATGCCAAAGAAAACACGAGCCACACAACTGCTTTCTCTGACCTGCTCTGTCTTGCAGGCAATCTTACACTCATTTGCAAATGTTCCTCCAGAATAAAGCAATTACTTTTGGTGAAACACAAGGAGGCTGAGACCCGGCTCTTTCAGCCACCGCCCTTTCTCAGCCTTCTTCCTCCCCCCTCCCCCCATCTTTCCTTCCCTCCCTAACTTTCATACCCAGAGCCAGTCAATGGATTCCAGCTGGCTATCAGGAAGGAAAGAGCCCAACCCCAAACCCTTTCTCTAATGGCCTGTTTGATAAATCCAGTGGAGTTGTAAGTCTTTCTTGGGGAAACTGGAAAATTAAAAAAAAAAATGGTACAGTGAACTTTTATGCTGACAAAGAGAAGTTTCAATATCTTTTGGCCCTGCATCTAACAGCAAAAACACCATGATTATGAATAGCAAGACCTGGGAACTCTACTCTACTGTGCTGTCAGCAAAGAATGTGCTGCTTGCAATGTATTAGGCTCAGGATTGACAAGTTTAAGGCACCGTGATGCCGCCCTTGCTGGGGACAGATAGATAAAGTAATCCTGCTGATAAATCAGTTCTCTAGCCCATCAGTGCTTGAACTCAAAAGTGAAGAAAGGCCCAGTTTAGACTGGGAGGTGGGGAAGAGATTTTTTTTGTCTGAATATTCTGGACACTTTCCTACCCATTTTGGAGTTCTTTTAGATATCACATGTGCAAGGAAATAAATGGTCACCATTGCATCAGAGTACTAGGCAATGGTGCATGCAACTCAGTGAAAAGGGGAGGGTATGGAACAGTAGGTTCTAGGTCTGTAATGGAGAGCTTGGGTTTACATCACAATTGTACTCTTTGTTGACTATGTTACCTGGGATAATTGTCAGGCGGTGGCTGGCAAGAACACTGAAGAACTGGGCTCAAATTTCCACTTCAATCATTTTGGAGAGCAATCAGGGAATTATACCCAAAGAATTATAGAATTGCCCATACCCTTTGACCCAGAAATGCCACTATTAGGCCTGTTTCCCAACATGATTAGGGAAAAAGGAAAAAACCCCAATATGCTAGGGGATCCTCCATTTATTAATAGCAGCTCTTTGTGGGGGCCAAGAACAGGAATTGTGGGGATGCCCATCAAATGGGGAATGACTGAACAAGTTGTGATATATGATTGTGACAGAATACTACTGTGCAAAAAGAAGTGATGAGTTGGTTGATTTCAGAAAAACATAAAAAGACACACAAAATAATGAAGAGTGATGAACAGAATGAAGAGAATATTGTATGCAGTAACAGCAATATTATTTTAAGATCAACTTTGAGTGACTAAGTCATTTTTGACTACTATAAATACTTAAATTAATTACAAAGGACATATGAAAGAAGATACTATCTGCATCTAAGAGAAGGACCTGATGAAGAGAAGTATGTATAAAACAGTTTTAATGTGTATATGTATATATATATATATATATATATATATATGCACATATACATACATATGTGTATATATATGTATGTATACACACATTTGTGTTTGATGGTCGCCAGCTTCACTATCCTGAGCTTCACTGTCAAATCACCAGCTGCTAACTGAACATTTCAAACTGGATGTTCCCTAGGCATCTCAAGCTTAATATGTCAAAATCAGACTCATTAACCTTCCTCCTAAACCTTCTCCTTACCCCTTATCTTCCAATAAACCATGATGTTTCCCTACTACCTCTGGGAACAAATACAAACTTCTTTTTAGCATATAAAGCTCTTCGCAACTTGCCTTTCCTACCTTGTTACACATCAGTCCCCTCTATTCACTCCTGTTTGGCTAAACTGGACTTCTGACTGTTCCCATCCATAACACTCCATCTCCCACCTCTGTGCCTTTGACTGCATTGACTGCCATGCCTGGAATGTTCTCCTTCCTTAGCTCTGCCTCTTAGAATCCCTACTTTTCTTCAAAACAGCTTTATTGTGTCCATAGTTCCAAGCATGGTGCTTGGTATGTCATAGGTGCTTAATTAATGCTGGTTGAGAGATTCTTGAAGTGATTGATATTACTTGGAAGAAGGCTAATCACACATAATTTTTCTGAGTAATGAAAATGAAAGTTATATTTTCTTTTAAAAGAATTATCTGCTTTGGGGGATGGTTAATTTGTGTTCTTTAGTTTCAGAGTCATGGGATGTCAACAGGATGAGTTTGAAAGGGTAAGATCAGGTCTGGGCGTTCTTAAGCTGTGGTTCATGGACAAATTTCAGTGGATCAATGAACATTGAGGGGAAAATATAGTACTATTTTCCCTAATCTCTAGCTGAATTTTAGCATTTCTTTCAATTGTGGATACACACACACACACACACACAATTTCATAGGATTCACTAGACTGGCAAAGGGGCCTATGATCTGCACCACCCCCCCCCCAAAGCCTAAGAACCCTTGATTTACTCCAACTCACTCATTTTACAAATGAAATGTACTTATATACATCATTCCCAAATTTTTATATTCAGCCTTGGTCTGTGACAGAGAGACTAAATGAGATACTCAAAACCACGTAATCAGCAGAGCAAAGATTTGAACTCAGATCATTCAGCTTCTAAACCCTTACTTTAAAAATGCTTTTATTTTATTAAATTTGTTTCTCTACTTTTTAGTTTACAACATTCAGTTTCACAATCCCTTGAGTTCCATATTTTCTCCCCCTCCCTCTCCTCCCCTCTTCCCCCCCCCCCCCATGGCAGCATGCAATCAAATATAGGATCTACAAATACCTTCGTGTTAAGCATTAGTCTGGTTGTAAAGAAGAATTATAACCAATAAAGTGAACAATGAGAAAGAAGGAACAGAACAAAACAAAACACAAAAGAGAGAGCGCAAGTAGTTTGCTTCATTTTGCAATATTCTTTTCTCTGTATGTGGATATCCCTTTCCATCATGAGTCTTGGAGTTATCTTATAGCCTTGCTTTGCTGAGAGGAGAGACCATGTGTCTGTAATTGTGTATAAAGATTTCCTGGTTCCGCTCTCCTCCTCACTCAGCATCAGATCATGTAAGTCTCTCCAGGATATTATGAAGTCCATCTCCTCCTCATTTCTTATAGCACAATAACATTCCATTACATTCATATACCACAACTTGTTTAGCCATTCCCCAATGGATGGACAGTCCCATGATTTCCAATTCTTTGCCAGCACAAAAAGAGCTGCTATAAATATTTTTGTGCATCTGGGTCTTCCTCCCACTGGTATGATCTCTTTAGGATACAGCCCTCGAAGTGGTATTGCTGGGTCATTGGGTATGCACTTCTTTTTTATGTTTCGATCTGGTCCCCCCTGCACCCAGGGGCCACCTGTTTGACACCTTGGCAGTACAGTACCTGGCTATTATAGCCTCCTCAATTGCCATTAGGCATTTTTTGGGTCATTTTTGCCAGTTTGCTGGCTGTGAGATGGAAAGTCAGTTATTTTATTTTTCATTTCTCTATAAATTAGTGACTTGGAGTATTTAAAAAAATCTAATGTTTCTATGTTTTTTTTTTTGCTCTTTGACTCAATAATTGTTTTTATTCAGTCTCCACTTAAAAACAATAATTTCATCAAAGAAAATGATAACAATGAAACAATATACCAAAACTTTTGAGATGAACTCAAGGCAGTCCTCAGCAGAAAATTTACATCTCTAAGCACTTTCATCAACAACCAAAAAAGAACAGATCAATGAACTAAGCATACAAATGAAAAAAAAAATCAACAACTAGAAAATTATAAAATAAAACAGCAACAACCAAAATAGAAGATTCAAAAATGAAATAAAAGATTAATAAAATGTAAAGAAAAAACCCATATGGAATTGCTAAATATAATTAGGAGGAATTCTTAAACTAATAAAATAAACAAATCATTAGCTTCTCTGAATTTTAAAATGAGAAAGCAAAATCAAATTGCTAATATAAAACTTAAAAAGGAGAGTTCATAAGAAATGAAAAGGAAATAAAGGAAGTTATTAGAAATTATTCTGCCCAAGTATGTGCCAATTAAACTGAAAAGTGAAATGAATGTTTACAAAAATACATGATAGTTAAATTAATAGTACATATAAAATACAAAATGCCCAGATTACTTATTAGAAGTAAAGAACTTAAAAAAAAAAAACTAGTTAAAAAAGTAAAGTGAACTAATTTTAACGCAACCCCCCAAGGGAAGAAAACACCTTAAGACTTGTTGGAATTACAAGTAAATTCTACTAGACATTCAAAGAACAATTAATTCCAATATTAAATTATTTGCAAAAATGGGGAAAGAAGAAATCCAATTAAACTTCTATGAGACAAATATGATCTTGATATCTAAACCAGAGCTGAAGTAGAGAAAATAAAACTATGGATGAATATTTCCAATGACTATGTGATGCAAAAGTTTGCAAAAAGACCATAGCAGCACATTAAAAAATTGTTCTCTGTGACTAGCTTGTATTTATACCAAGAATTCAGGGTTAGTTCAATATTAGGAAGACTATAAACAACAGACTAGAGTCAATAAAAATCACTGGTTCATATCTGTGGATGCAAAAAAAGTCTTCTTAACAAAAAACAACACTCCTTTATGGTAAAAGTTAAAAAGCATAGGAATAAACGGATCATTACTTTCATTGGCAAATAGTGTCTATTTAAAACTAAGTAATAGCATTATCTATAATGAAGAAACAGAGGAGGACTTTCCGGTGAGATCATGGGTAAAGCAAGGATGTTTGTTGTCACCACTATTGATAAAATTCTTGAAATGCTATAGCAATAAGACAAAAATGAGAACATGAGCATTGGCAAAGATAAGAAAAAATCATTACTTTTTGAATATGACATAATAGTTTACTTGGAGAGCCCTAAAACTTTAACTGTAACAATTAGCATCTAGTAATGATAGAAAATAAGGCCACAAAACCATGAGTCTTTTGGCACATTACTAACAAAATTTGGCAGAAAGAGATGGGGAAAAATTCTTTTCAAAATAAATGTAGAATATTTGAGATATCTGGGAATTCAACTACCAAGACACACGTAAGTATTCTGTGAATATGACTACAAAGCACTTAGAATTAAAAAGTCTTAAACGATCAGAGAAATATTCTTTGGTTATATTTGGCAATGCCAATGTAATAAAAGTGACAACTCTATCTAAATTAAATTGTACATTCAGTGCCATACTAAATTCCCAAGGGGTTACATTATAGAACTAGACAAAATGACAGTACTCACCTAGGGGAACGAAAGGTCCAAACCCCCAAAAGAAATAATGAAAAAAGAGAAGAGGAAAGGGAAGGAGCCTAGCAGTACCAGATCTCAAACTATGAAGCAGTTATCATTCAAACTATTTTATATTGGTTAAAAACAGAAAAGGTGAATTTTGGAACAGACTAACTATACAAGAACCAAAAGCAATAAAACAACAGTAGCAGAGTATTCAATAGCCCCCCAACTTTACTTACTTGTGTAAGAACTCACAATTAGACAAAAACTCCAGGGAAAACTGGTGAGTAGTCTAGCAGAAATTAGGTTTAGACCAACATCCTACACCATATACTGGATATGGGACTTATGGATACAAAAGATCTTCTCATAAACAAATTGGAGAAACAGGGGAAGTGATACTTTTCATAACTATGCATAGGGAAAGAATTTTTGACCAAAAATAGGACAAGGAAGATCACAGAAGAGAAAACATACGATTTTTGTTAACATAAAATTGAAACATTTTTATTTTTACAAATCAATGCAGGATGAGTTAAAAGATAAACAATGAAGCTGAAAAATCTAGCCAATTTCCTTTATGAATGTCTGATCTCCAAGTTACACTGGGAACTTGTGCATATATAAACTTGATATAAATAAACATATAAGAGCAAGAGTCATTCCCCAAAAGAGAAATGGTCAAAGTCTTTTTTTCTCAAAAGGAGATATACAAACTATCATCAACCATTGGAGCTGTGGCTTGATCTAACTGTTCTGGAAAGTAATTTAGGGTGATGCCCTTAAAATCACTGAACAATGCATGTCTTTAGACTCAGTGACATTCCTACTGGTCATACGCCCCAAACAGGTCAAGAAAGAAGAAAATGACCCATATAAAGGAAAAACACATCAGCGCTTTGTGTTGTAGCAAAGAATGAGAAAACAAAGGAGTTTCCATCAGTGAGGAGAATGGGTGAACAAATGACGGTAATTGAGTCTAGTGAAATATTATTGCGCCATAAAAAATAGCAAAGGTATGGATTATATGGGATGTTGTATGAAGTGATTCAGAATTAAGTGAGAAGAGCTAGGAGAACCATTTATGCTATGATCAACACTCTCTCCTCTCTAGGTTTCTGTTACGCTATTTTGTCCTGGTTCTTCTTTTATTTGTCTGACCACTCCTTCTTGGTTTCCTTTGCTGAATTACTGAGTCATGCTCATTAATGGTAGGTTCTGTCCCGAGTCCTTTTCTCTTCTCCCTCTAGACAATTCCATTTATTGATCTCATTGGATCCCACAGATTCAATTATAATCTCTATGCTGATGATTCTCAGATCTACTTATCCAGTCCTAATGACTCTGCTGACCTCTTTTATCCCATCTCCATCTACTGGACCCCTCTAACTAGATGTACCACAGATATCTTAAATTTGACATGTCTCAAAACGAACTTATTATCTCTTGTTTTTCAAACTCCCCGAAGTCTGCAATCTCATATAACCCTCAACTTCTCATTCTTATTTAATCCATACAGCCAATAAGTTTGCAAAGTTTATATTTTCTTTCTCTTTAACATCTTTTAGATATGTGCCTTTCCCTTAATTCAAATAGCTAGTTTTCTAATTCAGGCCCTCATCATCTCTTTCCTGGACCCCTGCAATAGGATTCTAATTGTGCTCTTTGCCTCATGTTTCTGTCTATTCCAGTGCATTTGCTAAATGTGATTTTCCTAAAGTATGGATCTGACTGTAACTTCTCTACTAGATACATTCCAATGGCTCCTTATTACTTCTAGGATTAGATAGGAACTCCTCTATCTGGCACTCATCCTTTCTGATCCTCCCAGCCTACTTACACACTCACTTTTAAGGGCAACCATACTGGCCTTTTTGATTCTGTACACGTGATACTTCCCCTCTTGTCTCCATGCCTACCTTGTCTCTCTCTTCTCATCTTGACTCTTAGAATCCTTGTCTACCCTCAAGACTCAGCCAGAGGACCCCCTTCTACGAAGGGCTTTTCCTCGTTTCCTCAGTGGCGAGTGCTTTTCTTTCTGAGGTTATTTTCCATTTAATCTCTCCATATCTTATTTCCATTTACTCTCTCCATATCTTTATTGATAAATGGCTTATTTGCATGTTGTCTCCCCCATTAGTTTGTAAGTTCTTTGATGGAAGAGATTTTTTTTTTTTTTACCTTTCTCTGTATCTCCAGTATTTAACCCAATACCTGTCACACAGTAAGTGATTAATAAATGCTTGTTGATTGGTTGGTGGATTGATTCGTGTCTCTTGCTTTCCTGGTTTTATTCACTTCGACTTGTTTAAGTCTTCTCATGGCTTCCTACACTATTCCTAGTCATTGTTTCTTAGGGAGGGGTAATGTTCCATCACAGTCATAAGCCACAAGTAACTTGTATTTCTGTGCATTTACTTTGTTTCTAGTTTTTTTTTTGCTACTATAAAAAAGTGCTACTGTGAATACTTTGTTGCATATAGGTCTTTTCTATCTTTGACTTCATTGAGGTATATTCCTTGTAAGAGGATATCTTGGTGAAATAGTATCGACAGTCTAGCTATTTCCTGAGCACAATTTGAAATAGTTTCTCAGAAGGATTCGATCAGTTAGAAACTCCACCAATCATGTATATAAAAAAAAGCCCTCCAACATTGCCCATTCCCTTTTTAAATTTTTGCCAACTTGTTTGAGGAGGGATGAAATTGCAGAGGACTCAAAGTTGTTTTTTTTTTCTTACCTGCATGTCTCTTACTATTAGTGACCTGTAGCACTCTTTCATTTGGTTATGATTAGCTTGCATTTCTTCTTCTGAGAAGTGTTCATTAATATTCTTTGATCATCTCTGTATTGGGGAACAGAGTTTCGTTTTAAATGTATTTCTATTAGCTGCCCAATATCTTGGATCCTTGTCAGTGATATTTGGTGAAAATATTTTTTCCCAATCAGCATCTTTCCTTCTTAACCTAGTTTCAGTGATTTTATTAGTGTAAATGCTTTTTAGTTATACTAAGTAGAAATTATCTATTTTATTTTTTGCAATCATGGCTTTTATCCCTTGTTTGGATATAAATTCACCCCACTCTCATCCAATCCTACCCACAGGTGAGAAATGTCTCCAATCTGCTTTTATTATTATTATTTTTAAAATTATGCAACTTTTAATAATCAAGTTACATATTTACTCAGTTTCCCCAGTAGTTCTTGTACATTTTCAAATAGTTTAGTTTTGCCCTAAGTAAAAAATTCATTTTGAGGGGCAGCTTTTTCAAATAGTTTAGTTTTTCCCTAAGTAAAAAATTCATCTTGAGGGACAGCTAAGTGGTGCAGTGAATAGAGCACCAGTCCTGGAGTCAGGAAGACCTGAGTTCAAATCTGAATTCAGACACTTAACACTTAATAGCTGTGTGACCTTGCCAAGGTCTCTTAACCCCAGTTGCCCTCCAAAAAGCAAACAAATTTTTTTTTTTTTCTATTAAAATAAGCTAGGATAGTGAAAAAAGGAGTAATTCACAGTAGAAATGACATTAACATGCTATTAATGTATCGCTCAGTGTGATTATGCAGGAGGGCTGTCTGTGTTCTCAGTTGCCTAATGAAAAGAAGGAAGGCAACAAGCACTTGTTAAATGCCTACTACGTGCCAGGCATTTTGCTAAATGCTTTACAGATATGATTTCATTTTATTCTCTCACCAACCTTGGTGTGTGTATGTGGGGTGCTATTATTATCTCCACTTTATAGTTGAGAAAACTCAAGACAGACAAATTAAGTGACACTCCCAGAGTCCACAGCTAGGTAATATCTGAGAGCAGATTTGAACTCAGCTCTCCCTGACTTCAGGCCCAGTACTTTGCACTGTGGCACCACCTATGCATCACTGGAGATATCAATTTTATAGATTTTATAGATTATTTGGAATTATACACTTAGATGCTTCATACAGAAAACTTGCTTTGCAGCAATACCCCCCCTGCCCCCCTCCCCAGTAGAAGTGGGGAAATCAGTTTGGTTGCTTTCAAGCTATGGACAGGAAAACCCTTCAAAGTCTGGGACAGTTTTCTCAGATGACTCTTTGGACCCTCTCTAATTTTTGTTTCTCCTCTGAAGTTTTGAAGTTTTATATATAATGTTTTATGGATTATTATTTAAAAATATGAATTTGATACCAGTTGGGGGGTGGGGATCAAGGTATTTAGAAAGGCAACTGGGTACGAATTGGTCTTCAGCCTGATGGAAGGGTGATGGACTCAAGATGCAGAATGAGACTTGTTTTTGGAGATGGCCGATGTGAGAATTTGTTTGGCTCGACTGTATATTTTTACAAGGGTTTTTGATTTTCTTTTTCTTTTCCTTTTAAATTGGGGTAGAGAAAATAAAATAAAATGAAAATGAGCAAGTAAGGGATAGAGCCAGAAATCAGAAAAAAAGAAAGGAAAACAAAGCCTTCTCAAGAAAGTAATTTCACTGGATTGACTGAATTGGAGATTTATGGCAGCAAGAGAGAAATGGAAGTGAAACAATGTTCTCAGGATGCCCTTGTATATCTTCTATTGTTCAGAATTTTCCGGGGGCAGAACTAAGTAAAAGATGCTCTGCCCTTTAAAATACCCATCTTCCTTCACAACTCAGCTCAGGTCTCCCTTCTAACTTGGGACCTGTCCTCATTAAGTGATACAGCAAATAGAGGACTGGGCCCGCAGTCAGTATGACCTGAGTTCAAACTCAGCCTCAGACACTAGCTATGTGACCCTGGGCAAGTCACTTAACCTTTGTCTGCTTCAGTTTTCTCATCTGTAAAATGGGGATAATAGTACCATCTTCCTCCCAGGAGTGCTGTGAGGATCAAATGAGATATTTATAAAGTGCTCACCACAGTGTTTGGTACATAGGAAGTACTTAAAAAATTCTTGTTCCTGTATCCCTTCTGTATCCCTCACTTACTAATGTCTTCTCATCTTTGAAATTACTTTGTGTCATTATTTATATTCTTCATATTTTCTTATCAGAATACTTGTCACATTCTCTTCATAGAAGGTAAGCTCCATGTGGGCAAGGCTTTGCTCTTGATAAATGTTTTGAACTGGATGAATATAAATTGGGTGCACTGCCCATTATTTTTAATTAGTGACAGAAAAAAATAAAAACAGAATTTAAAAAAGGGAATTTCTAGAACATTCCCTTTCATCAAAATAGCAATGTGTCATTGCTAATATGGTTCACTCATGACACGTGTTTCTCTCTTGTAGTACTCCTGCCTGGAAGGAAGTTTGAATTTCCAGCATACTAGATTGCCAGCAAAGGGAATGCTAAGGTTACTTAAAAAGTTTTTTTTTGTGCTTCCAGGCTCCTGTATTCCCTCAGGGAAACCAGATTGTGTTTCAACCCTTTCTATTAGAAGAGGAATAATAAAAAGTTGTGTACAATATAGGATTCTGGTGCCAAGTACTTGAAATGTACCTAGAATTCTGTGAACTGACAAAGAACTGGTGTTCCAAGTTAGTTCTATTATATACAGAAAATTAATTTCTCAGCTCTTCAATCAATCAATCAACATGGATTTCATTGAGTGCCTACTATGTGCCTGGCATTGTACCAGGCACTTGTGAAAAGAATACAAAGAATGAAACAATGTCTGTTTTCAAGGAACTTATATTCTAATGGGGAGACAAGAAGTCATACAAGTACATACATCATAAAGAGATTAAAGAGAAATATGGAAAGTAATTAAATTCAAGATAGTTTGGGGGAATCAGGGAAGGAGCAGTACTTAAATACAAGATAGTTTGGGGGAATCAGGGAAGGAGCAGTACTTAAATACAAGATAGTGTAGGGGAATCATGGAAGGAAAGAGAAGCATCAGTGAGGTATAGATAAGAAAGGAGTACATTCCAGGAATAGGGGAGGCCAGTGCTTCAAAGGCATGATGACAGGAGATGGGGTGCCATTTGTAAGGAACAGAGAGAAGACCATTTTGGTCAGATTGCAGAGCATGGAAGTAGAATATTGCTTAACAGAACTTGAAAGATAAGTTGGGGCTAATTTGTGTAAGGTTTTGAAAGTTAACCAGAGTAGTCTATATTTTATTTTAGGGGCAATAGGAAGCCACTGGAGTTGGTTGCATGAGGGAATCATATTGGTTAGATCTACACTTAAAAAATCACTTTGGCAGCACTGTGTAGGATGTACTGGAGTGGGGAGAGTCTTGAGGCAGGAGGCCAATTAGAAGGCTGTTGGTAATAATCTAGGTGAGAGGAGATGAGGGCCTGAACTAAGGTGGCAGTTGTATGAGTGTAGAGAAAGAGTCAGATACAAAGGATGCTGTGAAGGTAGAAATGCAAGACTTGGCAACTGATTGGATATGTGGGGTGAGGGAGAATGAGGAGTCTAGGATAATGCCAAGGTTGCGAACCTGAGAGGTTGGAAGACTGGTAGTATGTTTGATGGAAATTGGGAAGTTTGAAAGAGGGGAACATTTTTTTGGGGAATATCCTGAGTTCAGTTTTGGACAGATTGACTTTAAGATGTCTCTGGGATGTTCGATTTGAAATGTCCAGTAGGCAATTGATGATATATTTATGGCCTGAAAGAAGGGATATTCTTACCTTGTCTTGACTTGTGCTCCCTGAAATTGTTTTGGGGAAGAAAAAAAAAAACAGTAACTGATCCAGCACTTTTCCAGTGAAAACAACATATGGCCTTGTTGGTTGGGCTTCCCAGTAAGAGGGAGCTATTCTATACATGACATCGACCATTTTATTCTTTCTTGGTTGTCTTCCATTTTTTCTTTTCAAGAAAAGTAGCTTACTGTTGAGAGGAAAGAGAGTACAAAATGAAACCTGGGAGGCTTTTTTTCCATATCGGAGCCGTCAAAACGTCGGAGGTTTTCCAAGCATTGTATTTTCACAGTGAATCATTTTCCTTTCCTTGAAATTAAACATTGTCTTCCCAAGAAGGACTAAGCTTCTGATACAGTGAAGAAGTTGCACTTAGCCCCAGAGGAAAATGATGAAGGATTCTCAGATTAAAAATAAAAAACTAAGCATGAAAGATTCTGTTTTTCAAAGGGCATCTTTTTCAAGTGGTCTGGCCACTTTGATGGACTTTACTAATATATCTCAATTGCCTCCTTCTTCTGTCCCCATGACCTCCTTCTCCCATGTTATATTTATCCTATATCCTCCATTTTGAGGAAAGAGCCAGGCCAGGCATCCTTCATCCTCTGGACTTCACTACTGTGGCCCTGAGTGTGGTATCTCCCTACCCAAGCTTCAGCTCTGCTTTCATGTATGTGTTGTCTTCCTCCATTAGAATGTAAGCTCTTTGAGGGCAGAGCTTTTCTTTTTGGCTTGTATTTGTAAGCTTAGTGCTTAGCTCAGGGCCTGGCACATAGTAAGTGCTTAAGGATATTTGTTGCTAGAATTGGAAACCGAGGGAATGCTTTTCAATTGGGGAACGGTTGAACAAGTTGTGATGCATGATGGTGTAGGAATTCTATTATGATTTAAGAAATGATGAAGGAGGTGGTGTTAGAAAATCTGGGGAAGACTTATATGAGCTAATCCAAGAATCAGGAGAACATTGTATACAGTAACAGAGATAATGGTAAAATTAATCAACTGTGAAAAACTTAGCTAATACAATGATGAATACAATGATAAACAGGAATCCAAACTACAAGCCCCTTTCCACTCATCTTGATGTGAACAAAGCTTGCCACAGGAGAGAGTGAGGCAGGTGACTTTCCACAGTCCTGCCTCTCTTAAATCCCATTCACTTGCAAGTCAAGACATTACCTTCCTGATAACATTGGTCCTTTTTAAAAATTGATTCATTTATTTACTTTTAGTTTACAAGATTCAGTTCCAGAATCCCTTGAGTTTCATATTTTCTCTTCTCCCTCTCTCCCCTTTCCCCCATGGTGGTGCGCAATCAAGTATAGGACCTGCAAATACTTCCACATTGGACATTAGTCTGGTTGTGTAGAAGGGTTGTAACCAATGAGTGAAAAATGGGAAAAAAAGAAACAAAACCAAACATGGAAAAGAACAATAACATGTATTGCTTCAGTCTCCATTTAAACTCTCTTCTTTCTAGATCTTTCTCTGAATGTAGGTATCGCCTTCCATCCTGAGACTTGTAGAGTTGTGTTATAGATGTGCATTGCTGAGAAGAGTCCAGTTTATCAAAGTTGGTCATCACACATACGACGTGTCTGTGATTGTGTACAAATTTTTCCTGGTCCTGCTCTTCTCACTTAGCATCAGTTTATATAAGCCTCTCCAGGTAAATATGAAGTCTATCTCCTCCCCATTTCTTACAGCACAATAGTATTCCATTACATTCATATACCACAACTTGTTTAGCCATTCCCCAGTTGATGGGCATCTCCTTAATTTCCAGTTTTTTGCTACCACAAAGAGAGCTGCAATAAATATTTTTGTATATATGGGTCCTCCCCCTTCTATGATCTCTTTGGGATACAACCCCAGAAGTGGTATTACTAAGT
>CM053592.1:9963292-9978303 GCA_028646515.1 Pseudochirops corinnae
TCAGTTTCAATATTTTCTCCAATGAAATAGATGCCAACCCATCTATATTTGCTCATCCTATGAAATTCTTATCCATACCCTCCTATTATCTTCCACCCCAAATACTAGGGAACTTCTTCACTTTTCCCCCTGACATCCCACGGATACCAGTGGAATATTTAGGTGTTCCACCTTTGCTTACTTTACCCTAGCCATGTGACTATCCCACATTCCTCTTGGATCATAGAATTCTCTGATGTCATACCTATTGTCAATTCTTTGTTGTTCCTCATTTATTATATATAGCATCCCACTCACATCTGATGTATGCTTTTCACTACCTTTTGCATGATTTGCATTTTCATTTCTTTTGCTGTGGTGCTTGTCTTGCACATATAACAATGGTTGAAAGTAGGTATTAAAGAAGATGGGCTTTTGAGAGGGAGGCAAGCAGAACCAGGAAAGTAATGTACACGGTGACTATTACCAAGCGAATAGAAAAAAACCTCACCCTTTCAATACCTCAAAGAAAATCTAAATCAATCCAGATTACCACCATATGTAAATAAAGGGAGAAAAGAAAGAAAGAAATACAGAAAAATGATTGTTATGTAATGATAATGACTGATAAGCTTGGCTCTGGAGAAGAGTGGAGAAAATGCACGTCTCAGAAGTGGGGGACCATGGGTAAAGCACAGCATATTGTACATCTCGCCCATCATGGTTAACAAACTGTTTAGTTTGGCCAAGTGGCTTTTTTCTCTTTTAATGTTTTTTTTTTTTTAATTCCAAAGTTTCCTTGCTAGAAAAGGGAGGTATGTCTTTGGTAATGAAGATGGTAGAAAAGGCAAAGATAGTTAGAATTTTTTGTTCTATTTTAATATGTGCTTTTGTTTTTGGGATTAGTTTGGGTCACTGAAGGATCCTTGTGATTTCTAGAAGGTAACTCATCACAGTATCCTTCTCTTTTTTAATTCTGAGCATAATTTTGAGTCCCAGATAAACACCGATGGAAAAATTCTATAGGATAGCCATTAAACTACATGTTATAAGATGGCCAATAGATATTCTTTGTCTACTGGGGATAGAAAGACAAAAAAATGAGTCTGTTCCCTTAAGAAGTTCATATTCTATAAGTTTTTTTTTTTTCTGTTATAAAGGTATATCACAGGCTTAAGCATGTAAAAGTGAAGAAATTCTCCAAATTCCTTTGGTCAAGTCATTATACATCTCTGGCATCAGAGGGATGGAAGAGTAGTTTAATCTCTTTAACTGGCTATTAGTTTTTATCTGTCTTCTGATATAAGGGTCACTTCTTACATTGAGGAGTTGGAATCCTTAACAAAAGCATTCTAACCATCGGAGAGCATTTCATGAAAGGTACAATTCCAGGGAGGGAATATATATCTGTGAATACCCATTGGCTTCAGTTAACAAGTTATAAACTTGATATACGGTGCTCTTTTGTTTCTTTTGTTTGAAAATGAAAGGGGAGGGATTATCCACCTGGATCCAGGCCCAAGGTCCAGCCCAGGAGGGAGGTGAGGTAGTCTGAAGACTTACAGCCTTCATCAAATCAATGTCTTGTTGACATTGGCGAGGTGGTGTTCTCGTACTGGATGCCAAGGTTCCACGCATGGTCCCCATTACCCACCTCCACTCCTTTCTCACACAAGGTCTTCCAGATGTTCCAAAAGGAGAGTAGGTCTTGGCAGTGGAAAGTAGTTAAATCAGCTGTGGTTTCCCCAGTATCCCTGTGGCGCCCATTTACCAGAAATGCATCTTGTGATCCTAACCCAATGCCGAGCGCATCCCTGTAGTTGCTTTTGAAATTCTGGGCCCTGGAGCAAGGAAGGCTTCACTGCTAGGAGCACTATGAAAGTAGGAATGCTAAGTCTTGCTAAGAGGTCACCAGCATGCTATAGTAAACATATCATGGACAGGTAGAACTGTTTCAGCTGGACATTTTTATTAGATACAGTGAATTAGAAGAGCAGTATCTATTTCCTGTGAATATCTGCTTTAACTGGTCCTGGAAAATCCTTCAAATGTTAAGCAGCACCTTTCAACTTCAGCTGAAGGTGGGGAGATGGGAAAAAAGAGCTATGTCCTTATATTCCAATCTCCTGCTCAGATTTTTGTTTAAACAGCCACTGGATCTTATTGGGAAACATTAGGCTGCTATACATGTGGAAGAAGATTATTTCTTGTTGTGGAATTTAATTGTGTAGATCCAGAGATGACTATAGAGGGTAACCTTTTAAGGGATTGGAATAGAATAGACAATGGGTGAAAAAGTCATTGAGAGGTAAACTGAGGCTTGGGCAAAGAAAAAGGTCCAAATACTTAGGTGCAGGTGAAGGAGTTCTTGATCTGGAGCTGGAGGTGTTTTCGTGGAAGCCGTGGCCTTCCACTGTGACGTTGGGTGTTATGAGTAATAGCCAGCCCTTTAAGGTTTACAAAGTACCTTACAGAGGTTATCTCCTCTAATGCTCATGACAGCCCTATGAGTTAGATGCTACTATTACCCTCATTTTGAGGTTGAGAGTGTGGAAGTGACTTGGCCGACATATAACATGTTTCCCAACTAATATGTAGCTGAGGCTGGATTTGAACTCAGATCTTCCTTACTCTAAGCCCAGACTTCTATCTCCTATTCTACCTAGCTGGCTAATATGGCACTCAACTTCTCTGTGCTTAGGTTTCTTTAACTGTAAAATGTGAGGTTTGGACTGAAGGATCTTTGAGATGCCCTCCAAGTGTAGATACAAGACTCAGTGGTACCAATGGAATGAGCTGCCTTGGGACAGCCTGGATTGAAGGAGAGGGAAGATGACCAATTAATTATTCAATCAACATTTATTTATAAGAGAGTGGTGGTGAAGTCAATAGAAGTCACGAAGACTTCTCTTTCTGAGTTCAAATATAGCCTCAGACATGTAGTAGCTATGTGACCCTGGGCAAGTCCCTTCGTTCTGTTTGCCTCAGTTTTCCTCATCTATAAAAGGAGCTGGAGAAGGAAATGGTAAACCACTCTAGTATCTTTGCCATGAAAACCCCAAACAGGTCCACAAAGAGTTGGACATGACTGAAAAATGACTGAACTACAGCAAAAACATATAAAAACATCCTCAATTACTATCACAATGATGTAAGGTGGTGGTCTTGGTTAACTTAGGATTGTCTTAATAAGCTACCTAGAAACTTAAGGGACAGGGACATTTGGCAAGAGGTAATGCTTAGGAACCATTCATTTCATTCAATCTGATAGGCACTTATTAAGTACTGTTTATTTAACCTTTTTTGTATCCTTTTGGTATGTTTAACAGAGTGCTTGGCACATGGTAGGTGCCGGCTAAGTCCTTTCTGATTGATTGGTAGACCTCTTATATGCCAGGCACTGTACAAAGATGCTGGTGATGCCCTTCCCCTTAAGGAGTCCCTCCCCAGCATGCCCTACTAGAAGCACGCAACATATCAACATAATTGTATCATCTCTGGCCAAGACCCAAATCTGTCCTGCTGTGATGCAGTAAAGGACCAAAGGCCTTATACAGTCAGGCAGTTGCTTGACTTAAGTGATGGCAAGAAGATACATAATGAGCGCAGCTATTCACAGTCTCATATTATCATCCACAAAATTTAGGAATCCTGGGCAGAAGCATCTTTTGCAGAGGCAAATGTTTCTTTCACTAGTCCTAAAGAGTTCAAGCCTTATAGCATTCTCACATATCCCAGGGTCTCTCCCTGGCCCCAGTTCAGCCAGTTTGGGGGCAGTTGCCAATTTCAGTCTCTTCAAGTCAATTCCTATCACAATCCACCCCTCTGTGTGAGAAAAAAGGTTATTCCCTTCCTTTCTCCATCCCCACCCAACCGTCAAATGAAACATGATCCCATCCCCAATCTAGATTTGCTGTTACGCTCATCCTGAATCACCAGATCATTTCCCTGTCCTTTGCCTTGTTTTGTCATGTCAATATAAGGCCTATGGACCCCAATAGCATGTGCAAAATTATTAGTTACTGTAGCTGTTCCAAATGACAATGATCCAGTCCTTGAACCCAAGTAAAAAAGCTAAGCCATTAAATTTCTTGGGACAGAGTATTCAGTGCACAGAAAGGATGTTCTTTAAAAACGTTTCTTTTATCAACTTTTAAGAAAACACTTCAATGTGCAACATATTTGGCTTGTGCACCTTCTTTTTGTCCCTTGTCTTCTTACACCAAGCAACAATGACTTTCAGCTGTGATCTCAGTCACAGCTGATCTCTCTGGCCAGTTGGCTTTGAGGGTAAAATCCCAGAAAACACAAATCTGTACTCATTATCTGACTCAGGGGAATTCCTGAGCCAGGTTTCTGCAGATCATTTAGCAAACAAACCTTCTAACTTGTCATTTAGTTATTTTTTTTTTCATATCCAGGCTCCAGAGTCATGTCTTGTAAATGTGAGAATTGACCTGTATTTTGTTTTTCCAAATTAAATTTTGGCTATTGAATGGGGAGGGACCTTGGAGTCATTGAGTCCAATGTGAATCTTGATGGAGGTGTATGTTGATATGCCTGACAAGAGGTCTTTTAGCCTCTCTGCTTGACCATATCCAAAGACGGGGAACATATTATTTTTTTAGCAACTCATTCTGTTCTTGGGCAGTTCTGAGACGTTCTTTCTCAGATCATACTGAAGAAGCCTGTTTCTATCTAACTTCTTGCTGATTTGGTGGGCACAAGTATAGGAAATTTTACGGTTTGATAGCTCTTGTGGAACTTCCTTCTCATTTCCTGTACCTCCACTTCTCTTGCAAAATTACAAGCATCAACTAGAAGGGGAGATTGCTAGAGGGTGCAGACTAGATTTTTTTTTTCCTGATTTTTTGTTTCTTCTCATGTGAATCATCAGCAATGATCGAAAACATGTGTGCAGAAAGGAATCAGGACTTGGAGAAAGAGGTCTGCATCCAAACCCATCTCTGCAACATTAGCTTGCATATCTTTTAATCTCCCAATTCCTTAGCCAACTTAAATCCCATGACCTACTCCATTCCATCTCCATAACACATAGGGATGGTCACATACTGGAGCCCACCATTCCCCAGCAGTATCCTTAAAAACTGACATTCTTCTCTCAGAGCTTAACCTTGCATCATTCCATCCACCCTTATGCTTCACCCACTGATTTTCATTGTTCTCATACTCTCCAGTCCTTCCAGTACTCTATCTTCTCAGATCATTATCCCTACTCTAACTCTCCACTCCTCTCTCTCAAATACTGACCCTATAGTTAACCAACTCTACGTTGCCCTTTACTCTTGAATCCATCATTCTCTTATCCTGTTTATGTGATTCCTTGATAAATCCCAGCTGTGCATCACTCCCATCTTCTACTTCTTCCTCTCCTATTCACATGCTGGATGGAGCTGAAGGAGGTCAAACAATTATGCTATCCTTGTGCACTATAAATTAATATTTTCCAACTTCATGTGGGTCTTCTCTGCAGCAAGGTAATCCTTTCATTCTTCACTAATTGATTTCTAATTGATTTGTATTTTATTTTGCTTTGTTATGTTTATATATGCATAATTCTACATTTATATTTCACAATATAAAATACTTTGGAGTCTACCTGCCAAGACAAACCCAGGAACTATATGAACACAATTACAAAATGCTTTTCATGTCAATAATGTCAGATCTAAACAACTTGAAAAATATTAATTGCTCATGGATAGGCTGAGCCAATAAAATAAAAACGACAATTCTACCTAAATTAATCTATTTATTCAAGCACCATACCAATCAAACTTCCTTATATCACTTTTAATAGAAGTTGTTTCAAACCTTCTGTCCTCTCCTCAAGTATCCTGTGGCTTTCCTCTTTCTGTCGAATGTTTTATTTTATTGAGAAAATTGAAGCTTTTTGCTGTAAATTCCTTCTTCTTCCCTTTTCTTAATTTGAAAATCCCTTAACATTATGCCCAACTCTTTCCTTTTCTTGACTCTCTAATAAGTAGGTGCTAAGGCCAACTCCTTTATGTATCTTTCGATCCCATTCCTATTATCTAGCAGATTAGAAGCTCAATCATTCAGCCCCTCTTTAATCATCAACCACTCCCTATCTCTCCCTTCCACCAAGTCTAAACAATATTAAAAAAAACCCCCATACCTTTACTAGTTCCTACCACCCCCTCAAGTTATTGTGTATATCACCTCCCTTTCTCAATCAAACTTCTAAGAAAATCTGTCTATATTTGCTATATTCTATATCACTATATTCTTCTTTTGTCCTGTCTCCCTACTCAGCTGTACTTCTCTCTCTAAACTTACCAATGATTTTTAAATTGCTCAATTTAATGGGCCCATCTTGGTCCTTATTCTTGTTGATCACTCCACAGCATTTGACATTATTGACTACTCTCTTTCTTCTTGGATATGCTCTCCTATATGGGATTTTGTGACACGATTCTTTTCCTGTTCCTCTTCCTCCCTGTCTAAGCCCTCCTCATGCTTCTTTCCTGGGTTCATCATCCATTATCAGCCTCCCTATCCACAGTATTCCCCAAAATCCTAATGTTATTCTTTATGTTTAATGTTCTATAGATGATGATGATGATGATGATGACCTATTCCCAAGTCATTATCACACACCCATTCATTTCTATAAACAAAACCTCATGATTCAACAATTTGCTTGATGCTTCTTTGTCTACATACTGCTGGTTGAGTTAAAGTGGATCTCCCCCATGAAGGGCCTTTTGATTCCAGTCTTGGTTTTTTGAAGTTTCATAGACTTCTTCCTGAGATTATAATTATAATTATTCATCTTATCATTGTCATTTTTGATATTTGACATTTTATAAACTCTTACAGCACCGAATTGCTATTTTTTTTTTTTTTTGCTATTTAATGAAAGTATTGGGATATAAGCTCATCTTCTGTAGGATCACTGAAAACTCTGGTGGGACAACTCCAGTAACAGATAGAATGATGGAAATAATGTGCCTTGTCCTCCTCTCACATGAATTTGGTAGCCAGTAATGGTACATAACATTCACAAATTATTTTTCTTAAACCAATAAGCAATAAATCCCTGTATGGACCCCAAAATATCCTTTGAAATTCACCAGATAGGAAACAGATTATTATCATAGTACTTACATGATTTTGGATACCATATGCCATTCTCATTAGATTTTGGAATCCATAATCCTTTTTTTCTCTTCCTTCCTCCCTTTTAGTAAGGTTAGAGTAAAATCCTGCTGGATCATTTTTCCATGGACCAGTTCAGAGACATGATTTTTCCTTTCTACTCTCCATCCTTTCTCTCCTTCTCTCCCATCCCAGAAGGGTAGAGAATGTCTCCTAATCTACCCTCCTCCTTCCTCCAGATTTCCCTTCCTGTCCCCTCTCTTTCATTTTTTTCTTGTAAAAATACCACATTTATTTCTATTAAGTATGTTTAGGAACATAGTAAGGTTTCTTGTGGTGCAGGATGGGGGAGAAGAATGGTATATAGCAAGATGCAAGGGCAGCTTTCTGTATTATGTGGTCCCAGAGTGCATTTGTGGGCTGAATAATAGTGGGGAGCCAGAGCTCCATTTCCCTCTGCATCCTTCCCTTCCCCTAGCCACCTACAAAACCAACCCATATTGTCCAAGAAAAGTCTGTGGTTGTAATCTTCAACTCTTGGCCAAAAGTTAGTGGATGGAGAGGGAGGTTTTATGTGATGCCTTCCTCTTTACAGTGGTAGATTTTTGCTTTTAATGGCCCAAGGATTAGAGAGTATTGAGGTGATATAGTCAAACAGATCTGTTTGAAGAAGAGTTCCAACTTGGGTAGTTAGTTCCATGCTTGCTTAGCTGTGATGACTGTGAACCAATCACTTAGTTTCTCCTAAACCTTGGTTTCCTTATCTTTTTATCAGGAAGTGAGATGTGTGATTCATCTTCATTCTTTTAGACTTTTATTATGTTGCTGAGAGTTTAAAAGTTTTTCAAAGTTGGTTATGCATGATTTTTGGTTCAATTTTTCAGTATGCAGCCAATTGTCAACTCCCTCCACCTGCCGTAGATAGATGTCCTCAACTCTCATGTTCCTCTCTTCCCAGTGATATTCCCACAGGCATCTGGACAGACCACCCCTTCCCTCTCTTTCACTGGAATCAGGGCTGGGAAGATTTGGCTAGCCACACCTTGTTACAACAGCAGGCACTTTTAGCTTAGTTTAGAGGTGAAGCAAAGTCCCAAATTCAGTTTAAACTCTTCCCATTGAGAAATTAAGTATGATTAATAAAATCATAACCACTCATCAAGCCCCCTAGAAAGCCTCTGGCTTTCAGGCTGGAAAGGAAATTACCCCAGTCAAATTCTGTATAATCATATCCAATGACTTTCTAGCAAAGTTTAGGCCTACAAGACACACTTTTCATGGCCAGCCATAGGTTTTATATGAAGAGAAAGTAAAGTCACCATAAAGTAATGACTTAACACACAGCAAAAAACAAAAACATGAACTAAAGCCAGAGAGTAAGCAGTCATTATTGGATCCCTTAAAGTGGCTGGGAGGAATATTACTAAAATTGAATTGTTGCCTAAATAGTACCATCTCACTCCTACTTGACCTTTAACCCAAATAAATTGATTGCTATATCCTACTGGAATCATAAATAAAAATTGTAGTTGGACAAATAGTGAAACAAAATGTTGGCCAGGGACTAGATAAATTCTGCTAATGTCCAGGGGCTCATAATAAATATTACTCCGATGTGGATGGTATGGATGAATTAAGGTGGGGCCAGGGAGGAGATGTCTGTAGAGCGGTATTATTCTCTGAGCACCAAAAGCAGAACATCTTTGCATCACCATGACCTTTTGACTTTTGCTTTGAATTACTAATTAAGAGAATATAGAATTTCTGATATACTTATGTCTCCCTAATTCCTTTCTATTTCTTTTTCCTTGCCTTTAACTGGGCAATATGACTTTCACAGTTTCTACTGCATGTACCAGCTAAATATTGATGCAATCTTCTAATGATTTTCTGTAGAATAGCACTCTAAAGTTGCTTCTGTGACACTTGCATTTCAGGACTATGCTTAAGAATAATTAATCCTTGAAAGTTTCAGCTTTCCTTCCCTAGTCTTACCATGATGATGGTTGCCATATATCCTATTGTGGACAGGTTTGTTTTCAAATTTCTGTCAAATAATGGAGAAAATGTATTCATTCTTGATGATAATAGAAGACATCAGCTTCAAAAAATATACTTCAAATAGTTGTTCTGGTATAATTGGTCAAATAGTTCATTTCATGCCATCAAATTCAGAAAGACCTTTTTGGAATTCCAACCTAACTATTCCCATCTCTTTCTCAAGATCATCTGAGATGTATCCATGATGCTTTTTTCATCCATTTTATCATTAGGTACAATTTTTCAAATTTTCATTATGTGAAGATTTTCAATGTTCTCAGAATGTTCAATTTTTCCCCCTTCAGATTTAGCACCTCCTTAAATTAATCTCTTATTTCATGTAATTTATATCTAAGACACTTAGGGTAATGGATGGGCCTCAGACCTGTTGGTGCATTGGTGAGATGTCTACCCCAAACATGAGAAGACTTCCCTGGTGAAATGGGAAAGTGAGAACAATTCATTCCAATGGCTGTGAAACTACCATGGAGTTGCTTAGAGCTTGGTCAGACATCAAAGATGCCAATGTCATCCACTGCATCCCTGGCCATTGCCAAACATCTTGACTTTGTTTTGCCACTGGACTTTAGTTACTCCAGAGGAGAGAATGAGGCTGATGATTTTGTGCAACTCTGCCTCACTTAAATCCAATTCACAAAAGAATCAAGAAATCACCCCATGATGTCATTGGACCTCTTTGAAAATGAAGGACAAACAACCACCACCTAAGGTACTGTCCATTTCATAAGTGAATACTTTGGTGACTGAAAAGGGCAGGAAAAAATGCTTTTGTTTGAAAAAAAAGCCTGCTAAAATCCACATGTAAGGAAACATGATTTTCTGATAAGAGGCAAGCAGTCTGGTTGCCAAAAGGGGCAATAAATGAACTTTTGCATCAGAAAAAAGGCTTAAGTCACCTAGTAAAGGGTAGAAGGTAATGCCCCTTTCACATGTAGCTATAAAAGTCAGAAAAAGAACAACTTTTGTTTAGCAAAAATGGCTAAAAATCCAAATGTAAAGAAACACATCTTTTTGAGATAAGATGTGACTAATTTGATTGTCAAAAGGGGCAGTAAATGAACCTTTACATTAATAAAAAAGACAAATCAGTTTGTAAAGGATGGAAGGTGATATCTATTTCATATGTGAACAGTTTTGTCTCTCAAAGAGGCAGAAAACATCTTTTTTTCTTAAAAAAGCTGCTAAAATCTATGTGTAAAGAAATAGTTTCCAGATAAGATGTGTTTGGTTGCCAAGAGGAGTAATAAATGAACTTCTGCATAAATAAAAAGATTTGAATCACCTTGTAAATGATGGAAGGTGATAGCCTTTTTTGTGAACAGTTTTATGGTTAAAAGGGGCAGAAAAAACTGTGTAATAAAAAATGTATGAAATACGAGTGTGAAGAAACAGTTTTCAGAAGCAGAGAATGTTAAAGAGACTCATTTGGAGATGGAGAAATATCCTGAGGCTGCAGGGTATTTCTGTACCTCAGTTCAGTTGCATGTAACTGTTTTTAAGGCTCATTAGGGGAGAAATGTCTCCTCTCTGAATTTGTGCGGTAGGGAATTGCTGCCAAATATATATTTACCATAATACAAAAATTATAGAGGTAAAAACATAGGTTTTATCATTATGCTCAAGCATAGGCCTCAGAGAAAACCTGAACCCTCATTAGGATTTTAACCAGAGTTCTTGTAGGCAAAATTACATCAGAGTGACAGTAAAATAATTCTTTTACATATTGTGATTTTGTATGTTCCTCTTAGGCCATAAAGGTTCAAGAGAAGATTGATCCATAATCCCAAACTTCCTTCAGCATCATGAAAGTTGTATAAATTTAATGAAACAGAGTTGTAATCTCATACACCCTCCAAGGAAACAAACCTCTTCAAATAAACTCTATAGGTAAACTAAGTCAGGGTATAGATTAAACTACATTTAGAAGATTCACAAATTGATTGAGGAGGAGAATTTACATGTTTCCAAGAAATCAGGAACAGTTGAAACTCTTCTTTTGGCTTTTTGTGTTGAGAATGTTTAAGATTCTTAGTAAATTTTTATATTCCTTGGGATAGGCATTAAGATAGATTTTTAGTTAAGTATGATTAGCAGGAAGAATGGTCGTGAGTCTCAAATAATGAAGGAAAGAAAAAAATCCCGTAACAGGTTTGAGAAGTTAAAAACTGAAAAATTGAAAGCTAAAACCTATGAGATGATTAAATTAGGACCATTGGTAGTATAACTAATAGGATGAGTTCATGAATGATTACTTCACAAGGAAAAGGTTAATCACTGACAAACAAGGGTTTCAGAATTGAGCCATTGAAAGTGGTGCAGGACCTCATAAATAGTGAACAAATTGGGCAGGAGAAAACTTAGCAGAGGACAGAAAATTCAGTGTTGCCTGAACTGTGAAGAAGCCATCTTGAGGGAAGCTCTTATGAGAAGGAGGCTTCAGCTAATAATTGGCTGTTTAAAGGTCAAAGCTCATTGGAGGAAAGCAGAATCCTAGGGGCTTGTCTGCATTGCCCAAATAACTAGTCTGATAAGCTTTGCAGTTCTCTGGCTTCAAGTGAATGGTTAGCCAAGACAATTACACGATGCTTTCTTCACCCACTTTTAAGGGAGCTCATGAGTTAAAAGAAGCCATCATTGCTTTGTTAGTTCAGATTGTTGTTGTGGTTGTCTGTTCTTTGTTCCAGAAGAGGACCATGATGTCAAGGAGATGATGCCATGACTTGCAAGTGAATTGGTTTAAGTGAGGGAGAGCTATGCAATGTCACCAGCCTCACTTTCTCCTCTGGAGCCATCTGTGTCCAGTGGCAAGATATAGGTTGGAATGCCTGGAGATGGCCCTCTTTGTTAGTTCAAGAGCAGAAGAGAAAGGAATTTTTTTCTCAGTAGGAGAATGGCAGGGACAAGAAGGAGAGCAATTAGGAGAGAAGCGGTTTTGTGTGGTTTGGATGTCCTTGCATAGACCAATAACATCAAAGGCTGTATAGTTTGGTAAGTTACCTTAAGCATACAAGTTTTCCTTATTTGTGTCTCTGTGACAAGTTTCTTTAAGTGTGTGTCCACTTTCCCCCATAGATACTGAGTATATTGGCGGGAGAGTATGACCCAAGTTTATGCATAGACTGTTGCTTCTGCTTTATATTGAACCCCACGTGATATGTTGATTATTCTCGCTTAGGCTTTATTGTGAAGTAAATGTTTTATATTCAAGTATTAATGGTGTCCTCTCTGGGAGTGGATGATTTTGTGTAAATGGGAAATACATTGCTGGGGGCTATACTTGTGCACTGGAGGAATCTATACTCCCTAATTTAACTCCTAGAACACTCAGAAAGTTCAAGTGTAGCTATATAGTGGTGGTTCTTTTTTGGAACCTCAGATGTGTCAGAATGAGAGGAGTGGAACTCATGAGTTAGCTCAGATAGTAAGTGTAGTGAGTCCATGCCAGGGCTGCTATATCAAGTATCACAACTGAATATGGATAATGTTTTTTTTTTTTAATCTCCCAGAATTTATTGGCAATATATTGGTTTTATGAATTTGAGCTGTAGATACAACTGACTAAAAAAGAGTATGAATACCTTATTTCTATCTAACTGATAGGATCTGTTTATAATTTTGTTATAATCAGGTACCCCTGTATAATGAAAATATTAATTTCTTCTGTCCATTTCATACAGACGTTTGGTTTGGTTTCTTTAGCAGTTGCCACTATCTGCACCAAACAATGTATAGCAGGTAGGGTTGGTATTTCTAATTTATTCTAAAGTGTCCTGGTTTCTTCTGGCACAAGAACATGAAAGGGGTACCGCTCCTTCCTGCGTTCTCCATACGGAGCTGATCATCTCATTGATTTCAATTAGGGCTGGACTGCAATGACCCGCCACGTGATGTAGCCATATCTTTAGCTTTGCTTCATAGAAGTAGTGTCATCACAATGGCTGAATTCCTAACACAAAGAGTAGATTGCTTCCAGTCCAATTAATGAGCGTGTCAGAGTTTCTGCCACTATACATTACCCCAGCTGGAATTTCCATACGTGGTAGTTGTCCCCATGTCATGACTTGATGATGGGTTGGACTTTGAGAGGAGTGTTGTTCTTGTTATCATTATCTCCCCTGAAATGCCTAGGTCAGGCATGGGGAACCTTTGACCTTGAGGCCACATGTGGCCCTCTATGTCCTCACATGCAGCCCTTTGACTGAACAGGTGGGCTTCAGTCAAAGGACCACACGTGAGGACCTAGAGGGCCACATATGGTCTCAAGGATGTAGGTTTCCCACCCCTGGCCTAGATTATGACAAACTGCATGCTGGAATGTTTGTGCTAAGTTATTAGAGCAGTATTAACTTCTAGTTCAATATCACGGAATGGTTCGTTAGAAAAAAACAATCATTTACAATTTTTTCTCCTATTTTCCTCTTCTTGAGCTACAACTCTGATGGTTATTGGGTATGTTTTGAGTTCTGTGTTCTGGGATTTCTGCCTTCCATGGCTTCTTACTTTTGAATTAACAGGATGCAACAATGGCAAAGAGTAACTGTCCTGTTCGCCTGCAGGGCCTGTGGGTTTAGAAAGGAGAAGGAAGGATGTTAATAATTCCACAGGCGCAGGAATGGAATGGGATGGAGACAAATCCTACAAAAGCAGGAGCAAGGACACAATAGGAACGCCTATAAAACTGTGTTGGGGGAGAATTCACGGATCAGAAGACTAGACAGTAGAGGAAACAGCATTATGCTAGGTACCATACATTGTGCTAAGTGCCTCACAACAACCCCATAAAGCAGGTGCTATAATTATTCTTATTTGAGGATATTGGGACAAACAGAAGTTAAATCACTTGCCTAGGGTCACACAGTTAGCAAGTGTCTGAGGCTGGATTTGAACTAGGGACTTCTTGATTCTAGACCCAGGGCTTTATCTACCGAACTACCAGTTGCCTTTAGGAAGCAAAGGGACAATGACAGAACAACCCCAAGAGAAATGTTTGATTAGGCAACACTATCAAGTCATTCCTCTCTGCAGAGTCAGACACTTTTTGCATCTTAATAAGGTCGAAGAGGGTTCTCTTAGTCTGTGATCCTTTTAACCACAAACAAGACCACTTTTGATCTCACTCAAACCGTTTACACTGAATGAAAACCTCATTTCTGTAATTGCTTGATGTACTTCTTTAGTTCTCGTGAAACTATTTCTCTGAAAACAATTTCATAACTTTTCTCCCCATTCATTTCCTAAAAAAATACAGTGGAATTATAACTAGCTGCTGTGGTACATATGAGAAGCAGTACTAAATGTGCCTCAAACCAGTCTGGTAACTCCTGATGTAAAAATATCCTAAGAAGTCATAAAGCCAAAGTCAGTTGAGGGGAAGGAGGAGTTAGTTACTACAGTGACTAATAGCTGGCTATTTCTAAACTGTCTTCTTGCTCACTGGGTGTTAAGCTCTTAGCAAGAAATTTGGTATTTGCACCATGGAAATCCCATGGCCCTAGGGAAAAGCCTCATTGCCCCATCCTCCTTATGGCTCCCTTGGACAGCACCAGCAGTCAGTGCTTATTCCTATTGAAAAATGGTTCAGGGACTTTTAAATTTGTGGTTTACATAAAGAGAAACCTTGTGTATTTTCCCTGCATATTTTATTCAATTCAAAGAGATAGAGAGAGAGAGAGAGAGAGAGAGAGAGAGAGAGAGAGAGAGAGAAAGGGAGAAGGAGAGGGAGAGGGAGAGGGAAAAGGAGAAGGAGAGAGAGAGGGAGGGAGGGCGGGGGAGAGAGAGAGAGACAGAGAGACAGAGACAGAGAGAGAGAGACGGAGAGACGGAGAGAG
>CM053592.1:9978803-10000826 GCA_028646515.1 Pseudochirops corinnae
CCTTTCTACCTTCCTTCTTAATTTCTTTTTTTATTTCCTTTGTAAAATTCTAGCATATTTTTATTTTACTTCTGTGATTATTTTTTCTGATGATGTTTGCTTCTAAATGTGTTACAAAAGAGACATGATGATCATGTGAAAGAAAGGTATAGCAGACACTTAGGACAACAAGGAATTAGAAGAGCAGAAATCATAGATCATCTCCCAGCTAACACATGGAGATTTTCTTGACAGCATCATGGAAAGGATACTCAACAACTGTACAGCTTTGATTCAGTCAAACTCCGCTTCCTTTCCTTCATGTTCTATGTTCTGGTCCAATGGTCAGAAACCTGAGGAGACTCTTGCCTCTGGTGGCCTGTTTTTATAATTAGACTAGAAGGAATCTATTTCAGTGGACTGAGCCTTAGGCCAACTGAACCAATTAAGTCTCAAGAATGGTTTCAGAAAAGCGAGTTTAGTCTACATGGCCGATATTACTCCTACCAAAAAGAAAAACAGCAAAGGAAAAAGAATAGAAAAGTATAGAGGAGCACAGGCCAGTGGGACTCTGACCCTGATGACTGAATAAGCCCTCTCAGCTGAAGAGCCTGCTGCCAGGCCTGGCTTGGTCCTCCCTCCCCCTCCAACACACAGGTGTGAAGATCATGTCCTGTAGATAAGCTGGCTTAGACCCCTGGCCTGGGAATAAAGAAGTGCACAATGTCCTCAGGGTAAAACAATTAGCAAGCGTCCTAGGAAGGCCTGTAAGTGGGGCAATAAAGTTGGGGCTCTATTTTCCACCTTCACTCCCAGATCCCGCCTCTTTTGTGCACCCTCTCACAGCCTCTGGGTAGACAACTCTTTCTCAGCCCTGCTGTGGAAAGGCAGGGGTCTCACAGTAAAGGAAAACAGTAAGTGAACTTGAGTCCATGAATTAGCATGGAAGACGCCCAGGCTCTGTACTGATCCCATGACCTGATTATCCTAGCCTCTCCTTAGAACCTAGAGAGGCCTTGGTGTATCTCAGAGATGCAAGACAACCAGGTGTGAAAAATCCTGAAAAAGAAACCCTGAGTAAATGTTACCTGGCTACCCAACCTGGGTCAAGTTTAGAAAGTTGAGATTGGTTAGGAAAGTTAGCGTCAATTGGGATCCAGCAGATAGTGGGGATGGGCAAGGCTCACGCCCATATGAATGGGTTGCTTGCTATCCTTTATGCTGAGGAGGCTCCAGTTGCTTCTCTTTTGCTTTCACCCCTAAGTCCCAGAAGCAGCTCCCTATTTCTTCAGTTCCCATTTTATTGCACTAGAAAATAGAATGGTGGAAGAGAGAGGTCCCATATTTTTTGCTCCCTTGATATGAGTGACTTCATTTTAGAACTTATTTCCATTTCAATTTGAACTGAATAAGTCACTAGGTTTTGAGTGTAGTGTACAAAAATTCTGCTTTCTATGCTACTTGATGGGGATGGGGACAAAAGAGACACAGAAACTCATTTGGAGACTTCTTAGAATTTTGTCTTTCAGAGAGGCTTTGCTGTAGACTCTGCATATCCATGTGTCTTTGAATTATCTAGTATTTTTTCTGATGTGATGGTCTAAATGATTTTGTTTGGGCCATGGTTTTTTAATTAAATTAATTAATTAATTAATTTCTACCACAACCTACTTAAATCTTTGGTTATTCTTTTGAACAGTACTGGAGGTTCTAAGATTTGAAACTTCAGGGGGTCTTACAGAATTTGAAATATTTTCTTCATTATTGTGAGGTTTGATAATTTCTTTGGGGCAAAGCACTTCCCCACTGTTATCATCTTTTTTCATCAAACACTTGTTTCTTTTTCCTCTACAATAAGCTTTTATACCTTTCTTAACCAATCATGCTACTGATTTTTCTATGCTGTCCCTCCTGAAGATCAACTTGCCCCCAGTCCTCATTTAGATGGCCTAGAGCAGTGGTTCTCAACCTTCCTAATGCCATGACCCTGTAAGACAGTTCCTCATGTTGTGGTGACCCCCAAGCAGAAAATTATTTTCGTTGCTACTTCATAACTGTAATTTTGCTACTGTTATGAATGGTAATGTAAATATCTGATATGGAAGATGTATTTTCATTGTTGCAAATTAAATATAACCCACAGGTTGAGAACCACTGAGCTAGAGCTATTGTGTCTCATCTCTAGGCTTGACTTCTTGTGATCTGTTTTTCTCAGTGGATGAGGATGGATAGTTGAGATACTGTTAAAGGGATATGCTGATAGGCCCCTGTAGGAGTTTCTACTCTCCCTTCCATTTTCCCTATCTTTGTTTTCCCAATGTCTTCCCTTTAGATTCCTTTGTTTAGCCAATGGCGGCTGCTTAATGAAAGGGTCTTCCAGGACACTGCTGAGAGTTGGGCTCCAAGAAGCCTTTGTACTTGGGTATCTTCTCTTTATTTCTCCCCCTTTTATGAGTGGATTTTTCTTCCTGTGCTATACTAAATAATTATAATTAGTGTTCCATGTTTGGGCTCCCTGCCCTCCATTTTCTTGTCTCACTCAGGCTCCATACTACTCCACAATGACCATTTTTCTTTTTTTCTTGTGTCTTGAGGCTGGCCTGATTCATGGCTTCCCCCATGACACTGCCAATGGTTAATTCCAAAAGTTGGGTGCTTAAAATGGCTGTAGCTAGATGAGGTCAGAGATGAGTCCTGAGTCAGTGTGCTGGCTGTGAGAATCAGGAGAAACTAGGGTTAGAAGTCTGAAAGAGTCAGAGACACAGGCTAGGGAGTTGGTCTTAATTTCTTTTTCTGTGGGAATTACCCCAGAGTGGAGTATTTTCCTTTTCCTCTTGTCATTTTGAGTTTTCTGTTCTTTGGGTCCTTTTATCTGGATCATTTGGGGTGGGGAAGGAAGACTTGCTCTTAGGGAACCCCACAGTTTAGCATCTTCCTGCCATTCTTCCCACCTTATTTTTAAAGGTTAGGAAACTATTTTATTGGAGTGATTGTTTCCCTCCTTCCCCCCCCCTCCCCATGTAAAGCTGAATCTTGAATGTTAAATTCATTTTAACATGGAAATTGTTGGCAGGCACTATTCACAGTGTGAATAGTCAATGTGAGAATGCATTGCTGCAAAGCAATGTTCAATGATGCCAAGAAGTAGAGAATTTCTGGTCCCTCAAAGCTTGTTGATTGCTTTTCTTCCTAGACTGTCCTGTTACCAAACTAGCCTTTTTGCTATTCCCCCTAATAAAAAGATTTGTTCTGTAAAACTTGGACTCGGTCAAAAGGGCACACCCGAGAGCCTAGAAGGTCACATGTGACCTCAAGGTCACAGGTTCCCCTCCCCTGGTTTAGTTCAAGCACCATCAAATATATAAGGCTTTTCCTCATATATTGTCTGTGAGTGCCTCCCCCTGAGATTAACTTATCTTAACTTTGTATATATTTGGAATATATTCATAAAGGACCATATTATTTCCCTGAAGAGAATATAAGCTACTCGAGGACAGGCACTATTTAATTATTATCTTTGAATCCCCAGCACCTAGCAAAGTGCTTATCACACAGCAGACACAAGGAAAGTTTGTGTATTGATTGACTACAAATGTCTAGAGGGCAGGCTCTTGGTTCAGAGAACCTGGGTTCAAATCCTAACTCTATCACTTAATACTTGTGGAAACTTGAACAAGTAACTTAATCTCCAGGGATCTTCATTTCCTCAGATGTAAAACAACAGTACTGAACTAGCTGTTCTAATAGATTTCTTTCAGCTTCAGAACCATGGGTCTGTGATTTTATTCCTTTTCATGTGCCTGACTCATTAATGATTGATTCTCTATATGGTCTTTTCTATCTAAAGGTTTTCAGGTGTCCTGAGAATAAGGATTAATCTTACACATTGGGAAAGCACAGCCAAAATGATAATGAATTAATGAAATGACAGAAAGGAGCTGTAGCAGCAAGCACCCTAGCTAGCATACCCAGGATGGCTGCTAGCACAGGTTCTTAAATCTGCTTTTCTAAAGGAAAGCAACTCAAAATGGGCTAACAATCTCACTTTAATCAAACATATATCATTTACCTAGTTCTGGGGGAAAAGTCAGCACCCTGAACTTCAGAGAATACAAACAGAAGTTACAACAGAAAATAACACAATTCAACAGACAGAACTTCCAGCTGTCTGATCATTACATCCATACCTAGTTAGTTATCAGAGAGGGAAGCACCAACATCTGGGTTTTCAAAGCTGGGGTGGGGGGTGGGGGGAAGTGGTTCAATGGCTTCCCAGAATCTCATTTGGCCAAATTACATGACTCTTCCCAAAGTGAGCCCCAAAGCAAAACCTCACAACAGGGTATATACAGTCTTCTTCTGGATCGGAGAATGTTACAACCCTCTTGACCCAATGCTCAATCACAAAGTAACAAGATGTGGGGATTCCTGAAAAACAAGCCTCCTGCCACAGGCTCCATGTGACCACATTCTGCCTATTAGGGGGCAGGGTATATTTTCAAATCAGGGAAGGTTCTCAGAGTCACTTAAGCCAATCAAAGGGCCAACGGGCAGGGAAAACTTCAGATCCCCATTCCCATATCAGAGGCAAAACAAAAAAAAATATAGCTCTACTTTAAAGTTAGAGGGGACCAAAATTTAGCATGATGTTAGAACATCTTCCTAATAACTAGAGTTGTTTCAAAGTAGAATAAGTTACTTGAGGTGTTGTTAGGTTCTTTCTAAAAAAAAAATAGAGGCCTTTAATTTCTCAAATATATGAAGAACTGAGTCAAATTTATAAAAATAAGAGCCATTCTTCAATTGATAAATTGTTAAAGGATATAGTTTTCAGACAAAAAAATCCAAGCAATCAATAATCATATAAAAATACTCTAAATTACTATTGATTAAAGAAATACAAATTAAAACAACTTTAAGCTACCACAGTACACCTATCAAATTAGCTAATATGACAGAAAAGGAAAATGACAAATGTTGGAGTGGATGTAGGAAAATTGAGACATTAATGCACTGTTGGTGAAATTATATATTGATTCAACCATTCTATAGAGCAATTTGGAGCTATACCCAAAGAGCTATAAAACTGTGCATACCCTTTAACCAAGAAATACCACTACTAGGTCCGTATCCCAAAGAGATTTAAAAAATCTAAAAGGAAAAGGACTTATATTTACAAAAAATACTTATAGCAGCTTTTTTAATGGTGGTAAAGAATTGGAAATTGAGATGCACATCAATTGAAGAATGGATGAACAAGTTGTTGTATGTGATTGTGATACAATACTATTGTTCTATAAGAAATCACGAGCAGGATGCTCTCAGAAAAACCTGGAAAGAATTACTTGAATTGATGCAAAGTGAAATGAGCAGAACCAGGAGACCATTGTACACAGTAATAACAATATTGTAAGATGATCAACTGTGAATGACTTAGCTACTATTCTCAGCAATACAACGATCTAAAACAATTCTGAAGGACTTATGATAAAAAAATGCTATCCATCTCCAGAGAAAGAACTAATGGAGTTTGAAAGCAGACTGAAGCATACTTTTTATTTACTTTCTTTATTTTACTTGTTTTTTTTGGGGGGGGGAGTATTTGTGTTTTCTTTCACAACATGATGAATCTAGAAGTGTGTTTTGCCTGACTGCACATGTATGACCTATATCAAATTGCTTGCTTTCTTAATAAGGGTAAGGGGCAGAGGGAAAGGAGGAGAGAAAACATGAAACTTAAAAAATCCTCAAATGTTAAAAATTGTTTTTATATGTAATTGGAGGAAAAATAAAATATTAAATAAAGGCAGAACAAAGGAAAAAATGGAGATCTTCAAGCAAATTGAGATAGCCACTTTTCAGAGTTATCATAGAAGTGATTCTCATGTCTGAGCTGCATCAAAAACCTCTGGGGTCTCTTTCAACTTTGAGATCCAGTGATTCCATATGATGACCAGGAAAAGATAATGAATGAGAAGTCCTATGGTGAAAAAAGAGGTGATATTTCCTGCCTTGGCACTCTGGAGAACTTTGAAAATCTAGATCGGAAGTTCTTAATCTTTTCTGTGTCATAGATCCCTTTGGCAGTCTGGTGAATCCTATGGATCCCTTCATGGAATAACATTTTTAAATAGTTGAAAGATACATGAAATTTCAATAAGATGTTAACAAAAATGAAGATGTAATTTTTGCCTTATCTAAATTCATGGATCCCTGAAACCTATTTATAGTCTTCTGAGTGGTGTGTGTGTGTGTGTGTATGTGTGTGTGTGGAGTGTGTGTATGTATGTGTGTGTGTGTGTGTGTGTATGTTTTCCATTTTTCCCAGGTTAAGAACTCCTGACCGAGAGGAAGACAGCTAGCTCTCTGTATTGAGTCTTTTTGGAGAATATAAGTGAAACAAAGAGTCCAATAGGTTTAGAAAGTATAATTTACTTCAGTGGAAGAAGGGCTTACATCGGCAACATCAAGGAACACCTCTTAGCTATGCCATGTTTTTGAACATTATTAATAAGCTGAGTCACTTGGCTAGCTCACAGCATTGTCATATAAGGGGAGAAGTAATGGATTTAGGACTGGACACTCTGGGTTTGGCTTCTTCTTATATGATCTTGATCAAGTTCCCCCTCCCTCCACTTCCATTTTCTTTGGATATAATGTGGCAGTTGGGCTACAGGATCTACCAGGTACCTTCCAGGTATAATGACCTATGATTCTAAAGCCAGTAACATGTCTTTATTAAACAGAAAACAGGCAGAAACAAACAGCAAGGCAGAGGACTGGAGCCCACTCAAATATTTGAGTCACCGACCATCCATTCTGTCAAAGGGCTCTGGAGACATGCAGAGCTGCCAAGCTCTAAGCTGAGCATGAGAGCAGCTGGGTGTAATTTTGGATTTGAGCCTCAAACTCAATTGAAGTGATGTGTTTATCACTTGCATGTGCACTGCAGGTGTGTGACATCACTTCCGAGAACTGTCACTGGACCTGCCTTTAACCCCTTCCAAGCCAGGCATATTGGGGGCAGATGCCGCCCATGCCCTTGAATGCATCTTTCCAAACCAGCTTTTGGGGAGAATCCAGCTATCTCTTGAGCCAGGCCTTTGTCCACAAGGAATAGCAACTGTGAGCCTTGTCAGGAAGTTGTATGAAGATGGAAATGTATGAGGAGGGTGAGCAAGTTGAAAACCACCATGTGCCTTTTAGTGATCCAGATGGCAGAACTAGGAACTTGGGGAGTCTTTGCTTGTTCAGAATACAGTCACACCTCATATGTTCAGAATTTGGAATAATTTGGCTGCTGCCTGTTCTGAAGTTTCTCTTTCTAATCTAGGGAGAAATCCTAAGCAGAAGGAGGATTTTCAAGGAAATCCAAAGTGAAGATAATATTGTAGGAAGGATGTTTAAACTATCCAAGTGAACAAAATATTTATACCTTTTACCCTGAAATTAGGTCCCCAGTATGAGGCAGAAATGAATGCATTTATGTAAATGAGATGTTAATGTCTATGTATATATGAATCAATCAATAAACATTTAATAAACACCTACTAGGTGCTGGGGATTACAAAGACAAAACAGAAGTAGTCACTTCCTTAAGAGAGATTACATTCTATAGGGGGCATAACATATCTACATTTAAATGATCTATCTATCTATCTATCTGTCTATCTATCTATCTGTTTATCTATCATCTATCTATCTGTCTATCTATCATCTATCTATCTATCTATCTATCTATCTATCTATCTATCTATCTATCTGTTTATCCATCCACTAATCTATACATACATACCCACATATATACATGTACACACACACAAGAAGTATAAGATTATTTCAGGGATGGGGCAGCTGGGGAGATGAGGAATAACTTCATTAAGGTATAATACTCAAACTGTTCTTTTTCTTTGCAAGACAACCATGGTTCAGAAACTTGCCCAAGGTCACACAGATAGTAAGTGTTAAGTGTCAGAGTTTGGATTTGAACTCAGGTCCCCCTGCTCCAGGGCTGGTGCTCTAGCCTACTGTTCTTTGAAGGGATGCTAAGGATCCTAAGAGGTAGAAGCATGGTGAGATCACTCTTGAAATATAGGGCATAACCTGGGCCAAGGCACAAGGACAGGAGAAGCAGTATCTCATGTGAGTTATAGTAAGTAGGTTCATTTGGCCAAGCGGCATAGTGTGTGGATGGAGGAATGTGCAGGAAAGCAGGCAAGGTAGGCTGACACCCAATTGTGAAGGGCTTAAAGTGCACAGCAGAGCTTTAATGAGAAATATGGGAATAAAGTAAGGATGCCCTTTCCCTGATATTATTTGAAAGTTCTAGAAATGTTACCAAGAGCAATAAACCAAGAGAAAGAAGGCTTCTAGGTGACACAGTGGATAGAGTATTAGTCTTGGAGTCAGGAAGATCCTAGTTGGAATCTTGCTTCAGATACTAGCTGTTTGAACCTGAGTGAGTCACTTTTTTACATTAAATTATTTATTTTTAGTTTTCAACATTCACTTCCGTAAGTATTATGTTTTCTCCCTCTCCTTCCCCCTCCTTCCCCAAGATTGCTTGCAATACATTCATTCCTATTAAACGTACATTCTACACATACTTTCCTATTAAACAACACATTTTCACATTAGTCATGCTGCATACAAGTATTATAAAGAATGGGAAAAAACCATGAGAAAGAAAAACAAAACAAAACAAAAAAGAAAATAGTTTGCTTTGCTCTGCATTGTGACTCCAGAGTTCTTTCTCTGGATGTGACTGGCATTTTCCATTGTGTGTCCTTTGGAATCATTTTAGGTCCTTGTATTTCTGAGAAGAGCTGAGTATCAAGATCAGTCCTTGGATGCTGTGGCTGTTACTGTGTACCATGTTCTCCTGGTTCTACTCCCCTCATTCAGCATCAGTTCATATAAGTCTTTCCAGGATTCTCTGAAATCTGTCTGCTCCTCATTTCTTATAGCACAATAGTATTCCATTATCTTCATATGCCACAACTTGCTCAGCCATTCCCCAGTTGATGGGCATCCCCTCGATTTCCAGTTCTTGGCCACCATGAAAAGAGCTGCTATAAATATTTTTGTACATGTGGGTCCTTACGTCTTCTCCAACATTTATCATTTTCCTGTTTTGCCATGTTAGCCAGTCTGATAGGTTTGATGTGGTACCTCAGAGTTGTTTTGATTTGCATCTCTCTAATCAATAGTGATTTAAGCATTTTTTCATATGACTATAGATAGCTTTAATTTCTTCCTCTGAAAACTGACTGTTCATATCCTTTGACCATTTATCAATTGGGGTCTGAGCTAGTCACTTAATCCCTATCTGCCTCAGTTTCTTCATATATAAAATTGGGATATTAATAACACCTGCCTCCCAGGGTTGTGGTAAAGATGAAATGAGGTAATATTTGCAAGTATATAAGTACAAATATTATATAAACATGTATATATAAATATATATTATATATAACAGAAAGATACATAATCTATGAATGTGTCATATAGACAAATACATGAATATGAGCTAGTTAGAATACAGGCATAAATAGAGACAGAGAGAAATTAAAGCTCTATGAATTTGCTGAGGATCCAACAGATTACTTAGTGAATCCTAGAGAAATAGCCAAAAAACCAGCTGAGACAATACCTTTAGTAAAACAGCAGGACGCAAAATAAACCCGCAAAATGAGTAGAATTTATATATATGACAATAAGAAGCACTACAAAGAAATGATCAAAAGTTAATCTCTATCCAAAACAACTCTAAAATGCAGAAATTTCTGGCAGTTTGTCTATCAAGACTCACTCATTACCTGGAGAGACACAAGATGAAGCCCTCCATCAAGAAATTAAAAATGAAAAATCACTGTGCAGTCAAACAGTCATGTCTGAATCTTCATGTCTGACCACCTATCCTAGCCAAGGATACTGGAGTGGTTTGCCATTTCCTTCTCCAGTGGATCCTTTTTTATGATGCAGAGGTTAAGTGACTTGCCCAGGGTCACACAGCTAGAGAGTGTCTGAGGTTAGATTTGAACTCAGGTCTTCCTGACTCCAGGGCCAGTGCTGTGTCCACAGAGTGACCAGGTGCTTCAAAAATGAAAAAATAACTAGCGATATTTAGAGGAGTCAGTCACTGAGCATTCATTTAGGGTTTACTATACACCAGACGATGTGCTCAGCCTAGGGACAGGAGGAAAGGCAAACACAGTTCCTAACTTTGAGGAGCTTACAGTTAGGCACTGGGGGATGATATCCAAAAAACTAGGTATGTACAAGATATTGACAGAATATATGGAAACCAATCTCAAAGGGCATGGCACCAGCAGAGAGAGGAGACCAAAAAGGCATCCTGCCAAAGAGGGGGTTAGAAATGAGTCCAGAGGGAAGCTGGGGAGCTCAGAAACAAAGATGGGGAGAGAGAGAACATTGTAGAAGGTGGTACAGCCAGGGCAAAGGACAGCTGAAGGATATGGAATGGTGTTTGGGACAAGGGTAAACTGGTTAGTAAAGGTGGATTTTACAGAGGCAGAGGGAAAGGAAGCATATGAAAATCATAAATGTATTATAATGAGATTTAACTAAAACAGAAAGTTTTATATTTGATCCTGGAGGTAAGGGGAAGCTACTGGAGGTCCCTGAGAGTGTGTGTGTGTGTGTGAAAAATGTTTTAGAAAAATCACTCCAGCAACTAAGTGGCAAACATATTAGAAAGAGAAGAACCTTGAGGCAGGAAAACCAATCTGAAAACCATTGTAATAGTAAAGGTAAGAGGTGATAAAGACCTGAATTAGGGTTATTTCCATATGATTCAAGAGAAAGGATTATATGCAAGGAATACTGTGCAGGTAGAAATGACAGTATTTGGCAATGAAAGAGTTGAAGATTTTGCTGAGTTTGTAGGCCTAGGGAGGTAGGAGGATGGTGGTGCTCTTGGCAGTAATGGAGAAATTCTGGAGAGGAAAGGGTTTTGGGGGAAAAGATAATGAGTTCTGCCTTGTTAAATATTTTATTTTAAAATTTCCCCCAATTACATGTAAAAACAATTTTTGACATTAATTTAAAAAAAATTTGTGTTACAAATTCTCTACCTTCCTCTCTCCTCTCCCCCTCATTGAGAAGACAAACAATTTTATGTAGGTTATACAGGTACAATCATGCAAAGCATGTTTCCTATTTGTCATGTTGTAAAAGAAAACAGACCAGAAAAAAGAAAACAAGAAAAATTTAAAGAAAGTAAAAATATATTCTTTGATTGGTATTCAGGCTCCATAATTCTTTCTCTGGAGGTGGATAGCATTTTTCATCATAAGTCCTTCAGAATTGTCTTGGATCCTTGTATTGCTGAGTATAGCCAACTCATTCACAGATGATCATTATACAACATTGTTGCTACTTTATACAGTGTTCTTCTGGTTCAGCTCATTTCACTTTGCATCAGTTTATATAAGTCTTTCCAGGTTTTTCTGAGAGCATCCCGCTTTGGACACATTGAGTTTAAGATATCCAAAACAGGATAGAGGTAGGACTGGATCCTAGGACTGAGTATATAGATGTGGGAATCATCTGCATAGAAATAGTAATAGAACTCATGGGAGCGGATGTGATCATTGAATGAGGTAGTATGGAGTCGAAAGAGAAGACGGCATGGGACAGAACCCTCGAGGACCCTAGAGAGCATGATATGGATGAAGAGCCAGCTAAGGAGATTGAGGAGTGGGCAGACAGATGGGAGGAGAACTGGAAGAGAGCAGTGTCAGAGATGCAGAGAATAAAGAACACCTAAGAGTAGAAGGTGATGAACACTGTCAAAAGCTGCAGAGAAGACAGAATGGATTAGGACACATGGCCAGTCTATATATATAGGCCAATATAACAAAAACAATAACAGTGCCTAAATTCATTTATTAATTAGTGTTCAAGCAAATTACCAAAGAGAGACTACAGAGTAAGACAAAATAAAGATAAAATTCATTAGGAGAAACAGTTCTAGAATCTCAAAAGTAACAAAAAAATCCTTCTAGATCTTAGGGTAGCTAGGTGGCAGAGCGGCTAAAATGTCAGATTTGAAGTCGGGAAGACTCATCTTTGTGAGTTCAAATCTGATCTCAAGTACTTACTAGCTGTGTGACCCTGGGCAAGCCACTTAACCCTGTTTGCCTCAGTTTCCTCATCTGTAAGATGGACTGAAGAAGGAAAGGCAAACCACACTAGTAACTTTGCCAAGAAGACCCCAAACGGGGTTATGAAAAGTTTGGCACAACTGAAAAACACCAGAACAAAACAAAAAAAACCAGAACCTTTTAGGTCTCAGATTATACAACAAAGTAGTAATAATCAAAACTTTTTTTCTAGTAAAAAATAGAAAAGTAGATCAGTGGAATAGACTGGATAAAGAAGAATCATGAGATTCTAGGATCCTCTATATAATTCTATATATAATGTTATATCCTATATAATCCCTAGTTGGAAAATATTATAAAGGCCACTTAGCCTAACTTAATTGTTTTCCAGTTGAATTGGAAACTGAGGGACAGAGGTGAAGTGACTTAACCGTGGCAAGCTAGTAAGTGTTGAAAGCAGGATTTAACTAGAATTTCTGGGAGATTGCAAAGTAGTTTGGTATAAAATTAGCTTTCAGTTAGATCCTTAGAACACAAACTATGATAAACTAAAAATGGATGTGTTATCCCAATTTTTAAAATTTTAATTGATTTGTTTATTTACTTTTAGTTTACAAGATTCAGTTCCACAATCCCTTGAGTTTCAGATTTTCTCCCATCCCTCCTCCCCCCCATGGTGGCATGCAATCAAGTATAGGATCTGCAAATACTTTCACACTGGATATTAGTCTGGTTGTGTAGAAGGGTTGTAACCAAAGGAGTGAACAATGGGAAAGAAGAAACAAAACCAAAGATGGAAAAGAACGAAAACATGTAGATTGCTTCAGTCTCCATTTAAACTCTGTTCTTTCTAGATCTTTCTCTGAATGTAGATATCTCCTTCCATCCTAAGACTTTTAGAGATGTCTTATAACTGTGCATTGCTGAGAAGAGTGTTGCCCAAATTTTAGATGTCATACCATAAGTAAATTAGAAGAGAAACAGATCAAGTCAACAAGTGAATGAGGGTTTGTGAAGTGCTCCCTATGTGCCAGGCACTGTACAAAGCACTAGAGCTACAAAGAGAAGGTCAACAGCCCCTGACTTCAAGGAGCTCACATTCTAATTGGGGAGAGAGCATGCAAATAACTATACACATCCAACACACACACACACATACACCGCTCCCCCCCCCCCCCATTTAAACTGAATAACTCTTAGAAGGAAGGGACTAGCATCAAGGGGGATGGGGAAAGATTTCTGGGAAAGTGGGATTTTGTCTGAGATCAGGTGCCTTTCACTGTGGGATGAATTCTTAGCCATGCCAGGGACAGGTAATCTTAGTGATAAAAATATTTGTTCCATGAAACAGAAAAGCTTCTGCAAAATAAAATGATTACATCTAGGTTAAGATGGGATATGGTTGGCTTTCCATTGTAACTTTAGAGCTAGGTTTTGAATTCAGGACTTCTGATTTCAAAACCTGTGTTTTTGTCTTTTTTTTTTAAAGCCCTCATTTATTGTAAGGTTATCATGTGCCTAGCATTGTGCTATATTCTATAGTAGCTCAAAATAAATATGAGCCATGGCTACAAGTAGGTTACTGTATAGGCAAAAGAAGGAAGAGAGTATTCTGGGCATGGAGATATTGAAGTTTAGGGGTGCTGAGATCCCTAAATTCAAGGGCAAATGATGCATGGGTCCTGCTTCAAATGAATTTAATTTAAGCCTTCTTTCAGTCAGAGACAAGGTTTATTAGAACACCAGTCAGGGTGAATGAGATTTTAAGAATCCACCATATTTGTGACACTTGTATGGGCAAGTGGGCCAGATTGACTCTGAACATTGGTCACTCTTAAGGAATTTGAGCATTGTATTGCTAATGCAAGTTGGCCACACTCTTAAGGAATCTGATAATTTAATGGGGGGCAAGATAGGCCTTATATATAGAAAGACTGTGGGGAGGATCTAGGAGTGGCCAAGTAGTTTTGGGTAACGGGGAGGTAACAAGAGAAGGACCCAGAAGAGCCGGGTGCCCCAGGTCAATTTTAGGGACCTGGGCAACATGGAAGGAGCCTGGATGGAAATCAAGGAGTGGTGGTCTAGGGTGAGTGCACAATGTACTAGGATGGATTGATGCCTCAGGCAAATTCCAGAGACTTGCCATGTGATAAAGTTCAAGGGTTTTTTTCCTAGGGCCTGTACCCCATCATAAAGAGCATGGATAAAGGTCAGGATGAATTTGGTGGGCATGGGAGAGATGGACAGAACTTCTCTGAATTGAAATGGAGGGAGAATTAAAGAGCATGGATACAATGGGGACCTGTTTCAGCTTCATTTTATGGGCAATTAACTCCCCCCCCCCAACATACTATCTTTTAAAAAAATGTTTAATTTATTTTTAGTTTTCAACATGCACTTCCACAAGATTTCCAGTAACAAATTTTATCCCCATCTTTCCCCTACCCCACCTCAAAATAGCAATCCTACTGAATACCCCTTCCTCCAATCTGCTCTCTCTTATATACTCCCCCATTCTCCCTCTGACTTTCTAGAGGGCAAGATGGATTTCTATACCCCAATGCCTGTATATCTTATTTCCCACTTGCGTGTAAATAAAAAAATATATTTTTTTAGCATTTGATTTTAAAACTTTGATTTCCAGATTCCTTCCCTTCTTCCCTTGTCACCCACCCCTACTGGGAGGAAAAGCAATTCAATATAGATTATACATGTGTGGTTATGCAAAACATTTCCATAGTAGATATATTGTGAAAGACTGACTATATTTCTCTCCATCCTATTCTGCCCCCCACTTACTCTATTTTCTACTTTGACCCTGTCCCTTTTCAAAAGTGTGTGCTTCTAACTACTCTCCCACCCAATCTGCCCTCCCTTCTATTATCCCCCCTCTTTTCCCCTTCCCCCCTACTTTCCTATAGGGTAAGATACCCAATTTAGTGCATATATTATTCTCTCCTTAAGTCAAATTCAATGAGAGTAAGCTTAGCCCATTCCCTTTTGCCCTTCCTGTTCTTCCTGTCCATTGTAACAGTTTTCTCTTGCCTCTTTTATATGAAGTAATTTACCCTATTCTATTTCTCCCTGTCTCCTCTCATTATATTTCTCTCTCACCTCTTACTTTTATTTTTTAAGATATCATCTCTTTCCATTCAACTGATTCTGTGCCCTCTGTGTATATATACATACATATACACATATATACACACACTCACATATATATTATATGCACATATACCCTCCTATATAAACATATATATGTATGTATACATATATATACATATATATATTCCCTTCAACTATCCTCATACTAAGAAAAGTCTCATGAGTTAAAATTATCATTTTTCCATATAGAAATGTAAATACTTAAACTTTAATAAATTCCTTATGATTTCTTTTAGTTGTTTAGCTTCTCATGCTTCTCTTGCTTCTTGTATTTGAAAGTCAAATTTTCTATTCGACTCTGTTTTTTTTCATCAAAAATGCTTGAAAGTCCTCTATTTCATTGAATGACCATATTTTCCCCTGAAACATTATACTCAGTTTTGCTGAGTAGGTGATTGTTGGTTTTAATCCTAGCTCCTTTGACCTCCTGAATATCTTATTCCAAGCCAGTTGATCCCTTAATGTAGAAGCTGCTAGATCTTGTGTTATCCTGATTGTATTTCCACAATACTCAAATTGTTTCTTCCTAGCTGCTTGTAATATTTTCTCCTTGGCCTGGGAACTCTGGAATTTGGCTATGATATTCCTAGGAGTTTTCTTTTAGGGATCTTTTTCAAGAGATGATTCGTGAATTCTTTGAATTTCTATTTTGCCCTCTGGTTCTAAAATATCAGGGAAATTTGCCTTGAGAATTTCTTGAAGGATGATTTCTAGGTTCTTTTCTTGATCATGGCTTTCAGATAGCCAAATAATTTTTAAGTTATCTCTCCTGTATCTGTTTTCCAGGTCAGTGGTTTTTCCAATGAGATATTTCACATTGCCTTCTATTTTTCATTTGTTTAGATCTGTTTCATAGTGTCTTGATTTCTTATAAAGTCATTAGCTTCCATTTGCTCCAATCCAATTTTGAAGAAATTACTCTCTTCAGTGAGTTTTTGAAATTCCTTTTCGATCTGGAAAATTCACCTTTTTAAGGCATTCTTCTCCCCATTGGCTTTTTGGGCTGCTTCTGCCATTTGAGTTAGTCTATTTTTTAAGGTGTTATTTTCTTCAGTCAGGTTGTTGACTCTCTTTTCATGATTTTCTTGCATCATTCTCATTTCTTTTCCCAATTTTTTCTCCACTTCTCTTACTTGATTTTTAAAATCCTTCTTGAGCTCCTCCATGGCCTGTGATCAATTCATATTTTTCTTGGAAGCTTTTGGTGCAGGAGTTCTGACTGTGTTGTCTTCCTCCTGTTCCATGCTTTGATCCTTTTTGTCCCCAAAAAAGGATTCTATCGTCTGTTTGTATTTCCTCTGTTTGCTTATATTGCCAGTCAATTATTTGACTTTTGACCTGTTTTCCATGGTATAACTCTACTTCCAGAGAGGAGAGCTTTGTCCCATATCACTGGGGTTTCTGCCGATGTTGTCAGAGGTCTGAGGAGGGCACCCTCTCTACAGACACCACACTGGCAAACTGGCATTTCTCATCCCAGGACCACTGACCAAGAAAGCAACCCACATCCAAGCAGGTCAAAGCAAGAGTGATTACCCTCTGAATGGTTGCTTGGTCCCCCTATTATCTGAAAAGCCTGGAAACTGCCACAGCTGCTGGTGATTCACTCTCCTGAAGTCTGCTCTGGCTACCCCTGTCTTGCTGGGGTCAAAACCATATGGCTCATGCAGGACTGTGCTCAGCTCCCAATTCAGTGTGATAGACCTTTCCTGGCAGCCTGGCAGGCTGCCTTCAGTGGGCAATTTGTTTCTCTCTGTCACTTTGTGGGTTCTGTAGCTCTAAAATTTGTTTAGAGTAATATTTTATATGTATTTGAGGTGGTTATGCGGGGAGGTCATGGAATTTCCTGCTTCTACTCTGCCAGCTTGGCTCCGCCCCTCTGCATCAACATACTATCTTTAAAAACAAAAATTTTAAGACTGGGTCTCCCTATCTCACCCAAGCTGGAAGTCTAGCAGCCACTCATGGGCCTAATCCCATTACTGATCAGCATGGGAACTTTGATCTGCTCCGTTTTGGACCTGGGGTGGTTATCTCTCCCTTAGGCAGCCTGGTAGCCTTCCATTCCAGGGAGTTCACCATATTCATGTTATATTTGGTGCAAATACCTAATCCTTGTAGGTCTCTACAAATCCAAACTCCTAAGCCCCAGTGATTCACCAGTTTTAGGTTATTATAGCTGTGTGTGACCATGCCATTTATCAAAACAACAATGTTCTGAAGAGGCCATGATGCTCCCATCTCAGAGAAGCGGGAGGTTGAATCCTAGTTATGGGTCTATTGGTCTTGGAGTTCCTCAATTATCTTGTTGGGGAGGTTGAAGACATTCAGGTACAGATGGGTCCAGAAGGGATCCTAAGGTTTTCCAATTTCTAGCCTTAGATTCTTGAGGGGAAAGGGATGAGGGAGAGGGTACGGTATCAGTAAACAGGAAGAAAGTGCTTCTCCTAAGTTTTTAGGATGATGGATTTAGCATTAAAAGGGACTTTAGAGTCATTGAGTGGAAGCTCCTTAATTTGACATAGAAAAAAGCGAATGCTGAAAGTGACAAGTTCACAAAGTGTGACAGAGACCAGATTTGATCTGACAACCTCCTACTGCAATTCCAAACTCTCCACTGTTTCACGCTGCCTTTGGCATTGCTGTGGGTTTTCCTAAGAAAAGCTTCCTTTCCTTTCCTAGGCTCTAGAAAAGCACAAAAAAGTATTTGTCCCGTAGAAAATTTTGGAATACTTGCTGGGATGAGTAGCTTGGTAGAGGACAGCTTCTTGGCTGAGGTCTCCTTTGGGGCTCAGCTGAAAATTTCCTCAAAGACAATAGACAGACATTTGTGTTCACATATTTGGGGAATTACACAAACTAATATAATTTAGACAGGTCCTTGAAGCTGTAAAACGTTGAACCACATTTTGTTAATGAGCTTCAGGCTACTTTCAGAATAAACCTTTATGTTTCTGGTGTCACATTTTATGTCTTGGGGAATGAAGCAGACCCAGAAAGCAGGACTATTGATACTAAAGAACTGTGAGGAGTTTGTCCTAACCTCTTCACCCACCCCCATCTTCCTTTGTTTCATTTTTCTTAAGATTCTCCATGTTAAAGCTATTTCACTGCTTTAGGGATGGGAACTCACTGAAATATTAGCCTAGCCTTTAGGGAACATAAAGAGTTGACTGATTCCTAGTAGTGGGTATGGAAGTATTTCTGAAAATCCATTCATTAAATTTACCCAATATTACTAGCAAGGAAATCAACTGTATCAGTTTCTCTATCTGAAGAGAATAGAGTTCATGCCTATAGGTCTTGCTGATGGAGATTGGAGGAAAAGGGGATTCAGACTGATAGATCAATAGGTTAACCAATAGATAGCTAGGTAGAAAAATGAATAAAGCTTTTATTAAGCATTTATTATGTGCCAGGCACCATACTAAGTATTAGGGCTACAAATACAAGCAAGTATTACAATCCCTGCCCTCAAGGAGCTTATATTCTTTTTAAAAAATATTTTCCAAATGACATGTAAAAAGAATTTTTAACATTCATTTAAAAAAATGTTGAGTTCCAAATTCTCTCCCTCCATCCCCCTCCCTGAGATAATTAGCAATCTGATATATGTTATATATGTGCAATCATGAAAAACATATTTCCACATTAGTCAAATTGTGAAGAAACATACAGGCCAAAAAAAATTAAAGAAAGTGAAAAATAGTATGTTTTGATCTACTTTCAGACTCCATCAGTTCTTTCAAGGAGCTTACATTCTGATGAGAGAAGACTATCTAAATGGGAGTTGTAAAATGGGGTGCAGCATGATTTGAATCCGGGACTGGGAATGAGGTGGAAGCCTGGTTCAGGGCAATGTAAGGTACAAATCTCATCTCAAAGTCTGGGGCAGTTCTGAGGGTGGAGTCCAAAGTAGTGATGATGATGAGGAGGTGGGGATGATGGTGACAGTGCAGATAGCATGGTTTGGAGCTGGTGACTGGGAGGTGAGGTGGAAGTCTGATTCTTGAATATGATGTTATTCCTTAGGAAATGTATATAGCAAAGTGAATTACCACCAAATTGTGGGATCTCAGCAGGGATGTGCTGGTAAATGTGTAACAATTTGTTCTCTACAGGAAAATGTAGGCATGATGTTTTTAAACTTAATTTGCATCATTAACATTTTCTCCATGACTTTCCTAAGTCTAGATAATCAACAAAACAAATCAAGCCCTGATTTTTAGTGTTGGCTGATTTCTGAGCTCACTGAAAATGATACTCACACTGAAAATTTGCTAACTCTCCTGAGCTATTATGGTCCCAGTATGCTCATGGATCTCAGAATGGGAAGGGAACTCAGAACTTGTTTAGAATTTCTGCTTTCTGAACAGTAAATGTCCTCTAACAACATACCTACCAAGACATTATCTAAACTGCTTTAGTGATGGGAACTCACTGTCAGCCTAACTACCTCACTGCTTTTCAGGGTGGATGGGCTAATGAGACATAAGATAGTAACTATGGTGAGGTAATAGGAGCTTTGCCTAGGGGTGCTGAATTAAGAGGAGGTTGACAGCACTTGAAGTTCTTCAGCAAAATAGAAACAATAAGACTTAGCAGTGTTTAGCTAGAGTAATTAGCTAATTCAAATCGGGAGCTACTCCCCCTTACATATAGCCCCCCTTAACTAAGGGCAAGTTCCATGTCACTTGTCCTAAAAAATCCTAGTTATGACTCTGATTATTGATTGAGAGAGAGCACAACTACTCAGATCTTGTTACATTCTCCCTCTCCTCCACCAATGAGAACAATCTTTCCACTGGGGAAGCTAAAGACTAAAGACAGCCTATTTGAATTCTAAACAGATTAGTTTCAAAAAGTTTTCCCTTGCATGGAACCTAAATCTACTTTATTGCAATATCTAGACATAGTTTTTCTTCTATTTAAATACAATGGTCTTTCAGGTACTCGAAGATTGGTGTTGGGGGGACTTCTTCATCCCCTGCTTGTCTTCTCTAATCCAGGTCAAGCACCCCAATTCTTTCAAGGAATCCTCACATGGTACTTCCTACATGTGTGATCTTGGACAAGTTACTTAACCTCCTGAGGACTCTATCTCTTATACTGAAATATAAAGGCTTTAGACTAAATGATCTAAGTTTCCTTTTAGTTCCATATCTGTGCTCATCAGATCACATGGTTTTGTTGAAGCAAAGTATTATGTTGTTTAATCATTTCAGTCATGTCAACTGAATGGGTTTTCTTGGCAAAGACACTAGAGTGGTTCGCCATTTCCTTCCAGTTTATTTTATGGATGAGGAAACTGAAGCAAACATGGATAAATTACTTGTTCAGGGTCACAAAACTAGTAAGTGTGAGGCCAGATTTGAACTCAGATACATGAGTCTTCCTCATTCCAGGTCCAGCACTTTATCCATTAAGCCACCTAGACACCCTGAAAGTATCATGGGTGAAGCCTAACTAAGGACAGTATAGTGACTCAGGTTTGGGGTTACACTTCAATGAGACTCTTATCATTCATAAAAATAATTTTACTAATAGCGAAGTTTGAAAAGGATATAATTCTCCAAGCTAAAAGGACAGTAATTCTGATAAAAAGCCTACTCTTCCAAGCCTCCATGTTCATCACAGTAACCAGCCATACCAGCTCAGAAAGTTATTGCTGCCGGGCAATGATAATTCTGCTCAATTCTCTGGCATGAATTTTCCATGAACTGGGCTTTACTTCAGGAAGTAAAGAAGCCAAAACAATGTCGATTCCCCTTAAATGTTTCTCTGCCCTTTTAAAGATAAACCAGACCAGCTAACATAAAATAGGTATTGTTTCTACCACATCCAACCCCTTGGTGTCAAGGTTCCAAGGCATTTTCTATCATAAAGATACTTTGATATATATTTAAAGATACTAAGTAATCTTAAAACAATACAAATATTAAGGTGAGGGCAAAGATAACAGTAATGACAGTAGTAATTAAGAATAACTAGGATTTATATAGAACTTTAAGGTTTGCTAAGCCCTTTACAAATATCTCATTTTCTCCTAACAACAACTTTGAGAGGTAAGTGTTGGTATTCCCATTTTCAGATGAGGAAACTGAGGCAGATAGTGGTTAAGTGACTTGCCCAGGGTCACACAGGCAAGAAGCATTGGAGCTGGGTTTGAACTCCATTCTTTCTGACTCCAGGTTGAGAACTCTATTAGCTGTACAAATAACCTTAAGTTTCTTTGTGTAAAAACAACCATTATGGTCAACGGTAGAACAAGAGAGATCAGATATACAAGGTAGATGAAGACCATTTGAGTGTCATCATCGGTACCCATCACAATTCTGGATCATCTCTAGCAATGTAGCTAAGAAGAAATGGGTATTTTTCATACAACCTATCCTGAGGGGTGAGTTGGTGTTTGGACTCATCCCCTATCCCTACCTGCTCAGGGTTCCCTTGTACCAAAACGTCCCCTTTCATGGAGTGCCATTAGGGAAATGCTAACATGTGATTGCTTTAGGGATCTCTATTGGAGGACTACCCCTTTTTTTCTGTGGGAGTCAGATGAGGACTTTCTCTCACCTTTAACCAGCCCTTCAGGATTATCCCATCCTTGTAACAGCAAGCACCCTAGCATGCCTAGGGCGGCTACTAGCACAGGTTCTTAGATCTGCTTTTCTAAAGGAAAGCAACTCAAAATGGGTTAACAATCTCACTTTAATCAAACATATCATTTACCTAGTTCAGGGGGAAAAGT
>CM053592.1:10001326-10017785 GCA_028646515.1 Pseudochirops corinnae
GTAAATTATATGCACGTGTAATTTTATATATATATATATACATACGACCACATATATACATACGCACACACATATATATTGTATGTGTATGTACATATATATGTATACTATAACTATAACTAGCTATATCTTTATTGATGGGGGCAGCTGGGTGGTTCAGTGGATAGAGTGCAAGACCTGGAATCATAAAGATTCGTCTTTCTGAGTTTAAATCTGGTCTCAGAAACTTACCAGCTGTGTGATTCTGGGTAAGTCACTTGATCTTGTTCACCTCAGTTTTCTCAACTGTCAAATGAGCTAGAGAAGGAAATGGCAAACCACTCCAGCGTCTTTGCCAAGAAAACCCCAAATGGGATAATGAAGAGTCAGACATGACAGAAAAACATCTGAGAACTGAAATACATATTAAGCACAAAGACATTTTTATTTTGAAAGGGTCACTAATAAATGAGATAAGGTAGGGAGAGGGAATCAGCAAAGCATTTTGTAGGAGATGGTATTTGAGTTGAGCCATGAAAGAAATAATGGCTTCTCTTTTCCCAGGGAATATATAGGAATTTCTGTTTCTTTGTACTGCAGACAAGTTAAGCACTTTGTCCAAGTTCATGCAACTAATGAGTAACTGAGGCCAAATTTCAACTCAGGTCTTCCTGAGTCCAGGCCCAGTGGTCTATCTACTGTGCCACCAGGTACCTCTATGCAGCTTCATGATAACTCTGGCTGTCCAGATACCAGTAACTAGTGATGTATAGCCTGCTGAATTTTCTATCTTCAATAGGAGTTCTTCACAGGAGTAATCAGCTAAGGGAAGGGATCCAGATCCTTGGGGATGGATGGCAAACAAAAGGCCATATGAAAGTAGAGGTCGTGCCTTTCCTGGCTGTCCATGAGCCAGGAACATCCTGTCATCAAGATGATTGTAGAGCTGATTTTTGTTTTTAAAGAAATGATTTCCTTTTAAACAAGCAGAAAAGAGAATGTGGTTTACTGGATACATTGACTTGCATTGGCATTCTGATTTACATTCTATTAACTTTTTTTTAGTCAACTTCAGAAAAGGGTGAGTGTCTATGTGGAGCATGAGTATGCACGAGCACACACTCATGCAATGTGTTCTTGTTGTCCTTGGCTTCTCTTGATTCTTCTGGTTTCAGAGAAGATAAGAAACTTCCCCAAGATGTTTGGAGGGAAAAGAATGAGAGAGGGAGAAAAGCTGCTGGCATAGTTTGGTTCTTCTCTCTTGATGACATGTAAAGCAAAGAAGATGGATTCCAAATGTGGGTAACAGGATCTCCAACCTGTTGGTCTGAGGTCATTCATGAAAATCAAGGGATTTAAACAGCCAATAGCTGCTGAGGCAGTGGCATGAGGATGTTTTCTGAGCTGTAGAGTGGCAATTCAGACCCTGGACAGGAATTGCCAAATGTTGATCTTTTCTTGGGATTCTTTCTGAAAAGCCATTATGGTATATACATAATTATGCAATGATTGACAGACAACCGTAAGAGAGACATATGAAGGACAGCAGAGAGTAGAGAAGGCTGTTCTTGGAGCTTGAAAGACTTGGATGCAGGTTCTGCCCCTAATGTATATTTAGTGCATGACTGTGGATAACTCTCCCTGATTATGATAAGCTTATGACCTGTTTTATTGAAGAGAGCTTCTGCATTGAGAGCACTATACATGGATGAAATAATAGGTCTGAATTAAAAAAGAGACACATATCTTTTAAGAATAAAGGATAATATTCCTACTGCACTTTACGCTGGTCAGATCAAAACCATCATATCAAAATAGATGGTATTGCATGCTTTTCTGGGTATATACTAGGAAGGATATCGATCAATGGGAGAGTACCCAGAGGAGAGTAAGCCATATAGTGAAGTGTCTTAAGTCCATGCCAAATGGCTCTTGTCCTTTGTTCTTGAAGAGGACCAAAATGGCACCACTATACTAGAGTCAAGTTTCAATGTGTCTGACTGTGGCTGATCAGACCAATATGAGCTTGGAATGCTCTACCACAGGTTGGGCACAGAAAACGTGCCATATAAATGTCATTTAAAGGTACTGGGCTGTTTAACTTGGAGAAGAAAAGATTCAAGGGGAACCTAAGAGTTGTCTTTATCTGCAGATCTGTTTCCTTGAAGAGGAATTAGACTTATTTGGCTTAACTGTGGAAGGGAGAACTAGGAGTAATAGGTAGAAGTGACAAAGAGGAAAATATAAGCTTAATCATAAACTTACCAATGAGAGCATTTCAACCATACAATGGATTTCACCTTGCTGGAAGTCTTCAGGTGAAGGCCAAATGGGCCACTAGTTAGTCATCTTGTGTAGGTGACCTTTTTCAGAGGTGGATTGGTCTTTTGGGTCCCTTCCAATTCTGTGATTCTGATTTGCATAATTCCTTAAAGAACATTTCCTTTGATTTCCACAACAACCCTGTGGAGCAGGCACTTACAGGTATTATTAACCTTATGAGGAAACTGAGGTTCAGAAAGCGGTTAAGGAAATTGCCCTTAGTCATAAAGTGACAATATTAAAATTCAGACTAAGGAAATGTGGCAGAATCTTGTTCAAGATGTGACCAAAAAATATATCCTGATAGACTTATTACCTTATTCATTCTCACCATCTTTAGTTTTAAAGTGTTCAGAGGTAGGTTTGGATATTAAAATCATAACCTAAAATTCTGCTAAAATGTTCTAAAATTGTGACCACCCAGGTCCCATATGCTAATTCTAGCAAAAACCTGAAATTTGTAACATATTGAGAAATGATCAAACAAGGTAATGAGAAACATTAAGTGATGTCTTTCATTCCAGAACTGCACAAAAAGGAAGTCATAAGCTCATGGGCAGCAGGAAAAGGGAAATCTGCAGTCTTTCAGCATGACCAGAAATAGAGCAAAGAAAATGTATAGTTGGCAAGTGTCCATGTCAGGAGACAGCAGGAGTAGAAAAGTATGAAAGCATGTAAGTATGAAGTATGAAAGCAACAGGGTGGAAAGAAAACCCCACACTGGGGGCTTTGGAGGCAATTAATCAACAGACACTTATTATGTGCCTACTATGTTCCAGACATCATGCTAAGAGAACTGGGGGGTAGCAGCAACCAGTGCCATAATGTAGCACACAGACTGGGTCAGCCACGGTGATCAGGTACTGTGAGCTCCCTAGCACTCTTTCCTAGACATGCCATAAAAGGCCCTGAAGACTCAAGATTATGAACCTTAAAGATGCAAAGGGGATTAACCTTGGAAAGTGGAGGTCTTTGCAAGAACCCAGGTCATCCTGAGTGAGACCAATCAAGAGAAAGGACCCCACCTCAGCTCCTCACATCATGGCACAGAGTTTGATCCTGGTATGAAGACCCAGTTCACAAATGAAGGCTGGAGAGATGAACAAACCAAGAAAGACACTGGTAAGTATAAAAGACTGTTATAAATTAAAAAAAATAAAATAAATTACAAAAAAAGCAGAGCAGCACTTTTTAACTACTGCAAACAGAGACTCAGGGAAAAATGGATTTTCCATAAGGACTATCTGGAAGAAATGAAGCAAGAGAGAAAAAATAAACTTAAACTTTTAGTGGAAAGAACAGAAAGGAGAATGAGTGGTAAACTTTACCCAAGTAAAGGACTCCCTGAAAACTATAATAAACCAACAGAAATCAACAACTGTCTTCAGAGGACCTATGAGAAAGCACATTATTCACTTCTCAAAGGAGAGGTGATGGACAGTCATGGCTTCAGAGATATACATGCTTACATATGTCCCACATGTGGATTTTTATTGCTTGACTATCAGTTTGCCAAAGAATTTCAAAATATTCACAACCACATGAAAGAATACTTTAAATCACTAATAAGAAGAGAAATACAAACCAAAACAACAACCTCACTCCTAGGAACTGGCAAAGATGGCAAAATTGGTAATAATAAATGTTGGAGGGGTTGTGAAATGATAGACACACTAATGCATTGTTGGGGAAGCTGTAAAATGGTAAAACCATCTTGGAAAGCAATACGGAATTATGCAAACAAAGTGACTGAGCTTCCTATACTCTTTGGAACAGAGATTCCATTACTATGCCATTGAGGAGGCTATTGATAAGAAGAAAGTGCCTTTTTTCCCCCCAAATACAGCAACACTTTTTTTTTGTGATCGCAAAGAATTATAAACAAATGGCCCTATGGTCAGTAATTGGAGAATGACTAAACAAATTGTGGTAAATGAATGTCATGGAATATTTCTGTGTTATAGGAAATGATGAGTATCATGGATGCAGAAAAGCATGGAAAGATTTACATGAACTGATGCCAAGTGAAGTAAATAAAGCTAAGAAAACCATACACACAACAGCAACAATAATGTAGACAAAATGAATGAGACACCAAAAGAATAAAAAAATTTGTGTAATGAAATTATAAAGATCAAACATGACTTGAATAAAGAGGTACCAGAAGTCACTGCCAGCCTACCCTTTTGTGGATGTGGGAGGTCCACAGGTGTTACACATTGCACGTGTTTTCGGACTTTTTCATTGTATCAATTTGTTGTGCTATTTTTTTTAATTCTTTAAAGAAATACTATTGGTTATATGATAGCTCTCTGGGAAGAGGAGGGGAGGGATCCTAGGGATCACTATGGTATGCAAGCCACCAATAAAGGTGACATCAATAAAAACTTATTAACAAAAAGAGAAAAATGCACAAAATATGATCAGAAGGACATTTAGAAGAAATCACAAACAAGAAATATGTAGAGCTTATTATATACCTTAAATAGTCATCTGAAATGGAGATTCATGGCTTCGTAGAGGTCTGTTCTTCTGTATTTAAGAAAAAAGATTTTTTTAGTGTTCCATTTCAGAACAAAGAAATAAAATTGAAAAGAAAAACACAGCAACTTTCCTGCTTAAAAAGTTTCATTGACAGTAGAAAAAAACATCTTAGGCCTCTGGGCTAGGTTTAATCTAGTCCTTTATGTTGGTGGTGACAATTAGGCATTTTGTTGGGGAAGAGTAAGAGTTCTAACATGATACCTCTTTGTGGCAGCTCTGGAGAGTCTGATTACCTAGGCAGTTTGGTCAGGTTTATTTTTCCGTGTGTTCTCTGGAAAGACTATGTATTGGGCCATTCTATAAACTGTCTAAGGGTCAATTATCAAATTGCTGAAGATGTCAAGAGCAGGAAATGGCAATTGCTAGATAGTCTATGGAGGAGCACTAATACCAGCAGGAGGAGCAGTGAATTGGCTTAACCAGTCTGGACAACATTTTGGAATTGTGCTCCAAAACTGTGTGTACTCTTTGAAATTATTATAGACATATACCCCAAAGAATTCAAAGACAGAGGGAAGCTTACAAAAATTTGTTGCATACAAAAATATAGAAGTCCCTTTTTAAAAACTAGAAACTGAATACAAAGTGGGCACCCATCAATAATAGCTGAACAGAGTGTGGCATATGACAACTTTGAAACATTCTTGTGGATGATCATGATGAATGTGAAGAAGTCAGATACTTGAGAGGACTTGTATAAAGTGATTGGACTAAGGTCAGCAGAACCAAGACCATAATTTATATGGTTAGTTCAATAATAAAATGTAAAACAACTTTGAAAAAACCTTCAGAAGTGATCAATGCAATGAATGCTCATGACTTTAGAAGACTGATCATGAAGCATGCCCCCCACCCCTTGGTGCCCACCAAGGTGATAAGGGGAAGAAGCAGAATAACACATACTCAGGGTTTCAATTTGTTTCTCTTGACTATATCAATATTTTCACTCCTCTTGGGAAGACTTCTATTGGGTTGGAGCAGGGTGTGAGTTGGTGGTTGGTGATAGAGGTAAAAAAAATAAAGACCATCCATAAAACATTACAAACAAACAGAAGAAAATGGAAAGAAACCCAGAAGGGGGCATAAATTGAAAAACTTTGTTGTTAAATTTAATATGCACTTTAAACATGTAATAAATTCATGACTTCATATACAACTCTCTTTTTATGTATTTCATGGTTTGTTTGTAGGTGATTGCTAAGTTTATAATTTTAAAAATAAGTTTTTCATGATCTTAGGTATAGAACATACCAAAGCGATGAACGTAGCCTAAATCTGTGATAACTGCATTTTGATGACCCTTCTGATCCCTTCTCTATTCCCATAGGCTTGTCTGTCTCAGAAATCCTGAGATTTTGACAGGTTGCAGAGTGTAAGGCATGAGAACAGAGATTATATCTCGCTCTATCCCATAATCCTCAGAACTTCCACCACAATTACAAAGAGCAGGAGGCTCAATAAAATTCGTTGTACAATAAAAAAATGATTGCTTTTCAAGTTTTCTTTTTATGTTGTCCTTCAATGGCTCTCAGATTTAAATACCAAACCTCTCACAAACCACAAATTCTTGCTTGTAATCCAATGGAGTTAAATGGCTTTTTAAGGTTCCCCTTTATGTACTTACTATTCCTAGTGTTTTAAAAACTCAAATTCTGCTCTCAATTACCAGGGATATGATAATTGTATACATAATTAAAGTATTAATGATTTCTAATTTTAAAAACTTAAGAGCAATGAACTTTGAATGAACTGAGTATATGATTTTTATAAAATTAGGAAATAATAGACTGAGAAGGGTCACACAACTAGCAAGATGATTGGTTATTCACTTTCTCCAAAATACTTCAAAGCTATAACCCACCTAACAAGTGAATTATGCACCACGTGTGAGAAATTCTGGCTAAATCCATAGGAGAAAGAAAACGGAAACTTGACAAAGTAAAATAAATGTGAACTAACACTGGAGATTTCTAGTTCTTTTACCCATCATCATTTTCCCAAGAAATTAATGAGCTTTTATTCACTATTGATTCATTGCTATTTTAGTATAGTGGGACAGTTACTAGATTAGGAGTCAGAGAACCTAGGGCCAAATCCTAGATCTATCTCTTGTTACCTATTTGACCTTGGGGAAATCATTGAATTTCTCTAAGCCTCAGTTTCCTCAACTGTAAAATGAGATTGATCTGTATGATTCCTGAGGTCCTTCTAGCTCTGAACCTATGATGCTAATGTGACTTTTTATAAAATCATAGTATTAACAATCAGGGTAAGAGCAGACCTTTGAGACTAGAACTATTTATTAAAAGTTCTTTCTTAAAATGGGGATTTCTTAAAGCTTTCCATACATATGTTTCATTTGCAACTGTTTAGATTTAAAAAAAGGGAAAAAAAAGCCTTATAGCTCTTTGTACATCTGGGAGTATCTGTTGGGAAGAAAATGCTTGTTTTTTATTTATTTATTTTAATGGTGCTCCAGCTGTTTGAAACTCAGGAGGCATTCTCCCATGGCTTCTGAAGTGATAAGCAGTTGTTCATATGGCACAATGTCCAAGGAGACCAGTGCTTTGTTTAGATGTGCCTTTATTGAAGAAAGGAAATTAAGGAATCTTAAATACCTACTGGGTTGTCTCATGGGAGAAATTATTTTTTTTAGAATTGACCTTTCTCTGAGGCCTGTTCTCTGGATTTCTCTTCCCATCTTTATTTCTGTGATGAGATCTTTCATGAGTCTGTTTGCAGATCCTTCTGCATTGGGAGTTATCATCTTTATGTGGTGATGGGGAAGAAGAATGATGGCATGAGGCTGTGGGAGAGAATGAACTCTTGGGATGCAAAAATCTTTTTTTCATATGAATGGACACTGTCATTTTACATGAAGGAAGCAAAGAAATTACAAGACATGATATTAAGAGAAGTGAATGCAATTAGGAGCCTACCCATTAGACAGCATAGCTATTTCAAAGTTCTCTTTCACTTTATCTCCCTGGGGTTAGTCCCTCCCACCCCCCCCTCCCCCCCCCCATCCAGTCCTACATCATTGACAGTCTTTCATACCAGTATGGTCCATGGGAATCTCAACATATAAAAAATGGAACTCATTACCTTTTCTCCAAAGCCCATCTATCTTCCAAACTCTCCTTTCTCTGTTGGAGTACCACTGTCCTTTCTGTCATTTAAACTTGTAACCTTTGACTCGTCCTCAACTCTTTACTCTCCCTCATCCCCCATTACCAATGATGCCAATACTGTAAATTCTATCTTCACATCTCTCATCAATGTCACCTCTTCTCCACCAGACCAATCCAGTCCAGGCACTAATTATTTCTTGCCTGGCCTACTATAATGGCCTCCTTATTGGTCTTCTCTTATCCATCCTGATACTGTACTAATCACTGGAGCTAGAAAAAATAGAGGCAAAAGACAGTCCCTGCCCTCAAGGAGCTTACATTCTAAATGTCAAAATGATTTTCCTAAAGCACAGTTCTGATCATGTCACTTCCCTATGCAAAAAGATCTGAAACCTCCCTATTTTCATTAAGGCAAAATGTAACCCTCAGTTTGGGATTTAAAGCCCTTCACACTTTGGTTGCAGTCTGTCTTTCTAGGCAGATTTCAGCTAATCTCCTTTACACATTGTACATTTTACCCAAATTGGTCTCCCTTCTATTTCCTGCATGCAATATTTCATCTTGTGCTTCTTTGGTTTTCCCACCACCCCCAGCACCCAGAATGTTTTTCTTCCTCCCATCTACCTCTTGGAATTCATAGCTACATTGGGAGCTCAGTTCGACCTTCACTTTTTAAGTGATGTGTGACTGTTTCTCATCCCCTGACCTCCATTGTTAACACTTTTGTGTCCTCTCCAAAATAATCTTTCATGTATCTTGTAGTTTAATGTATTTAATGTTTCTTTGATAGGATGCAAACTTCTTGAGAACAGAGATTTAAAAATTTTTTATATTTATATTTGGTGCATATTTATATATGGTACATATTTTCCATTTACCAAATAGTTGTCGAATTATTGAAGAGGATTATGTATGTCACTGAGAAAACACTGATTATACTGAAAATACTGATACTGTGTATGTCAAAGAGAAAACACTGATTATGACCATAGTGTCATACACAAACTAAAGAAAAGGAAAGAACCCATCCCTGCCTCCATCCATCCATCCCTCCCTCCCTCCATCCATCCCTCCCTCCCTCCATCCGTCCCTCCATCCCTCCCTCCCTCCATCCGTCCCTCCATCCCTCCATCCATCCATCCATCCCTCCATCCATCCATCCATCCCTCCATCCATCCATGCCTCCATCCCTCCATCCATCCATCCAACTATCCATCCTTCCATCCATCCGTCCATCCATCCATCCATCTATCCATCCAGAATCTTTATTCCAATTAAACTCTGCTTAAGACATCCTTCTTAATAGTTACAAGCTTTTAAGGAAGGATAGATCTTTCTTTTATTTCACTCAGAACAACCAATGGGAATCACTATAGAAAGTTTTCTCCCTCATTCCATCTATGAAAGAATTTTGGGTTGATCATAACAGATGCACAAGATACTCCATGTTGAAGAAGACTTTGTTTTGTTTCACTTAGTCAAATATTTATATAATGAACAAGTAATAAACAGAGCAAGGTATTATATTCTCTACTACATTCAGTCATTTGTGTAACTATGAAACTATGGTCTGCTGTGAAGAATTATCTATAGAAATAGTCCTGTTCCCTTTATCAAGGAGACCTTTGATATATTTGTAGACCACTCTCTTATAAACTTTTTTCACCATGAATAGGAGAACTATATCACGGTTGTGCTGATCACAACCTTTGTATAACTTAGTACATAAGTCTTATGGAATTGTCTGAGCATCATAGTCACACAGCTAGTAGGTGTGGAGGCAAGGCTTGAGCCTGGGCCTTCCTCACTCCAAGCCTGGGACTCGGTCCATTATGATACATTGACTCTCATAGATTTTATTAGAGATAACAGCATTGGCAATCCATTTTGAATTTAAACTGTAGGTTTTGAGTCTTGGCTCTCCTATTTCCTATCTATTTGGCTTTGGTCAATTAAATCCACCGCTCTGGATTTCATTTCCTCATTTGTATTGTGGAAGAGTTGCACTCAATTTCTAAGGCCCCTTCCAACTCTAAATCTTATGATCCCCTTTCCTTGGCTTGTTTTTCTTTCCAAATCCAAGAATCTCAATTATCTTATAGTTATTTTGTACTGAGAATTCAATGAAGACTGGTTCTAAAGTTTTCTTGCCATTGTTTCTCACAAAGTATAATTCTCTGGGTAGAGTAGTCTGATATTTCTGATTATTTTCCTTTACACATTAGAGTGTCTACTATGCTCAATATGAATATTAATCCTCTTGGCTCAAATCTTGCCCTTAATCTATTTGTTTACAAAAAAATGCCTAGAGCATACTGAATAACACCATCTACTCTGGCTGTGGCAATATTCATGAGGTAATTTCTGCCGGACTGTGCTCATACCCTTCATATCCACATGACCACCTTTCTTATAGATTCATTTACACATAACAAAAAAAATGAACACCATTTTTTGTAAAATGGACTCAGTACTCTTCTGCCATGTGAAGTTTTCTGAAATTATGGTAGTGATCCCAATTAGTCTTCACTCAAAATAACACTTGGCTTGGAAAGCATAGTCCTTGAGTTTTATTAATGAATACAACTATGGGAATGTGGAGGGCTGGTGGTGGAGGAAAGGTGAGATTGGGGAACTGAAAGCAAAGAGAATGAGTTTTTCATTAAGAACCTACTTAAAAACATACTGAAACTGAATTCAGCAACTTTATCTCTAGGGCCATTCCATATACTCTCCTCATCAACTGCAGGCTCAGTTGTTTGGATGCCAAGGGCCTATACTGTTGATGGTAAGGTGACTCCAGACACATCCCCTATAGCCTGAAGAAGTGAATGTGATGACAATAACCAAGGGCTTAATTTTGGGAAGGGCATCTGAACATGGGCAGTTGCTTTTGAAATAGCATTTAGAAGGATGTGGAGTGATTTCCTTCTGAAACATGTGTCTTGTTTCCAGTTCTCTTTGCCCTGCCAAGAAGGAAGTCTTGTTTCTTCAAAGTAAAGAAAGATGTTTGATGAAAGTTTATGAAACTGTGCTTAGTTAGTTAACATGAATTTATTAAGTGCTTGCTTTGAGCCACCAGGTGTAGTGTTGAGATAGAGCTTAAAGTGAATTGAATGCAGTGATAATTTGGTTACCATGTTTATATTCTTCATGATTCACACTTTAGTTTGATGGTCATGAAAAAAGCAGACATTTTGTTCATTTTTGCCAGAATCAAAGCTGCTAGGACATACTGTTAGGGTGTTCATTTTGTTTCCTGGGTTCCTTTTCAACTTGGAGAACGTTGGATATATTTGAACTTTTTTTCCCATTTGTGTCTTAATCTTGCAAAGACTGGACACATGTACTAGAAGGATGCTTGAGTACTGCTAGCCCTTTGGCCATATCCCTTTCCTTAGAGATAGGGACAGGGACAAGACATGAATTTCCAGGGTAGGAAATTCTTCCTCCCAATGTTGGTCACCAAATCCTCTGCAATTTATATATAGTCTTATATCTAAAACATTGAGAAATTAAGTGACCAACTGTAATGATACTGGGATTTGAAGATCTTCCATGCCCCTTAAACTTGCTGATGTAGCAGGAAGGGGTGGAGCAAGAGAACGCGGGAACCAAGCTAGTCTCCGAGCAGTGTGGACTGGAAGCGGTGGCAGAGGCAGTGGCTGCGAACTCCTTTTGCTTTGAGCTGGCCAGAATCTCTGCTAAGGACTCCTGCTGAGGACTGCCAGGGATGGGAGCTGCCAGGGCCGGAGCTGCTGGGAGCAAGCTGCCTGGACTCTGAGCAGTTGCCTGCGGGAGGAGAGGAGGATCTTTGCCGGAGGTAGCCTGTCCTGTTTGAAGTCTTGAGAATGTGGGTGTTTACTACTTTAACTACGTGTGCCAACTTTGTAACTACTGCGTTGGCTTTGACTTTCTGGTTTTGGGACTCAGTTTTCTGGTATTTAAATGAATGCACTATCTATATTTCTTATGTAGAGAGCCTGTTACATTTTGTGATTAATAACTATATCAGCATATTTATAGTTACTGTAGGCATTGTGAATACTGCATTGCTGATACACCCACCAGTGTGTATCAGGGCCAAGATGTGAACCCAAGACTTCCTAATTTCCAGAGTATTTCTTAGTCCATCCTAGGTAGCCTCTTACAGACTCTGTGGCAATGATCATATTATGGCAAAAGGATCAAGTGTTTATTAGCAGTGCCAAAGAAAAGATAAAGTAGTGAAAGGAAAGAACATTGGACTTGGGCCTAGGAAATCTTGGGTTCCAATCCTGTCTCTGACTCTTAGGAGCTTTGTAATTATGGGCGAGTCACTTAACCTCCATTATGGATGAATTTTGTTCTGATCTGCACCAGTGGAAGGAATTCTATAGCTCCTCAACACAATGACCAAAGGATATGAGTAATAATGTCCAACATTCAAATTTGTCCTGATGGTAGAGTGCACAGTGGATACATTTTTGGCAACCACTGTACCTCTGACATTTAGGGAGTAGATATTACTACCTTAATATTTTCTTTCTGTCAGGGAGAACATTAAAATGGTCTGGGGGTGTTGCTACTATGGGCTAGATTTTTTTCTTTTATTGGTGAAGGAAAGTAAACTTGCCTCAACCAATGCAGATTGGTACCTGTTCTGCACATTCAGATGTTAAAGAGTTGTCTGAAAGTCTAAGTGACTTGTTCAAGATCACACAGTGAGTATCTGAGGTCAGATTTCAACTCAGGTCTTTTTCATGGCAGGACAAGCTCTGTATTCATTGTACCACCTGTCAGTAGAGATGAGCATCAAGGGCTTTACCTATATTGCCTAGCAGAATAGCGAATAGTTTGATCAGTGCTACACTGCCTTAAGTGCTGGTGTACTCTGGTCAGGACAAGTGAACTTTAGTTTGAGTTGAATTGTGATATATGAGGATGGGAAATTGTTCAGCATGGTAAGGTTGTTTTTGTTGTTGTTTGTTTTTAATAGCTCAGCTATGCTGGTCTAGTATTTCCCCTCCTGTCTTCCTTGGCATTGTTGAACTTGCTCCTGGCTGCTGTGACTCTGGATAGGAGTTAATCAGGGGTACATGGAATGCCTCTGTTTTTCTGGAGGTCTTTGTGGTCCATAATGAGTTCCTACATCTTGGGAGATGGAACACAGAGTGCATTCCCGAGGAGGATCTGAGCAGTGAGGATGTATCTTGAAAATGGTCCTCAAAGTCCCTTTGATTATTTGTCCAACATCACAAATACAATCACTTTCCTAAAACTGAGAAAAATCTCATCCTGATGATTTACCATCTCTCTACTTATCTGTTAAATCAAGCAGTCAATAAGCAACTGATATTTATGTAGAACCCTCTCTGGAATATTTTCCTCAACCTCTCTCTGGTAGAGTACATTTGTGGTTTGTGACCTCCAGAGCATAATTGCTACTTATTTCATGATTCAAGAGGTGGGTAAACCTGAGAGACTAACAGAGTGGCTCTTGAGCCCCAGCTGTTGTGCTTTCCATCAATAATCAGCTAGTTGATTGCTTGCTTTTAGAAAAAGGCATTTACTAAGGAAATATAGAATAGTTGGTATAAAGTACAGTATAAGAACAGTTGGTGTAAAATTGCTCCCAAAAGCATGGATTACATTCTCCTGCAACTATACACAACTCCTTGGAAACAGTTAGAATATAGTAGTAGAGAGGCACAAAGGTAATTTGTGACTTCTGTTTTTGTCCTGAAAGTCTTTTCTTGACTCCATAGCTGGCTTTCTTCACTGGTGTAAGAGATCATGTTTCTTGAAGCTATGTTTCCTTAGATAACCTTTCCATATCCATTGAAGGTGCTTCTAGTACAGTTGATCACACATCCAATTGATATGATTGCCGGTGGTTCTTTGGGTCAGACGTTATACATCCTGAAAGGTGGAAGAAAAGGGGAAGTTGGAGGCAATAAGCATTTATATAGGGTCTCCTGTGTGCCAGGCACTGTGCTAAGGGCTCTACAAATATTTCATTTGATCTAGATAGTTGAAAGGTCATCTAGACACATTTACCTCACAATTCTCATTTTCCTAAGATCAGGAAAGAATAAACATAAAAATTCAGAGTTGGCCATGTGCTCATAGCACCTTGGTTGGTGAGAGACAAAGCAACCCTCCTAACATGCAGACAAAAAGAAAAGAGAGAGATTTGGGCAGGTTACCACTTTTTTAGGCCCATTCAGTTCTAGCTACCTCAGCTCTGCTCTACAACCTCTGAATTTTCAGTTCATTAGCAGTCAAGATAATTTTTTCTCACCACACAGTGCAAGCCCTCAGATACACATGACTGCAAACCAGTTCCTCCATAATCTCTTGGATTAAACTCAAGCAATGAATATCTGTGCATGCTTGAAGGATTGATCCCTGTAGACCAGGATACAGCCATTATATTCATGTAGCACTTCAAGATTTGCAAAGACTTATGTATCCTATTTAATTTGTAGGTACATACTGTGGAAAAGAAGATGTGAGAAAAAAAACACAATATAAAGATATTTGGAGAGCTCATGTAGATAGTGTCTATAAGTAATTTATGGCAAAAATGAACAGATTATGATCTGTCAGTCCTATCCCCAATTCCCTTATCCACACTCTCTCTACCAAAGTGGCCAACTCTTGTTTCCACTCTGGCTCCACCTCTACTAAAGTGGCCACCTCTTAGCAGTTGATGCATGCTGCTCATAGTTGGTCTCATCAAAAAAAAAAAGGCTAAAACAATGAGATGACTTGATTATGATATAATACATTTGTATTTCTGTTAAGTAAATAAAGAATGAATGATTAGAGCCAGAATGAATACAAGAATATGACTAAATCCAACCTGTGATGAGCTAGAAAGACTCTAGGAAACCCAAAATATTTTCTAGAAAGCATGGTTAATAATTTTTTTTTTTTTATAAACTTATGAGTAGCTTTTAAGTAAAAATAATGTTGTTATGCTGTAACTGACCAGTTTATCAGGCAATGAATCAATGAAAATGAAGGATTTTTCCCACCTTGACCTAGCTGATCTTCTTACATCTGGTTTGAAATTATATAGTGTGAGTGAACAAAGGATTTCCTTGGAACACTGTCAGAAACTGTTCCAATCAGAATTTCAGAAACTATAACATTCTAAATTCATGCTTTGTTTATTTTAATTATTGGATGAGATGTCGGCCGTTTAAGTCTTTACAGTGCATGAGGTTTTCTGTTTTCCATCTCTTCAGGTTTTGATCTTCTCTGTTGGTCCAGTCTCCCAATATGGCAGACATGAGGTTCCTCAACTGCCTGATGTCATGCTTGATATTTCTTGCATGGCATTTGTTGCTGTTCGGCAATTGGAACATTCAACACAGATGGTAGAAAAGATGTTCTTATAAGAAGAATTGTATGTCGTAATTCCAACCTACTGGAGATGGGCCAAGACAGGAAAAAACATGCCATGTGCTGTACTTCACACATTCCTCCCAAAATGCCGGGCTGGCATTCCAGGAGGCAGCATTTAGGCAAGATCTGGACCACAAACTCCTGAGTGTGCTTGATTCTATAAGGTCATGCTGCAAAGAGCTATTGTGAATGTGTGAGACATTTGCAAGCTAAAGATGGTGGCAAGTCCTATCGGTAGTGATGGAAGCACAAAGCACTCTTCCACCTATATTGTAAGGACACACATACTCTTTCCAATTATGCTTGGCCAACTTCTTCTGCACAAGTCATGGAAAAATAACAACCATTAAAACAATAATGACTCAATTGAAAGAGTAAGGGTAATATCTCAAACCTTGGCCCTATGGATTCTGCCATTAGATGCCACAGTGTAAAACACAGCCAACTTATTTCTTAAGTAGGATTATTACCCTTTGAGTTATCTCTTAGGTCAGACTTGCTTTTTTCATCCTTTTTTTGTATGTAAGGAGAGTAACATCAAATACCAGGTATTCATGGTTATGGGACACAAGCCTTTCTGAGGAACCCATAAAAATCTTAAGCTTTGCCTTTCCTTGGGAATGGATGATTTATGAGTGAAGTCTGAATAGCTCTTTTCATTGTAGCGAAAGTGTGTGTGTGTGTGTGTGTGTATGTGCTTTTGAGATTTATGAATTCTCACTGGAATCTTAGGGAATTGTATTCTGTGGCTTATTTCTTCAAAATGTTCATCACCTTACAAAATTAGTGTCATTTCCTGGCTGTGATGCTATTGGTACCCCAATTATCATTCTCTTGAGGTAATAGGCCTATCAGTTTCTGATAATGTTAAAGATAAAAACCACCTCCCCCCCATTTTTTTTACCAGTTCTGTCAAATCAAGGTATGCTTTTAAAAATCTGCTTTCTACAGGGGGACTGAGCGATTGTTTTCAGACCAGTGCTCTCGCGTTGAGTGGCCTGGATCCGGATCATCGTCTTGGGCCTCGGTCTTGGAGTCTTCATTATCCAGTCAGCCAGAAGTCTACGGCAGCCGGGAGGACCCCAGCA
>CM053592.1:10018285-10046150 GCA_028646515.1 Pseudochirops corinnae
TTTCCTCCTGAACTAGGTAAATGATATGCTTGATTAAAGTAAGATTGTTAACCCATTTTGAGTTGCTTTCCTTTAGAAAAGCAGATCTAAGAACCTGTGCTAGTGGCTGCCCTAGGTATGCTAGGGTGCTTACTGTTACAGACAGGAAGACAAAAATGAAAGTCTCTGCTTCAAAGAACTTACATTCTACAGAGTAGACAAGAAGTACATAGAAAAATAGATATTAAATATAGATAAAGGCAGTATAAGCTATGGTTCCTTGTAGGATGGCTGGATAACTCAGGTTACTAGGAGTAACTCTAAGAGGCTTGAGGGTTTTATAGTATTATTTCCCACAAGCCTCCATTAGGTGTATTTCCCCCAATATCAATAGCTCCCCAATATCATTTTGCCAATTAACATCAATTCACTTTTACAAAAGGACATGGATTGGAAAGGTATAGCATGGACCAAAGTACAGTTGCATCTTAAACTGAGAGCATTCTTCCTCCTCTATACAGTTTCCAAGGAGAGTAGATCCAGACTTAGAATGGGTGCTACAAAATATTCCCATCACCACCACCGAGTCCCTGGGTGTAAGATATGTAATGGATGAGTTGGTTCCTTATTTATAAGACATGGTGTCTCAATTCCCCGTACACTGTTGTGCTGGGCTCAATGAGGTTACCCTTCAAGGCTCTTTCTTCATTGGACCAGGCTGTTGATTCTGATTGCTAAAAAGGACCCGAAAAAGGATTATTCTGACATTTTAAGGCACACCAGAATTGTATCCCATATCATGCCATCTTCAACACTCATTTACCTAAGATGTAGAGAGAGAAGGAAGAAAGGCACCATGGGTAAACAACCATATGGTGACTGAGTGGGGAGATAAAGCAGCTGCTACATCTTTACCCACCCAGAGACCCACAGCTGTTACTGACTTGCTCACCACCAGATAAGAGAGAGAGACAGATACCCACACAAGGACACAAAGAGAGAGACAGAAGCAGAAAAAGAGAGGAAGTTCATTTGTTCTACTTCATCAGCCTTTTAGTGAATGCTCATTCAACAGTTGACAGAAAGTCATCCAGTTGGGACAGAACACAGTGTGCATGAAGGAGAGTTCTGTGAAATAAGCCTGGGAAGAAAGATAGACTAAAACCAGACTGTGGAGGGCTTCAAAATCCACAAAGAAAAGTGTGTGTTTAATCCTAGAGGAAAGAGGAACCCATTGAAGTTTCTTGAGCAAAGGAGTGACATAGTTAGACCTCTTGACAGCTATCAATTTAGCAACTTGTCATAATGAGCTCAGCTTTGTAAGTATAAATAATTACAGAAATGTGGATTCTCATTTGGGGAGAAAATGCACCTTTTGAGAAAAATCACAAATAAAAAATAAAAAGGCCACTTCTTCCTAATAGTTTTTTAGGGGGGATGTCCCAAGATGCCAAAGTAAGGGAAATAGTCTGATGCATTTTTTAAAATAACTACATCAATGGGGGAAAGGATTCTATCTTGCTCTTTTAACCCCATACATGCTTATAACTCTAAGCCCTCTAATCTTTCTTTAGTTTAATTAAAATGAAAAAGATGAAGGAAAAAAGCTGAAAATGATGAGCACAAGGAAGCTCTGTTTGGGATAGTATAGCGTAGTGGATAGATTGCTGACCTTGGATAAAAGAAGGAACTGGGAACACCCCAGAAGGCCCACCTCAGGACACTTACTAGCTTTGGAACCCAGGGCAATTTGCCTCCTTTATCCCCATTCCATACTTTCTATACCTCTTAGTGATACATTCCAGTGAAGGCCTCCCTGGACCTCAGTTTCTTAACCTGTAAAATAAGAAAATTGGATTAGATGGCCTCTGAGGTCTTTGCCAATTCACGATCAATGATCCCACAACATTGAATTTCCAAGGGTGTCTAAGTGGTAAAGGAAGTTGTTTGTCAAGCTGAGATGGTCCATGTTTCATTTTTTCACATGCTGTCTACACTATTCAATTGTAAGCTTCTCGAGGGCAGGCACTGTATCCCCAGACCTTAGCACAGTATCTGGCAGATAGTTGACACTTAATAAATATTAACTGATTGATTGATGTTCATAGTTTGACAACCAATTGGCTCTGAAATGTGCATACCTTTGGTCATTCAGAAGGCACAGTGAATTCACTCCTGCTTCTCATACTGAGGCCCTTCAGAATTACCCAAATAAGCAGGATGAGCTGCTTCAAGCAAGCTCTGCATGCTTCTTGGCAGGTGCAGACAGGAGAAAATATTGTGGTTTGTGTTTTGTTTCCATCCTTGGCTTTCCAAACTTTATGAATTGTATTGGTCAAATTAGGGCAGAGCTGAGAAACTGGAGATTTTTCAAGATGTTATTTTCCACTATTTATCCAATGGCCCTGCAGCTTAGACCAGAATGCCAGCCAGCTCAGTTCCATCTGCAGCTCAAGCTCAAAGTCTGTGTCCACTTTGGATCCTTTCTTCCTTATTTTCTCTACGTTAGAATAAAGCCCCTGTAGAAGAATCCCCGGCACCATGGATGGCCACACAGCATGGGAAAAGCAGCCAAGAGGTCAAGGAGCAACTGGGATACATTGTGAAGAGCAAAAGACAAAGAGGAAAGGGAACAAAGGAATGAGAAAATAGAGGAAAACAACTAATGCCTGGGTATCTAGTTTCCCTCAAATTCTTGGAAGTAATTAATTCCTCTTGGGGAGCATCCACAAAATGGGACAGTGCCTAATGACTTTGCCACACCAATGGAGAGGCGAATCCAAAGAAGGTAGCAGGCTTCAGAATAGTCTCAAAGAAGCATGGAACAAGAGTATGGGAGGGATTCTCTGGGAATCCAGCGCCTCCGCCAATCTTTCACATGTTGGTGGTGGTGGTGGAGGAGGACCATGGTGGTAGTGGGGGTCCTTCCAAGGAGGACCAATGACATAGCACATAAATTCCTGACCTTCAGGTCAAGAAGAACTAGGCTCCAATCCGGGCACACATATTTACTACCTGTGTGACCCTGGGCAAATCACTCAACCTCTCTGTGCTTCATCTTCCTCATCCATAAAAGAATTCGGTGACTTCTCAGGTTCCTTTCAGATTTATAGAACAATTCTTCCCCACTCCCTCCAGTTGTTGCTACCCCCCAACATGACTTGGAATTTACATTCTATGTACCAGCCATATTTTCCCAACAGAATGGCTTCTTGAGGGAAGGGGCTATTTTATTTCTTCTCTTTTGTCTTTGTTTCCCTAACCATTAGCAATGTGCCTAATACATAGTAGGTGGTTAATGAATAATTGTGGGACTGAACTGAGTTGAATTGATATGCACCCTCCCTTTTCACCCTGAGCATGGAGTAATGGAAGGAACAGTGTTTCTGCTAGCTCTGTTTCTCACTAGTGAGCAACCGTTTCTGTTCTGGCCAGAAACTCTGAGGATCTTCCCCTCCCAGACTGATTCTGTTATGAAAGTAAATGAGGCCATCTTTGGCCTCCATTCTTACCTAGTCTTTAATCACTGAATGGGTGTTGCCTCAGACAAACTGAGATCTTGGAAAGACCTTAACTTAAATAGACCAAGGTCTCCCACACTGCATCCTGGGCCATCTCCAGTCCTCCTGACCTGGGTCTTGCCATTGGACCCAAATGGCTCTGAAGGAGACAGTGAGGCTGATGACTTTACACAGCCCTCCCTCACTTAAATCCAATTCACTTGCAAGTCAAGATATCCCCTCTGTGGTGCCATGGTCCTCTCTGAGAATGAAAGACGAACAATCCCTACTAGCAGAGCAATCTTTACTAAGTCATATAAGCTGTGCTAGGCATCAGTTGGTTCATCTGTAAATGGGAAAAATGATGGGCTACCTCCTTTATAAGTTGCTGTGAAGATCAAATAAAGGAAACATTTAAAAGCTTTGTCACCACAAAGCAACGTGTGTGTGTATGTGTGTGTGTGTGTGTGTACATATATATTTGTTGTTCTTTTCTCCAGGTGACTAGTCAGTTTCCCTTCATGAAAATTCCACTCCATCCAGACTGGTCCACTCACTGTTCCTTCCTATGCAACCACCCCTGCTCCAAGAGGTATCCTCCTCTTCCACACTCTTCTCCATCTTTTAAGGCCCAGGCCTTAAAGTCCTGCCTCCTCCAGGAAGGCTTCCTCAACCCCAACTCACAATCATCTCTGCCTCTCATAAATAGACAGACCAGTTGCCTTGACCTCTCATCTGGCATTTAAACATATTCCACCTTGAGGTTTTCAGTTCAATCCAATCCAACAAATTAGGCTCCACTCAATAAGACTTTATTAAGCATCTTTGGTTGTTGGGTGTTGGGAAAGATACAAAAGTTGGGCAAGTTGTAGTCCCTGCCCTAAAGGAAATAGTAGGGAAGTAATTCACAAATTTAACAAAGAGAAAGAGAAGAAGCCTTTATTAAATGTCTATTTTGTTCAGGGCTGGAGATACAATGACAAAAACAAAACAGTTCTGCCTCCGAGGAACTGACATTCTGTTGGGGTAAATGGTGCATACATATGAACAAGTAAATACAAAATGTATACAGAATAAATATAGAATAGTATAGAGTAGAGAAAGGTCTTAGCAACAAGAAGGATTAAGAAGGGCCTTGTGCGGGAGGTAACATTAGATCTTGGTCTTACAGAAAACTAGAGACACACACACTAGTGTACATCTGGAGCCCTCTCTCCCATCCCGCAGCTCATGGAAAAGGTCCCCTAAGGAACAGCTGTCCCAAGTTCAAGATGTACCATAGGACCATATCCTCTAAAAACATACTTCACGAGGCCCTCACAGTATGTCTATCTTTTATAATCAACCATAGAGCAGAATTAGTTCAGAGCAAAGGCAGTTAGCAAAAGAGCGCAATAAAAAAAGTAGCAATAAGGCATTTCCCCCATCAAACTGTGGCGTACTCTTCCTCAAGCATGCACAACATTGATGGGAAGAGTGGACATACAATAAACCCAGGTGGAAAGTTATATATGCAACAAATATGAGTGACCAGGAAGCATGCATGGAAGGGCACAGATATAGTGAATAATTGTGTCTAGGGCACATTCATGGAGTGGCACACACATAGGAGACTTGTGAAACCAGGGTACCCACCCACAGCAGCAAGGATCTGCATGGCTACTCATGTCTCATAGTGATGCTGCCATGCAGCCCCCACTTGGCCTGCCTGCCTCTGCTTTCCTGGCTTATACTGGATGCCTCTTGGACAAATACATCTCCACCAGACACTATTTCCTAGATGCTCCTCATCTGGACCAAATCGCTGCCGAATGCTCTTCCTCCCAAAGCTCCATCCCACTCAGCTTCTGGCTCAGTAGAAATCCTTGGCTCTCCCTTCCTTCCTTTTTTTTCCAAATTAAATTTTATTTTACTTTCAAATCTAAATTATCTCCATCCTTCCTCTGCCTCTCCCATTCATTAAGAAGGCAAGAAAAACAAAACCGATTAACAATGTGTATGGTCAGGCAAAATAAATCCCCTCATTATTGGCTCTCTCTTCCTCAAGGGAAGAAAAGATATTGCCACGATCCATCAGCTTAAATTCCATGGGCTTTTCCCAGCTTCTTTAGAAAAGGCAGAAATTTTTGTCTGGGACCAGAAAAAAAAAAAACATATCTTGCCCACTCATGTTCTGGACTTTTCTTTGTATACCCCATGTTTAACACAGTCCATGGCATTTAATAAGCCCTTAACATTTGTTAACTAACTGAGTGTAACAAGCAGTGGGGTATAGTGGATAGAGGACTAGCCTCAAAACCAAATAAGACCTGGGTTCAAGTCCTGTCTCTGACACGTACTCGCTTCATGACCCTGGTCAAGTCATTTAACTTCTTTGTGACCACAGGTGACTCTCTAAGCCTTGAAGCTTCAGAGAAGGTGCCAACCTACTTTGTGAGGAAGTTCCCTCTTCCAATGAGATCATAGGTCCAGGCTCCATGTAAATGTCTATGTTGCTCTGGATCCGTGATCTCAATGATGTAAGGAATTCCTGGTGTGGAAACACCCTCCACAGATGCAGATTGGCAGCTATTTTGTAACTCATAGCCTAAGAAAGTTCTCTGGCTCAATAAAAAGTAGGTCAACTTGAACCCAGATATTCCTTCCTCCAAGATGAGCAGCCTGTGCACTGTGCCATAAATAGGTCATCCTTTCCTAATTCTCCTTTTACCAGTAGACAAGAACTCAATACCCAGGACCCGAAAGGGTGACTCAATAAGGAGCATCATGGGGGCTAGAAGGTACCTCAGGAACCATTGAATCCAGCCTTTTCACTTTATAAATGAGGAGACTGAAGCAGAAGAGATGAAAAGACTTCCCACAACTAGAAAGTATCTGAGGCAAGATTTGAACTCATGTCTTCCAGGTCCAGAGCCCGTATCATTTCAAACTAACCAGAGCTTGAAAAGCCCAGTCTGATGTAGGTCTTTCAGTATGACTGTCTACGGACAGATTTTTTTTCCATGCAGTCATAAACAGCCCTTGAATAGGCTAGGGTTCAAAGATGTCTGGCTCAGTGGGGAATGTGGCTGAGCTGCCTCCATGAGCTAAGGTTTAACACAGTTGAAAATAATGTTCTCTTTGGTGACTTGTTGCGGCAGCCGAAAACTCACACTCAGAAAAGCCAGGGCTAAGATTCCAATTCACGCCTGGAGCCAGCCTGGGTCAGGTCTATCAGAGCCCAGATCCCAGCATCGGCAGGGCTTGAGTGTCTGACCATGCACAAGCAAAAGCTGGAGGGAACCTTGAGACTCACAGACATAATATAAATTTTTTCTGAAAGCTTATGTTTCTAACCATCCACGTTCCCTGTTGGGTCACACCTATGCCCTTTTACACAGCATGTGGTTTTGATTGTAATCACAATGCACATTCATGTGAGTCTTACTGCCTATTGACCTCACTTTTCACTGTGTTTAAATATGGCATGGCCTGTGACTCCCTTTTAAGGGTCAAGTGTCTGGCATGTGCCAACTCTGTTATGGGCCGTATAATCTTATAGATTATCCAAGAGGCAGACCTGGACCCTTTGATTTCCAGAAGGCCTGTGTGTGTACAATATGGGCACTGTGCATGGATACTGAGAGAGAGGAATAGTGTTTGGTGGAGAGGAAGAAGGAGATGGAGTGGGGAGGGCTCTGTTTGTTTAATTATGTTTCCTAGAGCGGGACCAGTTCATCCCTGGCTGCTTCTGGGCTTTCTAATGAATGGCAGCTGGGAGGCTTTGTTCCCCCACTCTCAAATAAAAGACAAGTTGTCCTCACTCATGTTCAATAGGAGACTTCTTTCACATAACCCAAGGCTTCAGTTACCTTTTGGAATTTCACAGCAGAACCTAATAGCCTGTCTGTTTACTGTTCACAGCTTCCAAGATTTCAGGCACGGGGATTTATGGTGCCCAGACTTCTTCACTTCTGGCAGTAGGTTTTCTTACTGAGAGAACACAAAAAGTAAAAAGGAATTCATTGGTGTCCTTCAAAAGACAAAATAAGGCACTTTGTCATCCTTGGTCATCCCCCTGCTAATGCTTTTTACTCTGTATAAATTACTTTGATTTATCCTACATATTTAATAATAAAAACCATTTATGCTTCTGGATCCAAAGTGCTGGGGCAACTTTGTCCTCTCCCTTTCCCTCTCTGTTCTGTCCTTGTTCATGGAGCAAGTATAGTTCGGGGGAAGTCTGACCTTCAAAGAGAGAGCTTTCTATCTTTGGTTCTTTGAACCCCATTCCAAAAGACCCAGGAGAAATTGCTTAAAGCTCAAGATTTGGTTCAAATCTAGGTTCTTCTACCCAAAACAGGGAGTGAAAAAAAAAGAATATACAATGTAGATCAGGTATAGGACAGCTATTTATTTCCTAAAAATAAATGCTCAACACACATAAGACCTATGAGCACACTTTAACAGAAAAATTTAAACAAGTAACAGTAACTTATAACTACTTATAGTTACTTATAACAGTAACTTATAACTACTAACACACTCTCTGGGAGTTTGATACTTAAAACATCAAGACACAGTGCAGTTTGCAGGAAGGCTGAATAAACGTTTTATATTTCACCTCGGTTCTATACTGTCCAAATAATTCCCTCTAGGTCTGTGTCTTCTGGCAAACCAGACCCAGGCTAATAAGTGTCAGAGGGACTCAGGTCTTCCTATCTCTAAGAATCATTCTGTATCTACTGCATCACCTAGCTGCTGGTAAATCCTTTACTCTGTCTTATCTTTGTTATAAAAACATAGAACCATAGATCTAGAGCTGAAAGGAATGCTAGAAGCCACTTAGTTTATAAAAGAAACTGTGGCTTAAATATGTTATGTGACTTATCCAGGTTCACTCAGGTAGCAAAGGAGAGACTTCAGATTTGAACCCAGGGCCTAAGGCTCCAAAGAGAGTTCCTTCTACAGCACCACATTGTCTCCCTCTTATATTTCATGTATACACTTATTTTCTCTGCAACACAGGCTGTTCAAAACAATCAAAGTCTTGCTCATCTCCTTTTTCTCTTTTCTCAATTTCACACACAAATACAATGAGTTATATCTTAGAAAAGTCAGGAATTTTTGCAAACAAATGCCATGATAGGAACAATTCTTCCTAAGGCCTTGCCAGGTAGGGTTGGACTAAGTTCTCCTAAGACCGCATCACCTAGGCTGAGCTAGTTTTTCCCTAAAAGGGTGTCCCTGATACTTGATTGGTCTTGGAGACAAGGTCTTGAGAAATTCCTGCAATTTCCTTGCTGCCTGAGGCATAAAAAGACCAGTCCAGGAAAAGTTGGCACCCTTAGGACTTCATGGATATCCCACTGCCACGGAAGGCAACACTGACCAGATGTGTTTCCATAAAGAGATGAGGGGGCCTGCATTACCTAAACCAGCACTGTATCTTTGTTAAATGTCCTTTCCATGCTATGGCCAAGTAAATCACCTATTGTTAACTCTTAGATGGCCTCCTAGAGTCTCATTTCAACCTCCAACCTTAACTATTGGGTCAGACCATGCCAGCCCTGGCCAGAAAATAAACTCTCAATGTTTGTAGGGAGCTGGGGTGGGAGGAGGGTTGACAGATTCATCTCTCCCTTGAGAGAAGAGGAGGGACAGGAGAGAAACAGGGCTAGCACAGGGGTCACCAACTATGTCCTCAATGTCAAGGCAACATTCTTGAGAATGCTGAGATATTCCCTCAATGGTTGCTTAGGAAGGCTATGGAGGGAGCAAGTGGCAACTCAGTGCCTCCTCCCACCATGGCAGCTACCCCAACCATGAACTCACTAACCCCCAGAGTGGCCTTCCATCTTTCCCTCTTGTCCTCTGACCTCTCTTTTTCTTTTCTTTTCTTTTTTTTTTTTTTTTGCCTTTTGGAGGGGGAAGGCAAGTTAAGTGACTTGCCCAAGGTCACATGGCTAGTTTTGTTTAAGTGTCTGAGGCTGGATTTGAACTCAGGTCCTCCTGACTCCAGGGCCAGTGTTCTATTCACTGTGCCACCTAGCCGCCCCAACCTCTTTTTAATGGCAAGTTTTTTCCTGATCATCCTCTCTCCTTTTACTAAAAGGAGGGGCCTAGTTTTTTGTCATAGACTTTCCAAATCTCACTTGAATCTGCAATTATATTTATATTTATTTGTACACATGTATTCATTTACTGGGAACGGTACTTCATTTTTGCCTAGCATGGTACCTAGAATATAATTTTTGTTCCTCCTTCCTACTCAAAGAGGACTGATGACATCACAACACTTGGGGTCAAGGTACAATGTGTCTGATTGTGCCCAATCTGACCAATATGAGCTTGGAAGGCTCTACCACAGGTTGGACACAAATAGTCCATATGATCATTTAGAGTGGAGATGTCTCTAGATTTGTGCATCTCACATTTCCTTTGTGCTACTGTGATACCACTTTGCTCATAAAGAACAACACTTTCTTTGATGCAGAAACACTATCCTCTGCCAGCATCATTCATGTCTCACAATCGATACTAAAGTTCTTCAGAGAGACCTTGAGAATGTCTTTGTACTACTTCTTCTAACCTCTGGGTGACTGTGTGCCTTGTGTGAGGTCTCCATAAAATAGTCTTCTAGGTAAATGTAGGTTTGGCATTCAAGCTATGTGGCCAGCACATCGGAGTTATACTCTCTGAAGCAGAATTTGAATGCTTAGCAGTTTCAGTTCCAGAAAGGACCTCAATGTCTGGTACCTTATCCTGCCAAATAATCTTCAGAATCTTCCTAAGACAATTCAAATGGAAGTGATTCAGTTTCCTGGCAGGGCACTGGTAGACTGTCCAGATTTCACAGGCATACAGCAATGAGGTTGGCACCATGGCTCTGTAGACCTTCAGTTTGGTAGGCAGTCTAATACCTCTTCTCTCCCATACTTTCTTTCAGAGCCTCCTAAAAGCCGAGCTAGCTCTGGCAATGTATGCATCAACCTAATCATCTATGTACACATCCCCAGAAAGTATATTGCCAAGGTTAGTGAATTTATCTACAGCATTCAAAATCTCTCCATTTGCTGTAACCGATGGTTCCACATATGGATGGTGTGATGCTGGCTTGTGGAGAACCTGTTTTCTGGGTGTTGCCAGGCCAAAATTAGCACAAATGGCAGAGAATAGATTTATACTTCATTGCATCTCAACCTCAGAGATTGCACTGAGTCTTACACAATCGTCTGCAAACAAAAAGTCACACACCAATTCTCCCTACATTTTAGGTAGCATTTTCAAGTAAATTATACCATCAGGCTCCTCTCTTGTGGTAAAGTGCCCAGTGCTGATTCCACCCCACTATCCTCTACAAGGCAGGGGATATACTGCTCATACAGAAGCTGATTAAAATCTTCTGGGCAATACAGCAAAAAGAGGTTCTCTCCCCTCCTGGGAGATCAAGGATCCCTCCATTGTCCATTTCTATAAAGGAAAATGAAACAGGTCATCCTAGGACAATCATAGAGAGGGAGTTTCTCTTAATCATTGCTGGTAAGATTCTAGCCAGAGTCCTCCTTAACAGACTGATCTGGCTATCTACCTGAGAGCCAGTGTGGCTACAGAAAGGGCCAAGGAATGATTAATAAGGTGTTGCTGCCTGACAACTCCAAGAGAAATGCCAGGAGCAAAACAGAGGTCTGTACACAATAGTCATCAGTCTGACCGTGGCTTAGTGTCAGTCATGAGGGCTTGTGGAAGATCATGGTGAAATTTGGTTGCCTGGAGAAGTTCAAGAGTATCATTTGCAATTTCATGATGGCATGCTCACATGGGTTCTGGATAATGAACAAAATTCTCACACTTTGCCAGTCACCAATGGAGTGAAGCATATGTGTGTGCTTGCTCCCATGCTTTTAGCATGATGTTTTCAATGATGTTGACCGATGCCTTTGATGAGAATTAAAATGTCATAAGGCCAGCAACCACACTGACAGTAAATTATTTTATTTAAAAAGGCTACAATCCAAAACTAGTACATAGTAGTTATTTAATAAATGATTGCTGCTTGATTGATTATAGGTGGATGGATGGATGGATGGATCAATGGATCAATGGGTTGATGGATAGAGGGAAGGAGGGAGGGATGGATGGATGGATGCCTGGATGCATGGATGGATGCATGAATGGATGCATGGATGGATGCATGGATGGATGCATGGATCAATCAATCAATGGATGGATAGACAGACTAAATATTCTAAAACAGCAAAGTATATTGCATCTGCATCTGCATCTGATCAAATTAATTCAAAAAGCATTTATAACCCAGGGATACAAATAAAAATAAGACAGTTAAAAATAAGGCACTCATGTTCTAATAGAGTAAAAGATACAGAAAATTTCAGCTTCAGGGCTAATGGAAAAACCCCACAGAACTTAGGACAAAGTATCAAAGTAGATGGTAATGAATCTCCTTTGGTTTCATTTCCATGGATAAGACCATGTCATTTGAACCATTTTATAGTGCCAAGGACTTTGGTGAGGTCTCTGAATAAAAGAAGGAGAGATGAGATTAAAAATTCAAGGGGAAAGGGTTGAGCAAAGGGAAGAGAAAAAAAGAAAGGGAAAGATGAGTACCGCAACCAATAACAACAATCGGGGTTTCTTTTTGAAGCTTTCCTTCTTTTATTACATAGAAAGAAACACCAGGCAGCATCTTGCTAACCCCAGGGCCCAGGAGAGTCACAGGAGGTCCACCAAAATGGCTCAGCACATGACACATCTTTTGTGGCATCCTTTGAGTGCCTAAGAAATGGCAATTCAGAGAAGACACCCAACCTGCTGCCTCGCAGCAACATGGCCATTTAATCTGGAATCAAAATGTTTACAACAAAAAGCCCCAACCATAAAGGCTATGTTAAAAATGTATTCAGCCCCAAAGAATGTTTTCCCCATCCCCAAGTCATATTCCCCCTCTAGGGAGCCACACCCTGAACATGAGATGCCCTCAGATCAGTCTGTCTGTCCAGCAGAGCTAAGGCAAAGAATCTGAGTCCAAATGCTTTCTGCAATTTTTTTTTCCTTTTTCTCCTACCAAGCCAATTATCAAGAAAGCAAACCCTGTTTAGTGTAGGACTTCCTCTGATGGTCTCCATTTATGTCTGATTTACATTCTCTAATTTGATTAGTACTCACAAAACCAGTGTTTCCGTCTCTGTAACTGTTTAGAGCAGCCCTTTTTCTCCAAAAATGCTGAGATGATGACTACCAAAGGGGGAAAAAGTACGCATGACATACTTTTCAACTTGATCTGCATTAATGCCATTTCCCCATAACTTTGTTAAACCTAGACAATCAATAAAATAATAAATCAAGCCTTGATTGGTAGCATTTGTCCGTATCTGGGGTAACTTTAAGAACTGCCTGCTCCAGCACACCCCTGTCTGGGAGCTTGACAGGGTTCCCACTTAGTTGATTGACCTCAGGTGAGGCTAGAGACATGAGGCACTGCTCTAGAATCACCCCTCTAATACTGGACCAAAACCTCTCAGTCTGAGCCAAGAAGACAAAGGGAACCATTCACAGAATGTTAGATCATTGGAACTGGAAGAGATCATGGCTATTGCCTATTCCAGCCCTCTAGACTTACAGATAAAGAAAGGCAGGATAGAAAAGGGAAAATTACTTCCCCAAGGACACAGCAAGTTTATGGCAGAATGAAGTCTAGAACCAGAAGTCCCAAGAATGGTACTTATTACATTCTTAGTATTTCAATACTCTGATGGAAATATGATTGTATCAGTAGGGACATGCCATCCATCAGGGCAAATTACTTCCCCTCTGTACCTTCTCATCCTGCGCTATTGTCAACCATGTTCTTCTAGTGATCATCTACAGAAGAACCATTCAGCAAGCTAGAGGACTCCTAAGTCTTTTGACATTTCAAGGACACTGGTGATGTTCTTGTGTCATCCACCTGTTGCTATTGCTCTTGCCACCTGACTAGCACATCTCTTTTTCATAAATTATATATTTCCCCTCTGTAATCTCTTACATTGTAGTTTATACACCAATATCAGTTGCTGAGAATGAAGTGATAGAAAAATTCTACAGAGGACTTGACTAACTCCTGAAAATTAGATCAGCATATACTCTGATGCTTGGTGATTTAATGCAAAGGCAAGAAAAGGTGAGGATGGGGAGAGATCATGGGAAGGTATGGTTCAGCAAGAAGGAATGAGAACAAAGATTTATCAATTAAATAGAAGCTTTGCACCTTTGTATTACAAACATTCTCTTTAAGAAAACAATTATAAGATGCTAGACATGCCAAACAACAAAACTACCAGAAAGAATAAAATAGATTACACGTAGAATAGACAGGAAAATTCATGATATTTACATACCAGTTTTCCCTGAGTCAGGGAAAATTTTGTCTGTCAGACAAATCAACTCCCCAAAGTTAAACCATAATTAGCAGATAACAAGAAAAATGATAACAAGAAAAAGATATGATACATAATTTAAATAACTCAACTCTGAACTATTTAAACAAGTAATTGACAAACATTGAAAATAGGCAACAATTATGATGATTTTTTTACAGAAGCTTAACCAATGTAAATTAATTACCACAAAAAGGAGACCCAAAAAGCCCCCAAAACACCTTGCTCAGCAAACATCTGACTTATTTGTCACAGGGGAGAGATAACTGCCAATGAGAACTCCAGGCTAGTGTGTGTGTCTGTGTGTTTGTGTGTTTGCAAAATTTGGTGGAGAAGGATAATGTATAATTATAAACAGCTTTGTCTCATAAAGCAGAGAGAAGCAGTAGAGGGTAAACCAAGTTTAAAGAAAACTTGACAACTTTGTTCACCTAAACAAAGTCATTCCAAGAACATTTAAGGATAAAAATATGAAAAGGACAACAAGCAGGAAAAAAGAGAGAGAAAAAAGATTTGTAAAAATCATTATAACACACTGTTTTCTCCATCAAGCACAGTGGAATCACCACAGTTGGACCCAAATATCATAGTCTTGGCTATGCTTTTAGAGAGGCTTACACTTTCTTCCCTGAATAGATCTAAAGAAAATGAAACAGAAAAAGTAATCAGATTAGATCAGAAGTACCTAGAGGAAATACATGCTGGTGCTGGCACAACTTTTAAGGTATTGATAGACCAACATACGAGGTATCTAAAGGAGGGAAAGATACCAAAACAGGGAAGACATTCTCAGATAGCAAAAAGGGTGACCAAGAAAACACCAATTACAGCTGACCTATATGCCTAATCTACCAACAGTACAAAGTTTTTATGAGAGTAAAATAAAGTCGTAGAGATGTTCTCTGTAGAATTTCTCCATCCCTTCACTTTTTAGGCAACTAGGTGGTGCAGTGGACAGAGCATAGGACTTAGAATCAGGAGGATCTGAGTTCAAATAGTGCTTTAGATACTAGATCTGTGTGATCCTGGGTGAGCCATCTGACCTCTTTCAGCCTCAGTTTCCTCATCAGTAAATTGGGATAATAAAGACCAAACTATCAGAGTTCTTGTGAGAATCAAGTAGATTAACATACTGAAAAACAAATCTTAAACTACACTGTCCATGTTAGTTTCATTATTGTGAAAGTGATCCATTCATAACTCAACGATACCCTCCATAAGGGAATAAAGAGTCTTTCTAAAGTGAATTTCCACAAGAGGCCACATCTTGACCATTTCACAATTAACTGAAAGATGCAGAAAACATAAGATCACTCTTTGCTTATTGTTTGTTGACAATAAAAAAGCATTTGATTCAAAAGCTCTTTTTACAAAGACTCACCCATCCATCTGTAAACATCATCTAAGATGCCTTGAAGATACTAGCCACAGGAATTATCCTTTTCAATGATTTTCTATTAATAAGTGTGGAAAGAAGCCAACAGAGGCAAAGAGACAGGTAGTGCCAAGAAAGCTGGGATAAACTCAGATAAATTTGTCAGAAGGTGGAGAAGCCAGGCTCTGTTCCATGAAAGCCAATGGTCCAGAAGCTAGAGAAGACAAAACTTAGATCTACGCCAGGGAAGCAAGTGTAAGCTCCCACGAATGGACCCCAAGCCAACCTACCAGTATTCTGAGACAGAGCGTCTTAAACCATCGTGCATTCCAGGAATCAGAGACCTGAAGCCATATCCCAATCCTGGCCTGCCAAAACAGAGGCAGGATAGAATTAGCACCCATATGGCAGTGGATAGGGAGAGAGGATCCAATCATGCACCCCACAAAGCACTGGGAGCCATACAGAAGAAAAAGACAACCAGCAGCTAGCCCCCAGTGACAGGAAAGTGGGACAGGGAGAATGAAACCAATGTTGCCATCACAGTGGAACCTATCAGGGCCACAGTAAGAGACAGAACAAACTCCCAGCTGGGGACTACAAGAAGCAGACACTTTGTCTGAGGCCAGAGCTGTTAAGAAACCACCAAGAAACTGAAACTGAAGCCTGAGATTGAAGCAGAGAGTGGAATGTCAATGGGTTGAATTCAGCCAGGAAATTGGAGAATGGTAGCAAAACGGATTATAAAGCAGAATCCAACACTATGTTATTTACAACACATTTGAAACACAAGGATTCACACAGAGTCAAAATGAGAGGATGAAGCAGATATATTATACTTCAGGGAGATTTTTTTTAAAGCAGAGTTAGTTATTGTGATCTCAGATTAGACATCAGTTTTTTAAAAAGACACAATTAAAAGAGATAAGCAGGGAAGCTTTCTAGCCATCTTCACACCACACCACTTCCATTCCAGCCATCATTCCCACTTTGGACTATAACAGGTCAGTCAGTGAATAAGCATTTATTAAACGTTAACTATGTGCAAAGAATTGTGCTAAGCATTAGAGATACAAAGAAAGATAAAAATCCCTCCCTGCTATCACAAGGTTATATTCTAATGGGGGAGACACATGTAAACAGCTATGTACAAACAAACTATATGCAGGATAAGTTGACAATAACAAGCAGAAGAAAGACATTAGAATTAAGGAAGATCAAAAGAGGTTTCTGTAGACAGTAAGATTTTAGCTTAGACTTCAAGAAATCCAGAGACGCTACCAAGCCACTCATTCCTTCTAACTTTCATTTATATGTAGCCTTCCTCCATTAGAACAGAAGATCCTTGAAGACAAGGGCTATCTTATTTGCATGTGTTTGTATGCAAAGTACTTGGTAGAGTGCCTGGCACCACATAGTGAGTGTTTATAAATGCATGCTCTCTGTCTCTCTCTCTCTCTCTCTCTCTCTCTCTCTCTCTCTCTCTCTCCCTCTCTCTCTTCCTCTCTCTTCCATTCTTTCTCCTACTCTCTCTCTCTCTCTCTCTCTGTGTCTCCATCTATCTACTTATCTATATATATATTATGCTTAAAGGCAAAATAGATAATGAAATAATATCAATACTTAATATATATACTGAATGACAGAGCATCTAGGTACTTGAAGGAAAATTTAATCAAATTACAGATAGAAATAGCAAAATTACAAGGATTTCAGTGTGCCCCTTTCAGACCAAGACAAACCTAACAAAAAGACAAATAAGTAGGAATTTAAAGAAGACCTTCTTTAAAGAAGAATTTCAGGAAAGTTATATATGATAAACCTCTAATGATTATAAATCAGAAGAGAAAGCAATAGACCAACTTTTCAGCTGTATGATGAAGATTAGTGCAGTGACCAGTCATGACTCCATAAGAATAAAAATGGATCTTGCTTCAAACCTCCTCACAGAGAGGTAATGGACAAGAAGTGTAGAATGAGGTATATATTTTTAGACAGTATGTGAACTTGTTTTGAGTGACTGTGCTTAATTACGAGGGAGGGCTTGGTTTTTCTTTCAGACAGGGATATAAAGTTAGGAGAGATACTGAAAATGGTAATATTTTAAAAGGGGGGGGAAGAAAAGAGAAAATATCAATGAATCACTAAGAAATAACCAGAAGACAGCAGACATTCAGAAAGGGACTCAGCAAGTTAAATAGTGCTGGAATTTCCATATCAAATTTGAACTGTGCAAAAAAAAAAAAAAAAACATAGTGGAAAAAAACTACATAATGAAAGTTCATAGTTTCATATCCTTTGTATTTTGAAATGTTCATTGTGTTGATGTCTATTAAGTTGATAACAAAAGATAATTTTTTTAAAAATCATTTTCCCATTTTCTAAATGCAATCCTACCAACACCACCCTCCCAGTCTCTTCCCACTACATTCACTGTCCATCTGCAGCACCTATACCAGTTGTTTTTACTAATGTGCTCATTGGCAGCATATCATAGGGTGAACAAGTCATTTCTTCATTCATTTAGTTTTTCCTATATGTATTCTTAGGTAATCATCTTCTCAATTATCTTGGGTTGACAATGCATAAGTGACTAGCAACAAGTGACTATTTGGGGAGGTTACCCCAAATGATTGAGCAACCAGCCATTTCTGTGCCAAAGGGAAATAGTACCCTCCATTTATGGGTTTCCATGTTAGGTGAACACACCTTTTAAAAAAAGACTGATTTCTGTCTACTTTTTGTGAAGAGTATACATCTCAAATAAGCTTTAAAATATTTTAATTAGGTCTTCCTATTTTGCCCAGGAGCTTTGACCTGTTCCATTCCCAACCTGAGTTGATTAATTCATAGATAACCCCTTTCTGCTCCCAGGGACTCACCATATTCATGAAAAAATTAGCATGGACGTTCAGTCAACTTGTCTCACTGGAGATCAAAACAACTGAACTCAAGAGATGAGCCAGCCTCAGCCTTCTTTGCAAGGAGGCTATGTGCTTTAATGCTAGCAGTCTCAAAACACTGTATTGCTATAATATCACTTCACCTTTCTAGTCTTTGGTTTTTCACAGAGAAGTTGGGGAGGTGGGCTAGACCTCTTCCAAGTCTACATAATATGATGAAATCCCACAAATCTTCAGAGATATTTTGAAACATGTCTGGAGGAAGGATCTAAAAGCAGACAGGGTAAGATTTAATACTACCCTTTAGTTCCCTATGTATTAGTGAAAATTCAATATTTTTGCCCAATTAATAGAAAGGAATGTGCCTAGGAGCGTGGTTACCATTTATATTCCCCTCACAATACTGGGGAAGTTGGAAAAATATATGTTCACAGCTGAATAGTCAGGCAAAGCAGAGCCCGGATGTGGTTGAAGAGGGACTTTTTTCCTTCAGAAACATTAAAGGCTTTTCAGCCCCCCTCCATTCCATGCTTTGGGGAGATCAGATTTAAAGCCTTGTCCTGATTTAATGATGGAAATAAATCTCATCACAGAGATAAATCTCCTCACTGTGAAGACACCGCATGGATATATAAAATTGGTTACTGGCAATCAGAGTTCCCTGGGCTCATGGGAAATGTATAAGAGGAAAAACTCAGTGGGAAAGTTATGATCACGATCGGAGGCTGTGCATTCTCAGAGGTGTGTAGTCATGTCTCCATGGGGAGCTCTCCATCTGGAACCTAGAAGAGTCAGCCCATCTTGGGCCCTGGGGAGCCCCAGTGCAAGAAAGAAAGAAAGAAAGAAAGAAAGAAAGAAAGAAAGAAAGAAAGAAAGAAAGAAAGAAAGAAAGAAAGAAAGAAAGAAAGAAAGGAAGGAAGGAAGGAAGGAAGGAAGAAAGAAAGAAAGGAAGGTAGGTAGGAAGGAAGGTAGGAAGGAAGGAAGGAAAGGAAGGAAGGAAGGAAGGAAGGAAGGAAGGAAGGAAGGAAGGAAGGAAGGAAGGAAGGAAGGAAGGAAGGAAGGAAGGAAGGAAGAAATGAATCCTGCAACTTTAGGCTGATAAACTTACAGGAAACCTTCTTAGCTAGAGTTTGGGTTCCAGGAACATAGCTGGATTGTTGGTAAGAAACTAGTCTCACCCACCAAAGCTTGCGTAGTCCCTGTCCTCAAGCAGCTTACATTTAATGGGGATGGAAGATATAAATATACAAAATAAATAAATATAAGGTAAATGTAGGGGAGACCATGCCATAACACAGCCTGGTAATGATGCCCTGTTACTATCAACTTCAGTCAATTAATCAACATTTTTTAAGCACCTGCTATGTGCCAAATACTGTGTGAAGCACCAGGGATACCAAAAGAGACGAAAGATAGTCCCTGCCTTCAAGAAACTTACAGTCTAATGGAGGGAGACAATATGTAAAAAACAGAGAGAGAGCAAGCTATAGGCAGGATAAATAGAAAGTAATGCAAGGAGATGAAGCAGTGGAATTACGAGGGGTTGGGGAAGACTTCCTATAGAAGAAGGGACTGAAGATGAGACTTTAGCTGGGACTGAAAGGAAGCAGGGGGATCACAGTGGAGGAGAGAGAGCATTCCAGGAGTGGGAGAACAGCCAGAAAAAAACTGCCCAGAACCAAGAGATGGAGGGTCTTGTTTGAAGAACAAGCAGGAGGTCAGTGTCCCTGGATGAGAACATGTGGGAGAATAAGGTATAAGGAGACTGGACAGGTAGGAAGAGGGCAGGTTATGAAGGGCTTTGAACGCTAGTTAGGGCATTTTGTATTTGATCCTGGAGGCAATAAGAAGACCCTGGAGTTTATTGAGTTCTGGGAGGGGTTGGGGTTGGAGAGTCATGATGGGTCCTTTTTTAGGAAAAATCACTCAAGTGGATGAATAGAGAATGCATTGAAATGATGGAAAGGCGCCAGACAGACCCACCAGCTGCCTCTCATCCTGAATTCCACTGTCTTGAAGAACTGATCATAGAAGGTAAGCTGCTTGAGAGCAGGGGCATTTCCCTAGTGGAATTCAGTTCAAATCTCTTTCTTCTTTAACATTTATATAGCATTTAGCTTTTTTTTTTTTTTTTTTTTTTTGCTTTTTGGATGGGGGAAGGCTGGGCAATTGGGGTTAAGTGACTTGCCCAAGGTCACACGGCTAGTAAGTGTTGAGTGTCTGAGGCCGGATTTGAACTCAGGTCCTCCTGACTCCAGGGCTGTGCTCTATTCACTGCACCACCCAGCCGCCCTATATAGCATTTTCTAAAGCGTTTTAGATATGTTACCCCATTCTAGCCTCACATCAGACCTGGAAGATGCGTGCTATTATATTCCTCATTTTACATATGAAGAAACCGAGACCAAGTGGCAAAAGGGGTTAAGCAACTTTCTCAGTCACACAGCCAGTAACTTTCAAGCGAGATTTGAACTGAGGTCTTCTCGACTCTGAGTGCAGAGTTCTATCCTCTACAACAAAGGTGTCAAACACACAGGTCCGTGGATCGGGCCCATGACATTTTCAAGTGGCCTAAACCAGACCAAAATGTAGGTCCTATATGATTTTAATGTGTTGACATATTAATTTAAAAAAATAAATGTCTAAACTCATGTGCTTTTCTAAGTCAATACATGTCCCACAAGGATCCTTGTGTTCAGTTGGTGGCCCCTGTACTACTCCTGCACTACACTAACATTTATTATTAGACTAGTCCATCAGGCAGTCAGTCTGTAAACATTTGGTATGGACCTGCTCTGTCAGGCATTGTGCTGAGTGAAAGACAAGCCACAGTCGCTGCGCTAGAGGCAATTTGTCAGCACAGTGGATAGAATGCTAGGCCTGCAATCAGGAAGATCCGAGTTCAAATTCAGACTCAGACACTTACTAGTTGTGTGACCCTGGGCACATAACCTCCTCAGTTTCCTAAACTGTAAAGTGGAGATAATGACAGCACCAACCTTGCAGGGACCAAATGAGATAATATTTGTAAAGCACAGTACCTGGAATGTAGTAGGGGCAAGATAAATGCTTTTTCCCTTCATGTTTCCAAGGATCTTACAATTTATATGTGTATATATATATATATATATGTTTACATGTTGTCTGCCCTTAATTGAGGATTCAAATTATATATATATACACACACATATCTACATATATATACAAATACACACATATATGTATATATGTATGTATACATATGTATGTATACACATACATATATGTATATATACACACATATCTAATATACATATATACCTATACATATGTACAAACTACAGATCAGATAAATTGGAGATAAAAAAGTCTCTGTCCTCAAGAAGTATACATTCTACTATAAATCCAGTGGACATGCATGTTCTTACACATACTTACACACTGAAAGGTACCAGTATCTGGTGGAAAGAACTAGGGAGGCTCTGGGTTCTAGTCTTCCCAGCTTAGCCACTAACCAGCTGTTCAACTACTGGCACTCTTTCATTACAAGCATCAATTAAGCATTATAATATGTACACCATCCTAGTGGTCACTAAAATTGAGTGGGAAAAGATACAAAGTTTAGATAAGATTCAGACCCTGCCTGCAGGGAGCTTACAGTCTAGTGGAGAAATGGCACCAGTCCTTCATTGAATACACAGTCAGGCAATAAACCTTTACTAAGCTCAACTACAACAGACCGTGCCAGACATCGTGCTAAGCCCTGGGGATACAAGAAAGACAAAAGACAGCCTCAGGGAGCTCGGGATTTAAAGGGAAAGATTCCTCGCAAACAACTATGTACAAGCACTCTATAGAAAGGATAAATAGGAGGTAATCAACAGAGACAAGGAAATAAAGGACATTACTTAAGAGCATTGGAAAAGCATGAACCAAGATGGGAAGCCCCGTCACCTACCAGAGGGATCATGGAAGGCTTCCTGGAATCTTTGGTATAGACTTGAAATGATGGATAAGAAAGGGGACGGAGTGGGGGCTCTCCAAGAATCGAAGCAAAATAAACATGATTAGTTTGAAGCCAGAAGGGCTCTCAGAGGACTGGTCTACACTTCTCATTTACAGACCAGAAAACAGGTCCAAAGGGGTGCAGTGAGCTGGCCAAGGTCCTGCAGGTAGTAAGTGCCGCAGCTGGGATCTGAACTCCTGTCTTCTCCTGCGCAGTCCTCCACTCTTCCCACTTCACTGGCTGACTAGCCAGAAAATAGAAATGCCAACGTTGGGCATCAGGTGCGAGCAGAATTAAATGTTCCTCCCCTCCGTCTGGTATCCACAAGAATGTGGCAGGATTCCCAAGTCTACCCTCTCGGAGCTACAAAGCTACCCACAGCTCATTGATAGAAACCACTTGGAGACCCAGCAGTTGGCCACAGGTGTGTTTTTAGGCCCATCCTATCTGGCAAATAAGGCAGATAACTTCAGCAAAACCAAGTGGCTCTGGCAGCTCCAAACCCTAGGCCTGGCTCCATGACTGACAAAATGGAAATTTGGGGTCCAGCCATGAAATGCGCAGGAAGCTGGCTCATATGTCTCCCAATCACTCCCAGATGGCCCTTGGACCCACTCGGAGTTCGGGTTTTGGGTACATGAGGCAGAAGACTTAGATTTGATCCTTTCCATGTCTGACAAAAACCCTTCAGTCCATGAGGAAACCTGCTTTCTTCCCTTCCCTTTCCTTCCTCCCCATTCTATGAAGAAAAGGAAAAAAAAAAGTGAGTCTTGCCCTTTGCCCCTTATGTCAAAGCCAGTCTTTCTTCCACGCTGTCCATCAGTTTGGGTTCTGATCATTGTTCTAGGACACCACCGCAGCTCTCTTCCCAGGTATCTGTCCCCAGTACTGGCCACACACTGTGGGAGAGCCCACGACAGCCTTCCCATTTGCAGCCCCAGGCCCGGGATGAGGGATCCCATGACAGGCTTTCATCTGGATATAATTTATTTATTATATCAGTCCTAGATATTCAAGAAAGGGCACCAGTGTGAAAAATCAAAGGGAAAACACATTTTGACTACAGGCTAAGCTGGAAATGATTAAAGCCAAAAGCTCCTGGGTCAGAGGAGAACAGCAGCATGTTATTAGAATAATATGTTAATGTTTCGGTCATGAAGCCTCAGTGAGTCTTTGGAGCACCTGGGATGGAAATAGTTATCACACCCATACTATGCTAACAAATAGACTGAGCCTCATTGCCTAAGTGTTTGAATCTGTTCATGTGACTGAGCTTTATGAGCTAATAAACATATCCTGACATAAAAATCATAAAGATTCAGCCTATAAATACCACCCTAAATCAACTTTCTTTGCAGCTCAACTCTCTCTGTCTTCCTGACTTTTTTCTAGAACCACCCTGATGTCCCTCCACTTCTTTCCCATATTCTATTGCTGAGGTTTCCCTGGATTCAGCTGTTGTTGAATCTCTAAAAATGGCGGCTGTCGCTGCTGTAAACAAGAAGGCCTGGGGAAACACCTACGATGTATTTCCTGTCATACAAATGAGATCGATATGCTATACTGTCAAGTAGACTGCTTTATCTGAGAGCTGCAAAAGTTCTCCTTCACCCAACTGCCAAAGAATTCCGTAGCTTATTTCTGACCTCTTATTTTTAACCCTAAAACAGAGACTTGATCATGGAATATCATAGACCCAGAGAACCTGGCTTCAAATCCCAGTTCTTTTAGGTACTCCCTGTTTGACTTTTACAAAGTCTCTCCCCCTTTCTCCTCATCTGTAAAATGAGGGGTTAGATATCATTACCTCTAAGGTCCCTTTGAACTATAAATCTACACTACTTTGAAGCTATTGTCTCAGAAGTGGGTTGAGATACTGATGAGGGTTGTTGAACCACACCTCTTTGTCCCTCACTGACTCATTGCCCAAATGAGCTTCCCAGTATAGATTATCGTTGCTGAATTGTTTTTGGTCCTGTCCAGCTCTTCATAACCTTGATTGGGGTTTTCTTGGCAGAAATACTGGAGCGGTTTGCCATTTCCTTCTCTACCCAGTAGAGATACTTCTCCATTCTGGGAAGTAATAACAAAGAATCTATCGTTCTCCTTTTTTTTTTTTCTTAGTTCTAAGCCCCTAGTCAGAGAGAACTTAGCAAAATGCCTCAATATTAGATCTCTTCTCTGGGAATATTCTCATCTAGGTTCCTTCTTCCCACCAATATTCTTGATAAACACAGCCTGACTAGCAAATGCTATGTAGAACATTATTTATTTTTTAAAAAATAAATAAATTTTTAAAGTAAATGTGACTAGGCTTCCTCTGTTCCCAGAGGGGTCTTTAGTAAAGACGTATCAAAGGGATTGGCAACACAGATTAAATCCCAACACGCCCCATGTGTCTCACATGCTTCAGTCAACCCAAGCATCCTCATTCCCAGGGTTCTAGCACATTTCATTTAGACAGTTGCCTCTGCCTACACTTCTATTCTCCCTGCTCTGTGTGACTTTTTATAGCTTCCCATTCTCCAGCTTCATATGTCTTGTACTCATTCCATCAGAAGCTTAGTTTTTCTCCCCAAGTCTTCCTCCTGGATTCATTTAACAGATGTTTAAAGGTCACCCAAAGGCATGGTCTGTCATTCTTCATCATTGCTTCCTTTATGATTCAATCCAGGACCTCATTTGTATCTCATAAAAGGATCACCTGGCTTGGCTGAATTTTTTACCATTAGTTTAATACCTCATTATCTGGCCCCTTTTCTGTGATTAGATTTGTGAAAGACCAACTTTCTCATACTTTAAAAGCTTGGAGGACTCCCTATTGCTCCTAGGATTAAATATGAGCCTCTCTGTGTGGCATTTAAAGACCCTTATGAACTGGTTTCAACCTATTTTTCCATAATGTTTACCCGCTATTAACATTGCATATGTAATAAGGTTGGAGAATTGTCCAAGATTAAAGATCAATATCCAAGAAACATAGGACTGGGAAAAGGAAGACCCTAAAGGATAATCAATGGAAGATCCATCATGGATCCATAATGTGAATAAACATGAAATCACACACACTCCTGATGTGAAATGTCAAGAACTATAGAAGATCTTCAGTCTATAAGAAGAACCCCCTTTGGAGGACTTATTCCAGGAGGCCATAAGTAGAAGTCCCACAGCATGAGAACACCTGAGTGGGTTCCATTCTACAACATTGAACAAGTATTACAGATTCAACAAAGTATCTGAGTAAAGTTAGATAAGTATTAGAAGTTAGGAAGGGGTCGAGATTTTTGATGGAGAACCTTTAATATCATCTATAGGAGTTTCTATTTTAGGGAACCTTGGTAGATTCTTGAGTGGAGGAGGAGTTGACATGATAAAAATGGCATCTGAATATTGTTTGACTCTAGATAGTAAATGGAGAGGTCCGGGAAATAGAAAAAAGGAGTGGAAGCACACAGAAGGGAGGGCCATCATGGGGAAAATGGAAGGACAGTTTAATAAAGCATGTAGCCAAGAAATAAGGAATTCCACTCTTTTTTCCCATGTTACTTTTTCCTTTTATTTATTCATTCACTCAACATTCGAGGTACTTACTGAATACATTATATCAAATAGGGACTGGTGGAAATGAGTGTAGATGGTAGTGTGTAGAATTCCTGCCCACATGGAGTTTAAAGTCTAATTGCTTACCCCAACTTCGTCTCTTTTAATGTTTCTCCTCTCCTGTTTTCCCTCAAGTCCCTTTCCATCTTTGAGTCTCTCCCTAAGTTTTCCACAGAATCCTGTACCTTCCCGAGTCTCTGCTTCTTACCAAAGTCCAGGTACATTTGCCAGTGGCACTGTTGCTTATGCTGGCGCTGATTCTCTGTCATACTCACTTGGCCCCACACCCTGAACTGAGGGCTTGCCTGTCCAAAGCAATAACTGCTACTAAAAATATTTGACTTCTGGTGTGAGTCCTTCTCAAAGTGCTTTACAGACATTACCTCATCCATTACCCCCTGAAAGTAGGCGCTTGATGAAGAATAGCCCCCAAAAGCTATTTGGGGGAATTTTTCCTTCAATGCTTGAGACCACATGAGTTTCAGTCCTGCCTATTTTAGGATTAAAGGAGGGATGTTCTCAGCCATCAAGAGTTGCCAGAAGCCTTTTCAACTTGAAAAAGGGGAAGAGTTTCTCAGTTAACGTGAAAGATGCTTTGCAGCCCATTAAAACATGGAAACATGAGGAATGAGGGGAATGGCAGAAACAACACTGATTTTTCAGTTTCCCTTAAATTCCCAATCTTTACCAGGAGCCTAAGGCAGAGGACCTTGCTGCTTTAAAGTCATACATAACGTTGTTTTTTTTTTTGAAAAATCAATAAACATAGAACCTAAACTTACCTCTTAGTCTCTACTATAGATATTCATGGATATAGATATATACACATATATGCCCACGTACCTATGTATGTATATATCTATGTGTGTATGAAATAGTGGCTGGGGATGTAAGTGATTGACTAAAGAGAAAAACCATCTTCCTTCCTCTCTCTGGCCGACATTCTCATACGGGGAACCACTCTTCCCCAAATCTTCATTTCAGGTGCTCCATGAACAGTATTTTCCCCTTTGGGGGCAGGTGGTAGGAGTGAGTAAAAGACTCTTTGTTCTGCATGAAAAAAACCAAAGAGACATCTGAGGCACTTGAGGCAGCTGCTTCAGAGAGAAGAAAATCCTATTTCTAATTTACCAAGCCTCTTTTCCCCTAATGTCACTGTTTTGCTCCATTGTATCCAGGGGAATCCTCAAGATGTGAGGCTCTTTTTCCTTGGCTTTTGGAGATTTATAATGCTGCTTATCAGTCATTTCTCTCTATTTCATGTCTAGCCCCCAGCCAGAGAAACGGTCCAATAAATTGAAAAGAGAATTTCCTCCTCTCTCTTTCTCTGAAGCCCAGAGTAACTGTAGCTCTTCACTTTGGGGGTACTTCCAACTCCCCTTACAAAGACATGGAAACACACACACACATGCACATACACACAATTGTGAAAACAGGCTCTTTTTAAGGACACATGACCAATACAAAAAGTGAGTTTAAAAGAAACAATGAGAAGGAGGCTGAGATAGCACAAAGTAGAAAAAAAAAAGAGGCACATGCTTCAACACCATAGCTCATGGCAAATCAGAAATAGCTACAGCCTGTCGCTCTTGTTCTGGCCTCTCTGTCTTGCAAATTCATGGTCAACAGCCATTGCAGTAGTAGCTATGGCCTGTGCATATCTGTCTGTCTGTCTCTATCTCTGTCTCTCTCTTTGTCTGTCTGTCTGTCTCTCTCTGTGTTTGTGTCTGTGTCTGTCTCTCTGTCTCTCTGTCTCTCTCTCTCTCTCTCTTTTCAGATGTAGAAGTCCTATCCTACATGGGATCCTGCTCACCTCTCCCTCCTATAAGATTTCAACCCCACCTCCTTCTAGAATCAAGGAAGAGACCTTTGTCTTTTCAGATACTGACACAGTTCCCATAGCTCCCAGGTGCTTGGTGTTGGAGACTTCATATTTGCCAGGAGATATAAGTCTCCAATGAACTGCTACATTCTTCCCTGGAGTCAAAAAGTTTGTAGTCCTTTGAAAAATCAGTCACAGTGTCCTTGAGATGGATGGATACATAGATAGATAGATAGATAGATAGATAGATAGATAGATAGATAGATAGATAGATAGATAGATAGAT
>CM053592.1:10046650-10075150 GCA_028646515.1 Pseudochirops corinnae
GGGAGGAGATGGTCTTCATATTCACCTGGAAAGGCCTATACAAACTGATACTAAGTGAGAAGAGCAGAACCAGGAAAAATTTGTACACAATCACAGACACATGGTATATGTGATGACCAACTTTGATAAACTGGACTCTTCTCAGCAATGCACAGCTATAAGACAACTCTACAAGTCTCAGGAAGGAGATATCTCCATTCAGAGAAAGATCTAGAAAGAACAACATTTAAATGGAGACTGAAGCAATCTACATGCTATCATTCCTTTTCATGTTTGGTTTTCTTTCTTCTTTCCCATTGTTCACTCCATCGGTTACAACCCTTGTATACAATCAGACTAATGTCCAATGTGAAAGTATTTGCAGATCCTATACTTGATTGTATGCCGCCATGGGAGGGGGGGGGGGGAGAAAATTTGAAACTCAAGGGACTGTGGAACTGAATCTTGTAAACTAAAAGTAAGTAAACAAATCAACTTAATAAAAAAAAAAAAGAACTATACAGGACAATTATCCAGTGGAGATATTAAACTTATATTAAGTAGTGCACCTCTCTTTGGGATGCCCTCTTATGAGACTGTGGGGAGTGTCCTTTGAAAGATGGACCCAAATGTGCTGCATAGCTCCCAGACTCCTCTCAAGTTTTCTGTATAAGAATTCAATTCAATTAAATGAGTATCTTCTGGAACATCTACTACTAGCAATAACAGCCACCATAGCTTTAAACCACTAAAGCTTAAAGTCATTGAAGCTTATAGCCACCCTAAGACTTTGGGGACGTCATGGAGAGTGCTCTAAGGTTTGCAAAGCAATACATACATATGTATGTACACACATCCGTACATACAAACAAACATTGTATGTGATCCTCACAACAGACGAGGAAATCAATGTGTACAAGGTCATGTCTAAATGAGTCTGAGGGATGCAAACGCAAAGCACTATCCTCTGCCCTCAAAGAGTTTACATTCTAGGAAACTTTTCACAGATAAATCATTACAAAATGCCTATAAATTAAATACAAGGGATAGAGGAAGGGCTACTACCTGAATGGGTCCAAAAAGTCTTCTTATTGAAGGTGGCCTGTGATCTGGGTCTTGAAAGGAGCAAATGAAGGAGGTAGAATGGTGGACTTGGAAGCAGGAAAATTTAAGTTCAGATCCTTACTAGCTGTGTGATCCTAAGCAAATCATTCAGCCTCAGTTTCCTCATCTATAACATGGGGTAAAAGCACCTACTTTCTTTTTTTCATTTTCAGTTCCAAATTCCCATCCTGCCTCTACTCCTCCCTCTAATTATTGAGAAAGCAAGAAATACAATATTTATTACATATATGAAGTCATGCAAAACATTTCCATATTAGCCATGTTGCAAGGGGAGACAGAATGAGGAAGAATGGAAGGAAGGAAGAGAGAGGGAGAAAGAAAGAAAGAAAGAAAGAAAGAAAGAAAGAAAGAAAGAAAGAAAGAAAGAAAGAAAGAAAGAAAGAAAGAGAAAGAAAGAAAGAAAGGAAGGAAGGAAGGAAGGAAGGAAGGAAGGAAGGAAGGAAGGAAGGAAGGAAGGAAGGAAAGAAGAAAAAGAAAGCTGCTTCAATCTGCAGAGTCCATCATTTCTCTCTCTCTGGAGGTAGATAGCATTTTTTTCATCATTAGTCCTTTGGAATTGTTGAATAGCCCCTACTTTTCAGAAGTTTTTTATTATGAGTCTCAAATGAAATAACATGTGCAAGCATTTTGTAAACCTATACCACTATATAAATGCTAGGTCTTAATCTTATCTCATTTGGGTTTTTATCAAATTTGGGCTTCCTAGAATTTCTTCTTTTTATTCTCTTGCATTTCAATCATTAAAACAAAAGGATATGTGTGGGAAATGGAATGAAAAGTTGACGTTTTGGTCCTTCCTTAGGAAGTTCAATGAAAGTCATGAAAGTCTCAAAGCCCCCGGACAAGTCTTCTCGATCCTCCCAGTTATCAATACTCCCACAATATTTTATATTTGCTGGTTTGTATACATATTGTTCCCCTCATCCACTTCCACTTTCAGAAAATGTAAGAAGCTCCTTTGAGGGCAAGAGTTGTTTCCATTTTTGTCTTTGCCTCTTCTGTATGTAGCACAGTGCTTGGCATATCACACCTATTAAGGGCTTGTTAGAATGAATTGAATGGAATTGAATTACTTGACTTGAATTAACAGTTAATGGTTAGCCATTTTCAGACAGAGACAATGGAAACCAAGGAGAAATCAATACAGGACAGAGCTGAGGCTAGCACTAAAACTAAAATGTGAGGGCAACTCACTTAGAGAGATTCACCTCCCAGCCCACATGTCGCCATTCAGGATCATTAGACACTTTCCATTATAAATCCACACAGTTGTGACATGCCAACTCTTCATGTAGCATCAATGGGAAGGATGGACGAGGACCGAACATAAACCAATCATGATCCACTTCTGACCCCAAACTCCATCCAAGGATACTTTCCCACCCTTGATCTGAGAGTCAATGAGGGAAAGAGTGTCAATGAAGAACAGAGACTGGCTTAAGTAGAACCCCCAGACTGAGCTTCTAATCAATTCCCAATTAGCAAAAGAAACCACTCGGTGAGTCAGGCAGCCAAAAAACCCCTGCAAAGGAAGAGGAAGAAACTACCACTGGCCATCAGTGGCTCCTGAAAATCAGCCACAGCTGCTGATTAAACCTCCTCCAACTCCACAGGAAACCCGCAGAACTGGCAACCTTAGAACAGCAATATGTATCCCTGAACAACTTTTGACCAGATTCCTCAGCAAAAGGAGGCCAAAGCTAACATACCATCCATCCTCTGTTAAAATGTCCTCATGGCTTAAACCACTCTGGCCCGTTCCACATGCAGCTGCCATCATCCTCTTTAATAAACCAGCAAGCTGTGTGTATGGAGGGATAGAACCAAATTATCTAATACTTAAAGAGAAGAAAAAGAAAAAAATGAAAAGGAATCCATTTACACAAATAGCCAACGTGCGTATAAATCAAGCTAAGACTAACACAGTTGCCAGTGGTTGTTTCAGCCAAGGACAGTGAGGATGGAAACTTGGATCTCACTAGTGTTGTGGGGTTGAAAAAAAAGATGACAATTTCCTGGACTCTGACAGCCCCCTCCTCAGCCATTTGATCAAAATCTGAAGACTGAAGTCTAGCTTTTTTTGTTAATGCATCTCCAGCATTTCCCCCACAAGACTGGATGGCCTGATCAGGTTAGGATTTAATACCCTGTGGGGGCTCATCAACCCTTGTAGAATGTCTTCTATTATTTTAGTCGATTGAAAAGAAATGATTCTGAGAGAACTAGACAAGTCTCTTTATATCTCCGGTCCTCAGTTTCCTCCTCAGTAAAATCATTGTCTCCAAAGTCCTTTCCATTCTATGAGGCTATCACCCAAAAGGATATCCAAGAGGAAAATAGAATTGTCTCAACAGTCTGCCATGGAAGCAGAAGGAACTCATCACCCACTTTAGATTTGGTTTGGGGGTTTTGGGTGTATAAGAAAAGAAACCCTGAGATAACAGTTTACCATGACACAAGTAAAAATTCCCAAGTTCAGAAAGCTCACTAATGACAAGAAGTTTATTTTTTTAACAAAGTAATTTTTACCAAAACAATAACCAAACACCAAATTACTAACCCATCATTCTGGGCACTTTGAAGGCTATTGGCTTTCTCTCCCTAGTCCTACAACCTAAATACCAGGTCAGGACCAAGGTAGACATACAAAGCATCAACTATTAAAATTTAGACCTTCTTCTACCAAATAGAACTGAGACCCATGAATTAGCCCAGAGGTCAAAGAAGAATGAAAGTGGGCCCTTGTGGAAGAATGTTGAGCCTGGAGAGGAAGAAAGTAGAGAAAAGAAGAAACTATTAATACAGTAATTGATATAATTTATATAATATAATATACATATTATATATTATATAATATAATAAAAGTAATTGGTGTAACATTGACATTCCATGATGTCCAGAAAGCTGTTGTATGTGTGGAACTGGGGCTTAGATCAAAAGCTAAAGCTCAGATGGCTTTGTGACTTGCCCAAGGTCCTTCAGCTACTGTGTATCATTTCTAATATGATAACCAAAGAAGCTTTTCTGGAATAAAATCCTCTGAGCAAGACAATAGATGTATATAATAGAGAACACTGTTTCAGTGAATATCTCCTTATGACAACTCTTATTTCCAAAATTCCATGAAAAAATAATTTAGATATTAGTCATGTTGATACTGAAAATTCTAGTGCCAACTAAACATATTTATGGCTAAATGCTACATTTTGTTGTATTTTATGTAATAGAAAGAACAGTAAGCACTTTACCCAGGTTTAGATCTTGGTTCTTGACAATTAGTTTTGTTTCTTTGGGTAAGACACTTAACTTTTCATAAATCTTCAGTTGGCATTGTAGCAATATTAAATGAAATGGTGAGAACAGATAAGCTCACGGAAGGAGAATGGGCAAAAACAAAAGAGAATGAGAGAAGACCGTAATATGGAACTGAATGGTGCCTCATAGAGTATCTGCTCCAACCCCCTTACTTTACAGATGATGAAACTTAGGCATAAAAAGTTAACTAACTTGCCCAAGGTGACCCAAAGTGTCAGAGGCAAGATTTGAATCCAAGTTTCCAGGCTCCAAAGACACTGCTTTTTCACTATCCTATGCTGCCTCCTAGATCTTGGGTGATCCCCACCATCCAGTGGAAGCAAATAGAGGACACAAATAAGACATCCGATGAGGGGCCTCATTGGTAAGATGGCATCAGCTCATGGAAGCCACAAGAGGAGGGAGCTCCCAAAAATATGCCTTCATCAGTAGCATCAAATGCCTCTGAGAAATCAAAGAGGGTGGGACCATTATCAAAGACAGCAGCCATAGTCTCCAAATGTTATGAAAAAACAGACTGCTATTTTTGTCACAACGTTTTGGATCCAGAGGATGGATTCTAGAATCACTTGGTTTAAAATTAAGAAAGATACTTAGAACATTAGAACTGGAAGAAATCACTTAACTGAACCCCTTTACTGACAAAATTAGAAGACTGAGAAATATAACAATAATAGCAGTTATTTCAGATTTGCAAAGGATTCTGCATATATTATTTCATTTAGTCCTCACAACAACCCCAGGGAGATGCTATTGCTGTTCTCGTTTCAGGGATAAGGAGATAGGTGAGACAAGTGAAGTTGCTCAGGGCCACACAGCTCTTGTCTGAGATGGGAACAAACTGCTGTCCAATGCTCTAACCACCATCCAATCTAGCCACAGAAAAGTCAAGTGTCTTACCCAAAAACACAAAACTAATTGTCAAGAACCAAGATCTGAACCTGGGTAAAGTGCTTACTGTTCTTTCTATTACATAAAATACAACAAAGTGTATCATTTAGCCATAAATATGTTTAATTGGCACTAGAATTTTCAGTATCAACATGATTAATATCTAAATTATTTTTTCATGGAATTTCGGAAATAAGAGTTGTCATAAGGAAATATTCACTAAAACAGTATTCTCTGTTATATACATCTATTTTCTTGCTCATAGGATTTTATTCCAGAAAAGCCTCTTTGGTTATCATATTAGAAATGACACATAGTAGCTGAATGACCTTGGGCAAGTCACTTACTTTCACAGAGTTCTAGACAATTCTCTAAGATTATAATTTGCAGAGAAGGTGCCATTGAACTAGTAGAGGGTGTTCCCTCCCTTAGAAGTTCCAAATATCAATGAAATCTTGGAATAGTGCCTGTCCCTATCCCTTTTTTCCCAAATACAAGATTTATTCCACATCATGACTAAGACTCTGGCAATAGTAGGATTGATAAGACAAGAAAAGACAAAAGATGGAAAGTCAAGAAAGTGATTAGGGTCAAGGAAAGCCTAAGGATAATCAACTCCACCTTGAAGTTAGTTGGCCACTAAACATGTATTAAGTGCCTACGATGTGCCAGTCACAGTGCTAAGTGCTGGGCATATAAAGAAAGGCATAAGACAGTCCTTGCCCTCAAGGAGCTTACAGTGCAATAACAGAGACAATGAACAAATAACTCCATACAAACAAGCTCCTACAAGATAAATAGGAAATCAATGGAAGGAAAGCTCTAGTTACTTCTAGTGGGGGAGTCAGGAAAAATATAGATGGTGGAATTCTAGCCACAATTAGATTCATTCAGAGTCACACAGGTGGCAAATAGCAGTGTTGGGAATTAAACCCAGATCTCCAGACTCCAAGTACTGAGTCTTGTCCCAAGTCTTTCACTAAGACAGAAGACAAAAGCATGGGTTCCATGCTTTCCTCACCTCTGAACAATAATTGAGCCGATCTCAGATGTGTTGTTTCCATCAGGATCCATTGCTCTCCAAATGCCATTAAAGTTCATCCAAAGAGCAATGGAAAGACACATGGTATGTGTATGGAAACTGTAGCAAATTATCAGTGAAAATTTATGCAGAGAACTTAATTGGAATTAAAGACATCATTAAAGAAAGGTATACCCAGAAAAGGTGAGACAGGTCATCAAAGAGAGGATGACAGATGGACAATCCAGTTATAGTGGAAGTATCTGTGAAGTATTGACAGATACAAGGAAGGCCTCCAGCAAGTTATGTGGAGACAGTGAGGATATCTATGGGAGGACACATGGCAGTGAAGTGTGGGATGAGAAGGCATGGATGGGCTGTGAGGTACAGCCTCTGAAGAGTACCCACATTAATAAGCCAAAGGCTAGCTAAGGTTCTGAATCACCCTACTATGAAAGGTAGACTGCCTATCATCTGTAATGGCTTTAGGAGTAGACCCTATAAAGAGTCAGTGCAGAGTCCCCAAACTGCTGAGGATACTTCCCCATCTCATGGATAGGGGCACAAACTCTCAAGGGGAATGGGCTGAAAGCAATCAAAACTGTTGAATATTTTTCAAGAATGATTTCCCCAATTAGTACATCCATTTTTACTCCAAATGATGGGGGAAACATGCCATCACTTGGACACAGGAGATAAGGCATGGGCACCAACCCTTGGCAAAGGGAAAAGCTGAGGACCCATCAATGGAAGAAGTGGGTATTTATGGCAGCAATACACCCTACATTGATCAGATGACCCTAACAAGTCTGCTTTGTGGTGCTCATCCATCCCCCATGAACAGGAGAACAATGAAGACTTCCTGGCTGTCAGAAATCAGAGTGTTTCTCCATAGGGTGCTCTGGTATCAGATACTCTGCTCATAGGCCCCCTATCTCCTCAAATCCTGAGACCAGGTAAAGGATGGTTGGGTGCTGGGGGCTGCACCAGAGTTAGGTACTGGGAGATGGGAAGAAAATGCCATTCCTTTCCATTCCACATAGTCTCATGTACAAAAGAGCTCTTGGCAGGTAGATTTAGGAATGTGATGGCTGCATACTGCCATCAGGCTCTCACCTTGGTCTTTGGGAGGCAGTGTGGTGAACTAGCAAGAGGGCAAGATTTAAATTAAGAGAATCATAGTGGAACCTTTCTCCATGTCCCACCCTCCAATTGCAGGTGTGGCCAAAAACTTTGTCTTGGGTCCTCTTTCTGAGCTTCAGTCAGCCAATAAATAAGCATTTATTAAGCACCTACCATGTTCCAGCACTGTGCTAACTGCTGGATATACAAATATGAAAAAGAAAAACATCTTTCACCCTCAAGTTGTTCACAATTGAACAGAAGACAACACACAAAAAGAAGCAGAAAGAAGAGTTTAGGGACATGATGAAGTTCAAAAGAAAGCAAATGGGTGGGAAATAAAGAGAGGGCTGGCCTGCATGCCCCTGTTAACTAGAGATTTGAGGCGTGACATTCAGCTCCATCCTCCAATCAGACAGTTTCTGGGGTAGAGGGGTCTATATGTAACGTGTGAGTACCAAGGCTGATGTGATTTTGCAGGATGATGAGGTCGGTGGTGAGTTTTAATCTCACATTACCAATTATCTACTAGACATTTTGGGGATGTACTAGAGCAGTGATTCTCAACCTTCCTAATGCCTCGACCCTTTAATACTCATATGTGGGCGTATCTGCATGTGGGCGGACCACCTGGAGACAGAGGAGTGGTGTCTCGGTTCCTAAGACCATCAGAAATGTGTTTTCCTATGATCTTAGGCGACCCCTGTGACCCCTGTGAAAGGGTCATTCAACCCCCAAAGGGGTCGCAACCCACAGGTTGAGAACCACTGTCCTAGAGACATCTCAAATTCAAAATTTCCCAAATAAGATTCATCTTTCCCCAAAACGTCCACCCCTCTTCCAAACTTCCCTATTTCTATTAGACAGCTCCACTTCAAATGTTCATATGGAATATTGGTGCCCATTGGGGTAGAGCCTTCTAAGCTCATATTATTGGTCTGATCAGCCACAGTCAGACTCACTGTACTTTGACCACAACATAGTATGTCACTTTAATCCACTTTAAGAACAAAGGACAACTGCCACCATTTCCATCAGAGGCATGATGATTCATGCAGACCCTCAGGTTTGTAATATCAGTATTCTCCTCAATAAGAACACTTGCCAGAGCATGTCCCTGCTCCTGAATGTTCAATCAGTTACCAAATCTGATGACTTCTCTACCTCCATAGCATCTCTGGTGTCCATCCCTTCTTTCTACTCACATAGCTACCACCTTATTCCTCTCCCAGCTCTGCTTCTGACTCCACCAACTTCTTTCTCCACCTTCCCTAAGCCCTGGAAGATGCCTTTTCCACCTGGTTCAAGCAGCCTTCTCACCCTGAGATCTCTCTTGGTCCTCAAGCCCTCTTCCTCTGGTTGGCTGGTTCCTCCCAGAACATGCATTTTAAGGAAGTGCCCAGATCAGTCATGTTCTCTGCGTTCCTCACCAGGCTCCTCTCGTGACTCCCAGGGCTTCTCCAGCTGTGCCTAGACAAAGTTATCTTCCCTGCTCCCACTCCTCATTTTTTTGCTTCATTTATCTCACATCTTCCTCCATTAGAATACAAACTGGTTGAGCATAGGGAGTACTTACAACCTAGACTACTATAATTGGTTGGTTACCCTAGGTCCTAAGTCTCTTTCTATAAGGCAGCTAGGTGACTCAGTGAATAGAATGTTGGACCTGGCATCAGGAAGATTTGAGTTCAAATCCAGACTCAGACACTTACTTGTGTGACATGGGGCAAATCACTTAACCTCTGCCTGCCTCAGTTTCCTTAATTGATGATAATAATAGCACCTACCTCACAATGTTGTTGTAAGGATCAATGAAATAGTGTTAATAAAAAGAGCCTAGCATAGTGCCTGGCATGTAGGATATGCTTAATCAATGTTCCTTCTTCCCTATGCAATCTATTCTCCACACAAATGCCAAATGATATGCCTAAGGCACAGATCTGGCCATGTCATTCCCTGATTAAACAAATTCCAGTAGCTCTTTATTGCTTCCAGATTCAAATATGAGCTCCTCTCTCTGGCTTTTAAAGCCTTTAACAACCTCTGGTCTCAACCTATCTTCCCTGCATTTGTGGTTCAGCCTAACTTGGCTTCTCTCTGTTCCTCACACACTATAGTTAATTTCCTAATTTCCTATATCCATGCCTGTGTCCTTGCAGTTGCCAGTGCCAGAAAAGCCATCTCTCTTCACCCAACCCTTTCATAAAATCCCTCTTTATTCAAATTGTAGCTTGTGAACGTCATCTTTGTACATGAAGCCTTTCAATTGCTGGTGCCCTCACTCCCAAACTACTTATATTTAATGACCTCACATGTATTCATATCTATCCTTTTCTATTTGTTCTCTTTCTACTCATACACGTCCTTCCAGTCTCCTCCATTAAAATGTAAACTCCTTGAGATTAAGAATTATTTCGCTCTTTGTCTTTGGAGCCCCAGCACAGTGCCCAGAATATAATTGGTGCTTAATAAATGTTTGTTGATGGATGAATGAATCATAGATCATTCTGAATGAAAAAAGCCAGTGGGAGGCAACCAAAAACCTATTACCAATTGGGACACTTGGCCAATAACATGAGAGAAACCAAACTTCTTTTTCTTGGAGTTCAACATTTTGAGGCAAGCTTGGTTGTCAAATTCAGTGACATGACATTAGAATCCTAAAACTACCAAGGACTTGGAAGGCAGAGCTCCACACTAACTAACCTTGAGACGATTTGGCAGATCTGGTGGAGTTTTTAATAGGTTGCATGTCCATTGCAATAGCAAATAGAATGATATTATAAATTCAAGAGAAAAAATCGGTGAGTCATTTTTCCTTCCCTTCCTTCATATCCCCTTCCTTCATCTTTCCGTGTATTTGTCTGCCCTCCTCTCCCTTTTACTGCTTTTTTCTCTCTCATTTTCTTCCTTTCTTTTCCACTTCTTTTCTTGACCTCTTTTCCTTCACTTCCTCTCCCCCTTAAAATTTTTAATTTAAAAATACTTATTTTATTCTTTTATCAATAAATATTTTCCTCTCTTTCCTACCTCCCCTCCAATTAAAAAGAAAAAAAAAATAAAACCCCTGTTAAAAACATAAAGAGTTAAGCAAGATGAATTCCCACATTGGCCACATCCAAAAATATGTTTCAATCTTCACTCTGAGTCCATCATCTCTCTATTAGGTGATGGGTAGCATGTTTCATTCATTATGAATCCTCTGAAATCATGGCTGGTCTTTGCATTGCTTGGAGTTCCTAAGTCTTTTAAAATTGTTTGACTTCACAATATTGTTATATTGAAGAGTAAACTTTCATATAAAGAATAAACCATTCTCATAGTTCACTTTGCATCAGTTCATACAAGTCTTCCTAGGTTTCTCTGAAACCATACCCTTTATCATTTCTTACAGCATAAAAGTATTTCATCACATGTATGTACCATAGCTTGTTCAGTCATTCCCCCGTTTCCAGTTCTTTACTACAACAGAAACAGCTGCTACAAATATTTTTGCACATCTTTAGTAATAGTTTGTTTTGCTTAGAACTTATTCCTCCCTAACTCTACCATCCTTCTACTTATTCCATCTTCCATCTCTCCTTTTCCTCTTCTCTGTTTAGTGAAATGTGTTTCTGTACTCAACTCTGTGTGTGTGTCTTTCCTTCCTTCAATCTCTCCCACTAACTGAGTTGTATTTAACTGCTTTGTATTTAGCTTTATCTCTTTCTTTATGTTTATTCTGCGTAGTTTTTTTTAGATTAATTTATTTATTTAGTTTTAGTTTTAGTCTGCATATTCTTATATATGCCCTTGTCTCTCTCGTTGGAATATAATCTCCTTGTCAGTAGGGATTTTTTTCATTCTTTGTATTTGTCTCTTCAGTGCCAAGCCCAGTGCCTGACACATGTCAGAGTTAATAAATGATTTATTGATGGAGTCATAAGGGGAAGAAAGGGAAGTGCTGGGAAGCCTGACTTTCAGGTCATTTTTACAGAAGAGATGTACTCTGCCCATCTAAATTTATGTGAACGTTTTTCAGCTTCATCCCTAAGAATGTATGTACGTGTATATGTCAACACACCCTATAAATAAGGACCTTAGCACTCTGTGGAAGGCAAAGATATGTGTAGTATCATGGGGAAGGGGATTCCATACTAAGGAAGTTGGCCCAATACTAATATTATTGGGCTTGAATTGGAGATTGTACCTCATGTGTAGGAAGCCATCCCAGGAAATATGCACCAGAGCTGACCTTTCAACTCCCAGGGTCTCTCAAGACACACTTGACTCATTCTTGAAGGGTTTATGTTTTAAGAGGATGAAACAATCTTTTACTGGCCACTGAGCAGGAAGAGCTGCTAACTCAGTAGACCTTTAAAAGTGAGTGCCCCACCCTCTGCTGCTCTCTTCCCCATAACAGCTGGAAATTGTTATCAAGATTAGCATGTCTGGTAGGGGTACATTCATGGGGGGAACCACCCTTTCCCCCACTCCAGCTACATAGAGGTCATAAACTCATGGCAACTAAAATTGGATAAGCTTAAGTAAGACTAGGCCGGAGTCCAAGCTATTTGTCCTACCTAGGGTTTCTTGCAAAGAAGATCTTGCAATGTATCTGTCCAGTGAGGAGGTTATGTGAGAAGTTTGAGAGGACCAGAGGCCCCAGGGTCCATTGGTCAGCAGGGTAAGTAAAACAACCACTGACAAGAGAATGAGTCCATGTCTAGTTCAACATGGACTCGGACTCAGAGTGAATTGTTTGGACAGTACAGAGCCAAGGTGAACTGTGCATTGCCCTTTAATAAGTCCCACAAAATGCTTTATGTTTTGATGATTCTGAATCTTAACCTCCCAGGAGAGTATGACAATAGTTCTTATTGCTGCTTTTAAAAGATATTCCATCAATGTGCACTTGTAAGACTTCTGTGTTATGCATTTCCTTTTTGTTGAGAGAATAAATAAATGTTGCATACCCGATTTACATCATACATTATTTTTCTACACCTTCTTTGGAGAAACACGAGGCTTGACCCAAAACTAAGCTTTAAGTAAGTTTTCCTCAGAGCATTGGTATGAATATATAATGAATCAAAACATGAAAGAAAAGAAATGTGGCCCTTCTTTTAAGTGTTTAAATATTTAACCCAAAAATTGTCTCCTTGACTGGAAAACCAAGAGTTATGGGTCTTCTGGCATGCCTCATATCTTTATGATATTTGTTTTGGACCAGAACTGATTCAGACCAGTCTGATGCTTCAGGTTTGGAAGTGGAGTAAAATGAGATACTGTTAGAACATCTAACAGTAGCAATAGGTGTTTTACTTAGCCATAACAGGAAAGGAGATTCAGTAATGGCATAGCATTAATGTTGTTAGACATGCTGGTCTCCCAGTTAAAAGCCTGAGGGAGGAGCTAACTCCATGTGTGCTGGCTTTTTTAGACCACCGGGAAGTCAAATCAATGGTTTGAGTCTGAGTCTTCTTGATGAATTAAGACTCAAAGATGGTTTCAATATCTTTTAAGGAAAAACTAACCAAGTCTACATGTTATAGAGCCTTTGCAAAAACTAGCCCAGACTACAAAGCAGAACCTTAGGAAATATTGCTATGTTTACTAGCTAGACTCACCAAGTCACTCAACCTCTGTGTGCCTCAGTTTCCTCATCTGTAAAATAGAGATGGCAATAGTAGCTACCTCTCAGGGCTGTTGTGAAGGTCAAATGAGATAATTGTAAAGTACTTCACATAGTACTTGGCACATAGTAGGTATTCTATAAATGCCAGTTATTACTATGTTTTGGTGTTTGTCCTTGACCTCTGAGCCCTACATTCTATCTTCTATTGGTCCCTTCTTTCTAATGACATAGTCTATCTATTTAAGGTGAAGATGAAAAGAGAGAGGGAGCGAAAGAGAAAGAATGAGATAATCCACTCCGCCCTAGGGCCTCTCAGGGGCTACACTCAAACAGAACCTTGAAAACTAACATCTTCCACTACTGGGCTGGATCCCTCTCTCTGAACTCACCAATGGAATAACTGGTACAGCCTAAATGATCCTATCATCCAATCACACGATTTCTTTCTTGATCCTAACAAGGAGATTCACGCCTTGTAAAGATATCACAGAATTAAAAGCATCTTGCTTGCACATTTAAAATTTCAAGTGGAGATGTGGAATACCCTTTCCCTCACACAAAGACCAGTCAGTGTCTTTTTCCCAAGAGACATATCTTTGATAGCACACAGATCACTACAGCATATAATGTGACCCTTCTCAGTGTGAGGAAAAATACAGTTATCCCTTCCACATAAATGGATTGCAATGCCCCCGTGATCTGGAAAATCCATGTAAAAAAATTTGACCCTTCTTTCTTACTAGAGAAGAAATCTGGATTTTCTCTTTTTCTTTTATAGGATGTTTAGTAAAATTTGGGTTAAGTATTTGGTCATAGGCTCTGTGTTATCTGCCGACCTTCAAGTGTCATCTGTGGCTTCCACAAAACTCTTAAAGAATCCCTATTTAATTTCTTATGCCAACCTGAAATATATCAAAACCACAAGGGAAAGTCATAATGTGGAAGAGATAACTGTATTGAAGAACAAAGGCTTTTCTACACCATTGATACAGTATGTCCCAAAGTCTAAGGACAATTTTAAGTTTTAGTAGCTCTAAGTCGGGGTGGGGAACATGCAGCCTCTTTTTATTACAGAGATTTGATCTGTGAAGTTTGGATTCAGTCAAAGGGCCACACTTGAAGACCTAGAGGACCATATGTGACCTCAAGGCCACAGATTCCCCACCCCTGCTCTAAGTTATTTAAGCTAAGAACCAGAAACAACTACTTTCTTAAGTTTCCAGTCTGTTTATTTAGTTGAATGGAGCAACACCATATAGCCAAGTCTCTAAGAGAGACAAAAGTCTAATGTATATAATGGATGAATGGATGGATGGATGGGTGGGTGGGTGAGTGGATGGATGGATGGATGGATGGATCATTTTAAACTATTAAAGCTTAAGACTGCCCTAAGACTTTTGGGCAGCCCATACACAGTAGATCTCTACTTCAACTTGTCCTTTGCCGAACTCATCCAAATCATTGATAAAAATGGCAAGGTAAACATGAATAGAAAGTGAGGAGACTGCTAGGGCAGGGTCTTGCATATATTCTGTATACATAATCATTTTCAGGAGTCTTGGCTTCATTGTTTTTCTTTGTTAAAAGGCAGAGTTCAATTGGGGGAGAGGGAAAGGGGAAGAATTTCCAGAAGTGACTGTAGTGTAAAAGCCAAAGACATCAATAAAACCTACATTTTAAAAAACATATTAGAGTAATGATTTAGGGGATCATATAAAAAAACAGAGAAAACTTCTCAAGCACTGTAGGGTCTCGACACCAACCACGTTGTTCTGGGAGAGCCAGAGTGCAGTGAGACTTCATCAAGATGTATTTCAGAGACAGCAAATTGTGGGGCAAGGGCTCAGGGAGAGGAAGTAGCAGCTGACAGTTATGATTCATCAAATCAGAGTAAGAAGGACCCTGATCTACCCCAACTCCTTTTCCTCCTGGGAGCCTAATCAACAACTGGGCAAAGCAATGCTAGTAATAGCCCAATCCAATTCAAACTATCCCATGCAGTCATGCTTGAGGATGCAATGGATCACCTCCTAGAGATGTCAGAATATGTTTTCAGACTTGGACAAGAATAAGACAAACCACAGAAGGGTTGCAATCTGCCCCGGAGAAAGGATTTTGAATACTGATTAAATCTTCAGTGCAAGTATCTAAGTAATGAGTCCCTTGGACTTATTTTCAGGAAGTCCATCACAACCAATAATCAGACTTTTCATATGACAGCTGCACTTATCCTCCACAGGGAAAAGATGGGATTTTTCCAGCCACATCACAGGCTGTATAATCACTGATGGACCATCTTCTTCTAAACAGAAATCCAATCAAGAGGATATAAAGCTGTCAAAAACTAAAGAGCTTAGCAAAAAAAAAAAAAAAAAGCCTGAAGATGACCACTCCTCATCACTAGCCAGAATCATGAAGAAATACAACAAAGGAAGTTGAAATCATTATCTTCTTAAACTTCCAGCCTGGTCTCTCATTTGAACAAAAAGACATTATAGTCAGTTCTCTAAGCTAGTCTAAGGGCTAATTATATACACTTATGTATATAAGTATATAAATAATATATTATTATGTGCACATATAATGGTTATAGAAAAATATAAGTATGTATTATATAAAGAACATATAATTATATCCATATAGAATAATAATAGCTGGCATTTTATGGCATTTTAAGATTTGCAAAGTGCTTTACATCAATTTGCTAAACTGATCTTAACCCTGGGAGGCAAGAGCTATTTTATCCCCTATTTACACATGAGAAAACCAAGGCACAGCAAGGTTGTGACTTGCCCAGGGTCACCTAGCAAGTATCTCAGGTCAAATCTGGACCCGGATCTTCCTGCTTTCATGCCCAACACTACTATACCATCCTGACTTGCATACTGGAGAACAGTGCAGTCCTTTGTCATTCTATTCATCATTCTGATCAAGCTTTCATTTGCATGATTTCTCTGAAGACAAAAATGAACCACACTTTGGTTCAAGAATGTAAGAAAAATATTCCAAGGATTTTTTTTGTCTGTTGATTTATAGGTGGTGCTCATCCACATGACTTGTACTTTTTTTTTTAATTTGCCTGGCTTTTCCAGGTCAAAAGTTAAATACCATGAAGAAAATAGCATTAATGTCAGTTGGAGTGGTTCTTAGGCTCAAAAGGTCAAGAACTCTCTTTCAACTCAAGGGACATTTGGCATTCAGTAGATCAACATAATGACTTTATCTCCAGGGGCCCTGTTTTCGCAGAACTTGGACGTGTTTGTCGTTCTCATCTGGTCTAGAGTAAGACAAATGGGAGTTGTAAACTCTTCCACACCTTGTTCTATAGGCAGCTGTTAGCATTTGAGACCTGAAAATGAGACTAGGATGGGTTCACAGAGAGAAGCAGGAAGCTAAAGCATCTTTTAGATAGATAGATAGATAGATAGATAGATAGATAGATAGATAGATAGATAGATAGATAGATAGATAGATAGATAGATGGATGGATGGATGGATGGATGGATGGATGGATGGATGGATGGATGGATGGACAGATAGATAGACAGACAGATAGATGCATGCATACATACATACATAATGAGTCATAAAGTGGTTTTATAATTCAAAAAAAACCAAACTAAAACTTTTGAATCTGCAGTCAACAGCACAACTGAAAGTTTCCTTCTCAGGTTTTACAGAGGTGGCTTCAGTAAACATCTAAGCATCAGCCACTCCTGCTACTTTCAGCAGATACCTGAATGGGTTTAACTGGGTTCCACTTAGCTCCCACTTCTGTCCCACTACCATTCTCAGAATTAAACAGTAAACTTGATAGGAGTTCCACGTCTTTAAAGAGACAAGATCTGACCTGTGTTTCTTTAAGTATCACTAGTACTGTTCTCAACAGTACTCTGGGAAACGGAAGTGTGCATCATCCTATAAAGATAAGGAAAAAGGTTCCCTGAACAAGATTGGTAAAGAGTTAGGGTGTAAGGAACTTTAGAAGACAAGTACAAGAAAGCAGGAAGTGGGGCACATTTTCACCAACACAAATAAGTGGCTTTTTGGTCAATTTAATAAACTTCCAACAATTAAAAAGAAATTGTATCTTATGGCAATGTCCAAAGGGGAAAAAATCATCCTTGCTTTCTCAGAAGATAGAGCTAATACAAAGACCAAAAACCCAACTCTCACAAAACTTTTCACTATCCCCTAGTTTCAGAAACATGAGTTACCAAATGCACTCCTGATTGGGGTGGGGAGGTTTACAGCTATGCAGAGGTATAAAAATCACAATTCAATTTACAGAGCACATCCAAGATACACTGTCAGCAGTTAAAATTGTTCAACTCAACCTGAATGCCAATCAGCTGTTGAAACTACCATGCGGTTGTTGCAATAAAAATCTATAATAAAAATTTAAAAAGACACAAAATTCTGAGCATTTTCAATCTGTTAGGAAGACCAGCAATTTCCAATAAAAGGGATCCAAGGTCCCTCAATGGCCAAGGATCCATCTGACAAAGCAGTTCTTTTACGTAGTTGATTACATAGGGTACCAGAAGAGGTCCAACAGTCCAGTGATGTTAAACTAACCAAAGACTGTGATTGGTTACACAAGAATGAAAGGTGTGTTTTGCAAGGCAAACCCAGAGGAACAGGGAAAAATACAGAGTTGGCTCATATCCCTGAAAATCTCATAGTAGGCAAACATCCTATGACCAGGTTGACTCATCTTTCCTTTCTCCTTCCTCCCTCCCAGAACTTAACAGTTTTTGATTATTTGTGGCCAGCTATAACCCATAAGAATAGGGAAGTTAAACCCTTACAAATTATGTAGGCCTATATAGTCAAGTCCAGATTTGATCCATAAATACTAGTATGCTGATTAGATACAATTCTCAATCAATAGCCAATAAGCAATACAAAATAAAGTAGTGGATCAATTTTCAATTTCACAAGGTCTTGCTGGACAGCAATCTTCGTCTTGGGAATGGCTCATTTCCTTGTGTAACAGTGATCTCAGTTTGGCAAATGGATCGGACTGAATGGGGTGAAATTGAGTCAAATCTCCAGGCCTCAGCCTCTTTCTATCACATGAGCAATAAGTGAACAGAGGGACAGGGGAACTTGGCTCTTCTTCGATGCTTGGAGAAAGGAGGTTGTCAGTGTTCCATGAAGCTTGTGGCTTCAGCCTGGCTGCTGATAGTGTTGGCCAGCTTAGGGTGGAGAGGTACTCCAGTTCACACTGTCCCTTCTCAGAAGCCTTGTGGAGATTAATTTCATTTGCTTCCTTTTCACTTCTCTTGTGTTCAATGATCTGCTGGAGTTGATTCACAGAGCGGTCTGGCTTGGTGTTCTGAGGGCCAGCTGGAACCATCATGCCAAGGATATCAGATACTATGTATGGGCGCAGCCAACCACCCAACAGAGCGCCTCCTGTACCGTAGTGGTTTTCCTTGTGATAGAATAGAAGCCCATCTACCTCAAAAGGAATGTCAGTAAATGACACTTTGAATAGGTTCTTGGGGGAATGTGAGAGAAATTCTTTAGAATCATGAATTGAAGTGGTTTAAACCTGGTTTTCTCTCTAAGTCCCTGCTCTTCTGGTAATTTACAATGTATCCAGTAGAATCTAAAAACAGTTTGGAAGTCATAGACAGGGTGTCCCTTCTAGCACATCACATCTAGAACATAGTAGGTCTGGTTCAGTTCACTGCAAATGCATTTCAGAATTATGTAGTTTTTCCCCAGGCTGAGGTGTGCTTATGGCTTCCAGGGAGAACTATGTTGACAGAGCACCTGGCTCTTGGTATGTGGTGCAATGGATCCCTTGGAGGTCACAATAAGGGAACTTTTGTGACACACACCACCATGATCCACTCCTGCTCCAAATCTGAAGGGAGCTCAATCAGCCACTCTGACAGCATCAGCTGGTTGGCATGGTACATTGGTGGCTTTTTGACTATGTCTATGTCAATCCTCTCCTCTTTCTCCTCTTCCTCATCCTCCTCTTCTTCATCTTCCTTCTCTTCCTCATTCTCCAATCCTCTCTGGTCATCATCAACCAATATCCTGGCGTGGGTCACATAATCCAGTTACTTGGGTTTCCGTAGTTCCTGGAGTTTATATCATCTTTTACCCTGTTCCAAGGGGATGTACTTAGCCTTGTGCCGCCACAGGTGAGGGTGATATGCCATCGGGATGGTCAGGTCTTGGGAGACGGAGAAGCTGCTCACTAGGACCTAACTCTGCACCTCTATACTCAGGGCTTCCCGTGAGTGGGGTGGTTGGAGGGCTAGCCTCAGAATCATCAGGACCCAAGTTCAGGTCATGTCTGTGACCCCTACACTGGCAGAGGAAGCATCCTCATGTGTACATGGCTCATGTATGATCCCAGTGAAATCTCAGGTCCAGTCCAAAAAGGAAAAAAGAAATGTGTGAAGTACTGTGCTGGTGTGAACTGTCTTCAACATTATTATTGAAAACAGACCTCTTTTTAGTTATTATTTATTTTAAACGTTTTCTTTGAAAATTTTCAGTTCCAAATTATCTCCCCCTCTCTCACTCCTTCCCCCACTCACTGACTCAAACGGGCAATATGATATCAATTATACATGTGAAATCACGCAAAACATATTTCCATATTAGCTGTATTGCAAAAAATAAATAAAAGAAAGTGAGAAAAAGATACTTCCATTTGCACTCAGAGTTCGTCAGTTCTCTCTCTCTGGAGATGGAGAGCACTTTTTCATCATGAGTCCTTTGGAATTGTCTTGGATTATCATATTGATCAGAGTAGCCAAGTCAAAATCTGTCTTCCACAGGAAGGTCAGATACATCATGTAAATAGATAAGGTAGAAAAGGGGGTGAACAATTGTACAAGGTTTGCTCCAGCTATGATACCCACCTGGAGCCTTAATGATTCGACATCCTGAAATGAGAGGTGGAGGTGAAATGAGAAGGCACTTCAGTCATGGAAAAAAGCTATCCAGGCAGGCGATGAGATGTCAGGTTTGCACCTTGTGCCATGCTGGGACTCAGGTTCTGATCAAGAAAGTCTAGGGTTTCTCTCATTTCTCCTTTTTTAGGGAGGAGTTCTCCATTTTTCTCATCCAATAGAATTTTCAGAATAAAGTATCTCCTTACTATGGCTAATTAGTAAATTACAATTGTCGCTGGTGTGGCTGTTAATGTTGATGAAGAGTTCCCTCGGTGACAGAGTAGAGAGCATGTTAGGTGTCTGATTTAGTCCTTTCCCCATTCTCAGGGGGTGCTCTTCCAAAGTCATTCTCCAACCAAGAGCATGACAAACCATCTGGCGCCAAAAGATTGGATTACTTGGCAAAGCCAGTACCTAAGAGAACAGATGGCCATGTCTGAACATCTTGGCCACAGAAATCCACTTCTGGCCACTGCTGAAACTGGGATCTTTAAAATCAATCCATCAAAAAAATAAAAAAGGAACGGAGGCTGATCAATCTGTCAAGGCAAAATTGCTGCCTTAGGAGCGGCAAGTGTCTTCAGTAAGTAAGATGCTTAGCATTTCTTGTCAAAACCCTTCCAACGGTGCTCATCATGAGCCTTTCAGCAATTTCCCATTCGGCCGGCAACCTGTGTCAGTCCATAAGATAATGAAGCAACGAGCTTATGTCCAAGTACAAATGGATTTCTGTCATCCAGACACTGTCCAGTAGATGGAGAGAAATGTACAGCTCTGAACAAGCACCTGGGATCTAATCCTTACTGACAGTAAAATACAGCAAAAGTCTTTCCCACACAGCTTTGAAGGTTCTGTGCGTGTCCCCGGGGAAGGGGAGAAATATGCGAGGCTTGATGCTCCTCACATCTGCAGCATGTCAGCTTAAATTAGCAGCAGCATACTTTCCTGATGGGTTCCAAAAAGTTCTCATATGCGCACAAAAACATTGAGGTTTCAAAACAAGATGACAAGGCTGAACCATGGCAAAGGGGAAATGCCTCTCGCATCCCGGCATTCTGGTTCAGCAGATCTCGAGTGAACCGCCAACCAACCGTCAGATGCTTAAGGGAAATGATAACAATTAGCTTTTCACATAGCGCTCTAAGGTTTGCAAAGCTTTGTAAGTATTAACTCGTTTGATCCTCACAGCAACGCTGGGAGGGGGTGCTATGATTATCCCCAGAGGAAATGGAAGTAGGTTAGTAACCTGCTTAGGGTCATGCAGCTAGCAAGGATCTGGGGCTATGTTTGAACTCTGGTCTTTCTGAGTACAGACCCAGCTCTCTATCCGCTGCAGCACCTAACTACCTTTTTATAATCGTTTTCAACAAACGATGGTGATGACCACCATCAACCTGATTGCCTGCACTTCAGACAAGACTGAGAATTAAATGTGGATGGAGGTACAGAGGGGCAAGGATGCTGAACTGGGATTTCACTCTAACACTATGGATGCCTATTAGAGAGCTGGTCTTAGAACATGTACTTTTAATCTACTTCAACTTGGGGAACACTGATTAAGCACCTATTGTATGCCAAGCACTTAGAGATAACATTTATATACCACTTTAAAGCGTGATGAGTGTTTTACAAATATTCTCTCACTTGATCCTCTCAACAACCTTGGGAGGTAAGTGTTATTGCTGCCCCATTTTAAAGGTGAGGAAACTGAGGCAGACAAAGGTTAAGTAATTTGTCCAGGGTCACACAGCTTGTAAAAATCCAAAGTAGGATTTGAACTTGAGATCTCTTGACTCCAAGTCTATTGCTCTATCCACTGCACCACCTACCTGCCTCACTAGGGAAACAAAGGTAAAAAATGAAAAAGATTCTGCCCTCAAGGAGCTTTCATTCAACCGGACTGGAGAGAGATACTATATCCTCAAGTTAGAATAAGGTATACATACATAAAGCCATGCACTTTTGACTTCTGGTAGCAAATATATGTGTGTGTGTATATGTATGTCTGTACATATACACATACATATATATACATACATGGATTTTCTCTTAATTCTGGAAATTACATAAATTCACAGAATCATAAATTGAGAGATGAGACTTTCAAGTTCTAGTCCAATGCCCTCATTTCAGAGGTAAGGAAATTGGAGCTCAGAAAGGTACATTGACTTGCCCAAGATCATACAAGTAGTAAATGACAAAGCCTGGATTTGGAACCCACATCTTCCCACTCCAGATTTCAGTGTACTTTCCTCTATGGCCTGATGCTTCCCTCAGGATCTTATGGAACTGAGTTATTCCTGCTTGAGAAAGCAAAACAGAGGAATATTTTTATAATTTTGAGGCAAAAATTCAAGAAAGAATAATAAATATTTTTTCTTGGTCATTCCAAACTTCTCCTTCAAGATTACCTTCCACTTACTCTTTCTCTGTCTCTCTCTCTGTATTTGTCTGCCTCTCTCTCTCTCTCTCTCTCTCTCTCTCTCTCTGTCTCTCTCTCTCTTTGTCTCTGTCTGTCTGTCTGTCTGTCTCTCTCATAGTAAGAGCTTAATAAATGTTGGTTAACTAGTCACTTAAGTTTGTTGATTTCAGCTCTCATATTAATCCTGTACTTATACTAAACCCTAGATCCCAGTCAGAACATCAAACACCAAGCTTCTCCTTTCATAGAAGTCTTCTTGTTTGACAGAACCAGATCAAGGCCATTCCCTTGTCTAATGGCTACAAGAAGATTTCTTTACCACCTTACTGAGCCCTTCAAGAATTATTCACCGATTATCAAGGCATCTAGATGTCACAGTGGCTAGACTGTTGGACTTGGAATTAGAAAGATCTAAGTTCAAATCCTGCTTCAAACATTTACTGGCTATGTGACCCTGGGCAAATCACTTTGCCACAGTATCCTCTTCTATAAAATGGGTCAGTAATAGTGTGTCCTTCATGAGGTTGTTGTGAGGATCGAGTGGGATAGTCTGTGTTTTACAGACTTTAAGGTGCTACATATAGCTCTCATTTTTATTATAATTACTCACACCATTGGCCAAAACTAAGCCAGCACCATGTTGGGGTCTGGAAAGGAACAGGACATATGGTTTTGTCATCATATTGTTCAGTGTCATCAGGCTGAAATGCAGACACTAGTGGAAGAGGAGCTTTAATGACATTCTCCTGCAAGCATGGAGTAGTCAAGGTCAAATGAGCAAAATACAGCTCACCCACGCCCTTCCCTGCTCAACCTGTGGTCTACCTTGGTCTCCAATGACTTGCCTCTATCTGGTAGACCTGGCTCCAGGAACCAAAAGAAAAAGCTGGGCTGAAGGGGACTGAAGCTGGAACCCATCATGTGCTCATGGGCTCACCCAAGTTTCCATTGGTATCTTCCAACGGATCCCCTTCCTCATCCATTGCCCTTTGGTTTGCTGCCGGTCTTTTCATTTTCCTTTCATTTGATCATCTTGGAAGAAGTTTATAATGGGATCTCCAAAAAATGCTTTTACCTTAAAAATCCCAAACAGCAAAATAACATATAATTTGGAGATATTTTGTTTAACTCAATAATTGTTTCCATGTTTTTTGGCTCTCTCTGTCCAGTGTCAAACTGTTTTGATTATTAGCTAATGAAAATAAGGAAACTCATACCCCCTCCATATTGCTGACTAGCTCTCCCTTAATAAGACTTATGTCCTCTGATATCATGGTTCATGAGCCTTGCTTAACCAGTTAATTCATACACTTCACGTTCCTAACTTTCCTGTGGAAAGAACCTTGCTCTGCTCCCAGAAGCACTTTGGTTCCATTGGCACGCGTGCTATCCTCCAGTATTGGAAGACCACCAGGACTGCACAGAATTCACAGGGATTTCCTCATCTGCTTGCCCATAGAAGAATCCAGACACAAAGGGAATGATTCCCTCTTCCTTCTCCTTTGTTTGGTTTACATGGAACTGAGAACTAGGGTTATTTCCTAGACTCAGAAATTGGTTTTAACCAGAACCATAACTAAGAATTCTGACATGAGGGTCATTTGGAAAGTAGTGGGGCAGATTGTGCAGAGGACAACCTTCCTGATCTGACTCAGTATCACCTGGTAACCCTCCTAAAGGAGGGAGAGGTAGAGGCAAGAAAGACCGGGCACTTGTATATCACAGGGCAAGGGAGGAATGGACCAGAGGACCTCATGGTAGGGAGAAGAGAGGGAAAATATTCTCCTGATCCAATTTGGTGACCTGGTACAAAGTTCTAGTGGGTCCATCCTAGCTTTGACTCTCACTTCCCACAAAGATTCATTAGAGCTAGAAGAAGCCTTAGAGGTACAGCTAGGTAGCACGGTGACAATTAGGTGGTGCTGGATCAAGTCAAGAAGATGGAAGTCCAAATCCTGTCTCAGACGCTTACTAGTTGTGTGACCCTGGGAAAGTCACTTAACCTATGCCTAAGAATAATAACAGCTCCTAATTCACAGGGTTGTTGTGAGGATCCAGTGAGATTATATCTACAATGAACCTTGTAAACTTTTTAAAGTGCTATATAAATTTATAAATACTATATAGGAATTTATAAACACTATATGGTAATTTATAAATGCTACATATAAATTTATAAATACTATATAGAAATTTATAAATACTATACATAAATACAGGGCAGCTAGGTGCCACAATGGATAGGGTGTTGGGCCTGGAGTCAAGAAGACTCATCTTCCTGAGTCCAAGTCTGGCCTCAGATGCTTCCTAGTTGTGTGACCCTGGGCAAGTCACTTAACTCGATTTGCCTCAGTTTCCTCTTCTGTAAAATGAGCTGGAGAAGGAAATGACAAACCATTCTGGTATCTTTGCCAAGAAAATCCCAAATAGGGTCATGAAGAGTGGGGAATGACTAGAAAACAAATAAACAAGAACAACATTATTATTAAGTCCAAGCTACTCATTCTAGAGATTGTCCAGGGAAGATTAAGGAAATTGTCCAACATCCCAGTGGTAGTATGCAGCAGAATTAGGATTGAATATGGCCAATGAAACCATAGTTAGGAAGCACATGGGTCTATATAACTCTTCTACTGATCCTCAGATATCTTGATCAAATCAGAGATAATGGCTCAGTGTGGAGGAAACAGAATGGGGCTGTAAGTCAGAAATCCAATGCCCATGTAGCTATCTATACACAAGTTGTTTCAACTCCTGAGACTCAGTTTCCCCATGTGTATAATGGGGATAAGTAACACTACCTGCCCTGCCTACCTTGAAGAGCAGTAGGAAGGAAAATACTTTGCAAAATCCAATAAAGAGAGTCTTATTATAAGAGCAAGTTTGGTTGTGTGATTTTTGACTAAAGAAAAAATGCCAAAGTTCCCAATTCCCTAAGGCATTCACCTTAGAAAAAAGGCATTTTCTACTCTTCCCTAGGACCATGCATCCCTGTCCTTTCCTGCACCTGGGAGAAATAGCTCATCCCCAAGCAGAGCTGTAACTAGGTAGGGCAGGGCAATCAGGTGACACATTTAGAGAGCACCTAACCTCCTTCTAGTTGGCTTTGTGATACAATGGATAGAGCACTGGAGCCGGAGGTAGGAAGACCTGACTTTAAATCTGGCCTCAGATACCTACTAGCTGTGTGACCCTGGGCAAGTCACTTTTAAAAAAAAAACCTCTGCCTCAGTTTCCTCAACTGCAAAAATGGAAAAAAATATTAGCACCCACCTCAAAGGAGATCATACTTGTAAAGTGCTTAGTGCACACATGGTAGGTATTTATTAAATGCTTATGCCTTTCCTCCTCCTTCACATGCTACTTTAGCAACACTCAGCAGACAAGATAGGTTCAGAAACTTAGTCATTAGATGGTGTGTCTGCTCCACTCCAGGTGAGCTCCTCCCTCCGCAGCAGAGGAGCACAACCCCCTCCTGTACCCAGGGTCTCTGTTTCTCTAGAAATGGATTTGCCTTAAAAAGAGCATTTAATGTTATATTTTATTCTTCTTGCTCTGGCCACATTTTGCGCTAGACCCCACTATTTCTTAGGGGGTGTAAACATGCTCGCCATAGCTCTGCCAGGATTCACCTGGAGGTGATAAGATCATTGAATTTAGAGCTAAATGAGACCAACCCCATCACTTTACAAATGTCCAGAGAAGTTTCAGGGAATCAGGTGAGGTCCTGGCCAGGACCATGGTTCAAAGGTCATGGGACCCCCAACTCAGACCTCTGCCCACCATGCCAATTGGTTCTCATGATTCCCACCTCAGAAACTGGCAGCGCTTTGAAATGCTTCACTTAAGAATTCAGAAGACTCCCTTAGCCATGTTTAAACAGTGAGCACAGGGGCTGTCTTTTGCCTTTCTGTGTATTCCCAGCTCTTAGAAGAGTCCCCGACATGCATTGATTGCTTAATCAATGTGTATTGACTGACTATGAACTCTTTCCATAACCCCCACGTACACATTTAAGCCACCCCTTGGAGCACAGTGGCCCTACCCTCCGTAGGTGAGCAGGTCTGATCACTTCTTGCTTTAGTCCCCAAGAGCCTTTGGGGTTTTCTCTCCTGTGTCTGTGTTCTGAAAGGTTTCAGAAAACTATCTTAGCTCTGAAGGGTTCGGGGACATGCTAGGTCAGTGGTTCTCAACCTTCCTAATGCTGTGACCCTTTAATACAGTGCTTCATGTTGTGGGTGACTCCCAACCATAACATTACTTTTGTTGCTACTTCATACCTGTAATTTTGCTACTCTTATGAATCTATCTGATATACAGGATGTATTTTCACTGTTACAAATTGAACATAACCCACAGGTTGAGAACCGCTGCGCTAGGTGAAGTCCACACTGGCCTCAGAAATCCTGGGCCAAGATGAATTCCTGATTCTGCCTTAGAACAAAGCCTTTAGGCCAAAAGTAGTCCTAATACCAGTATGGATTCTCAAGGCTCCTTTTCCCTTCTGCAGTGTCAGAGCCTGCTAGGGCCATCCCAGGTCAGAACTCCACCTCCATTGTTGATCATAAACCAGGCTAATCTCTGAAAAACCAGAGGACAAAATCCACTAGGCAGAGACTGTAATTGAGATTGGGTGACTAGGACATTACCCCAGAGCACTGATTTTAGTGGATACTAAACTGCCATCCTAAAACAGAAGAAAAATCAGGGCTTAGCATCTGGCTAGAAATAAAAATGAGTCAAAGCAGGAAGCTGCTACCTGATGGCCTGTTTTCCCTCCTAGGTCAAACTCTAAGCACGCTACCCTCACATCCACTCCTGCCCTGCTCCCTCCTCTCCCCAAAGAGGCCTCCTCAACAGACATCTTTCTTTTTTATTCTATCAATTTTATTTTATTAATATAATTTTCAATGACATTTTATCAATATTTTGATATTTTATCAATATCATTTTATCAATATCATTTTCACATCTTATAAATTTACTCCTATGACCCTTTCCCTCCCCCTCCCAGGGAAGCATTTCTTATAACAAAGAATTTTTAAAGGAAAAATGGCAGGAAAGTCCCATCTCCTCCTCCCACCTTCCTTCCCTCCAATGAAATGGCTTCCAAAACTGACATCCATGAAGGAATGAATATAGGGATGTACAACATTGGAAGTAGGGACAAAGAGAGGTAGGGGAGAAGGAAAAAAGGAGCAGGCAGTGTCAGTGATCTGAGGGGAGGGAGACAAGAAGAAAATAAGCCACATCAGCATAAAATAAGGTTAAATGCAGATGTCACCCCAAATCTGGCTGTTAAACCTCATTTTTCAAGAAATAAAATCAAAAATAGGTTCATAGGTTTAGTGTTGGAAGGGACCGTAGAGGCAATATTTAAAGGCGGGTAGATGGATAAAGTGCCAGGTCTGGAGACAGGAAGACCTGAGTTCAAATCTAGCCTCAGACACTTACTAGCTGTGTGACCTTAAATAAGTCACTTAAATGTGTTTGCCTCAGTTTCTTCAACTCTGCAATAGGAATAATAACAGCAACTACCTTGCAGGGTTGTTGTAAGGATCAGATAAGGTAACAGTGCCTGGCCCATCATAGGCACCATATAAAAGTTTATTCCCATCCAGTGCAACTCCTCCATTTTACAGATGAGGAAACTGAGGTTAAGTGACTTGTCCAGAGTCACAGTTAATATACATTTGAGGCAAGATTTGAACTCAGTTTCCTGACCTCGAGCCTCTCGGAGATCTATCAATCGTATGACTCACCTAAGCCCTCTTGACCAAACACCTCATTTTAGAGATGAAGACACTGATGACCATACAAGTAAGCTGTCAGCAGTCACTCAGATTCTAAGTGGAAGAAGCAGCATTTGAACCCAGGGTCTTTGATTTCAATAATAACAATGATGATGACAATAAAAGGAATAAGGACTGGACCATGATTTCACTGATTTAGGGAACTGATGAATGAAGAAATTGCCTCCAAGAATGAAGGTCTGCACCTTTGGGTAACCTAGTTTGAGAGAGAGAGGGAAAGAGAGAGAGAGAGAGAGAGAGAGAGAGAGAGAGAGAGAGAGAGAGAGAGG
>CM053592.1:10075650-10103542 GCA_028646515.1 Pseudochirops corinnae
GATAGATAGATAGATAGATAGATAGATAGATAGATAGATAGATAGATAGACTGACAGACTGATAGATAGATAGACAGACAGACAGACAGACAGATAGATAGATAGATAGATAGATAGATAGATAGACTGATAGAAAGATAGATAGATAGATAGATAGATAGATAGATAGATAGATAGATAGATAGATAGATAGGGCAGCTAGATGGTGCAGTGGATAGAGTGCCAGTTCTGGAATCAGGAAGACTCATTCTCTTGAGTTCAAATCTGGCCTCAGACAGTGACCCTGGGTGAGTCATTTAAGCTTGTCTGTCTCATCTGAAACATGAGCTAGAGAAGGAAAGGGCAAACCACTCCAAGATCTATCTCTGCCAAGAAAATCCTGAACAGGGTCACAAAGTGTCAGACACAACTGAAACAACCAAACAACACAACAAGCCACACACAAAGATCCAGCTACATATTGACTTGGTTTTAAAATGTAATGTTATCTATTTTTAATTGTATTTTTTATTTATTTTGTTAACTATCCTCCAATTACATTTTAACCTGGTTTGGGCAGAACTCAGGAGTGCTGTGGTCCAGCAACATGTCTGATGCCTTTAGTCTAGAGCATTGAGAAATAAAGTGACCTGTCCAGGGCCAACCCAGCTAGGAGGTGTCAGAGGCAGCCAAGGCATTGTTGGCTTTGAGGACAGCTCTTGGTCCACTGTCTCGCTACCTCAATAACAAAAGCATCGAAGATTTATCTATCTCAGTACAAAAATCTTTACATCTACTGTCCCACTTGGCAGACCAGATGGGCATGGACTAGCCATGGGACCTCTCTTTTTGTATTTGTTTGTTTCAACGACACAATTCTGAAAGTATTCTAAAAGCAGAACTGTTTCCCTTTCCCCCAGATATCTAGGTGTACTCTGAAAGTCAAGTTAATTGTTAAGACTTTCTCTTCCTGTTTTGCTCCAATTAGTTCAAAGAGCTCCGCATACCAAATTTGCCCCAAAAAGTGGGCTCTTTCCCCACTTCCCTGAAAATTATTCAGTTGTATGTGAGGAATTGGAAGGGATCAGAAGGAAACCACAAGGCATAGTTCTTATTCTGGCTATTATTATTATTTGGCAATACAACTCATGCCTGCAACATTTATTTCCGAAAAGTTCAAAACCCATCTTGAGTGCACTACATAATTATCATACTGCCTGTTATATATATTTTTACTATCTCCTCAGGGGAGATTCACTCTTCCAGTTTGGTCCCCAGATGGCAGAAATCTCTGGGCTTTATTGTACATGATTTTTTTTTTTAATCACCCAAGTAAAGGATGGATGGATTTGACATGCCTCCAGACAGTCAACAACCTTCCTAGCAAGGCAGGTCCTGAGCCCCATCACAAGTAGGGCGAGTCAAAAATCATATTGCTTGGGCCTCCGTGATTTTGGTATCAATGTTCCAACTTCTGTATTCAATATTCATATAATTGTTGAGCCAATTTAGTATCTCTTTTCTGGTGGGAACATGAGGTAATACTGCCACCTAGCGAATACTGATACAATCTTATTCGTCTAGGTCTTATTACAACAAGGTCAAATTCCAACAAATTCCTATATTGAGCACAGCATGGCAGCCCCAACGTAGAATTAAAGTAAGTGATCTCCAAAGTGGTGGGATCTGAAGTTCACTCCAAGACTGCCTCCATCTGCCTCCAAAACATCATCTCAGTCCGTTTGCCATGTCAAGAGCATCTCCTCCTACCAGTTCTAAATTTTCAGTTTGACAAGCCTTTATTAAGTATGTGTGTTGTGTCTGTCCTAGATACTTGGAATACAAAAACAAAACAATTCCTGCCCTCAAGGAGTTTATGTTCTACTACAGAGCAAATGACACATACATAGGTAAGTAAAAAATATACATACGTGAAGTATGCACATACATGTGTGTGTGTGTGTGTGTGTATATATATGTGTCCACACACAGAGAAAGCAAATATCAGAAGAGAGAAAATCAGCTTTTAATTAATAATAATAATAATGTAGCACCTTCTCCCTCTGGTGCCCCTTTCCAACTCCCACTTGCGTTGATGGTCTGATGAGCAGGTTGACTACTCCCTCAGGGTTCTAGGAATAACTCTAAGAAGTTGGGTTTCTAATATGCTAACTCCTGAGCTTCCACATATGAATCGATGAACAAGTATTAAGTGCCTACTGTGTGCCAGGCCCTGTACTAATCACTGGGGATATAAAAAGAGGCAAAACTTGGCTTTTTAGCCCTGACTCTCTTCTGAACTCCAGACTTGTATCTCCCACTCATTGTCTACAATACAAGGATCTTCGTCTTGCTGTTCCTATGACAATTCATACATATGTCCAAAATTGATCTGCTTTAAGCAGGGTGGGAATGGTGCTGGATTTGGAGTCAAAGGTCATGGATCTGAATCCTAGCTTTGACCCATAATTCCCATGTGACCTTGAAGAAATCCCTTAATCTCAGTTTCCTCAACACCCTCAGTTAGGTATAGAAGTTTTATCTTACCTTATAGAGAAATAGAAGGGGAAAGGGGAAAAAGGGCAGGGAGGGGGAGGGGAGGCAGTGATAGAAGGTAGGGCAGCAGTAGGAGGGGAAGGAAGAAGGAGTGGGGCTACCAGAAGGGAGAGCAGATTGAGGGAAGCAGTGGTCAGTAGCAAATCACTGGTGAGGAGGAACAGAGTGAAAGGGAGAGAAAAGTATAAACAGGGGAGAAATAGGAAGGAGGGAAATACATAGTTAGTAATCATAACTGTGAATGTGAATGGGATAAACTCTCTTATAAAACAGAAGTGGATAGCAAAGTAGATTAAAAACCAGAATCCTACAATAAATATGTTGTTTACAAGAAACACATTTGAAGCAAAAAGATACACAAAGAATAAAGGTAAAAGGGTGGAGCAGTATATAATATACTTCAGCTGATGTTTAAAAAAATACCTAGTAAAAAAAAATCCTGATCTTAGACAAAGCTAAAGCAAAACTAAATCTAATTAAAAGAGGTAAGGAAGGAAACTACAGCTTGCTAAAAGGTACCATAGACAATGAAGCAACATCAATACTAAATATGTACCAAGTGGTAGATCATCCAAATTCTTAGAGGAAAAGTTAAGTGAGTTACAGAAAGAAAGAAATAGCAAAACTATATTAGTCAGGGACTTCAACCTGCCCCTCTCAGAACTAGATAAATCTAACCACAAAATAAACAAGAAAAAGTTAAGGAAGTGAATTGAATTTTAGAAAAGTTAGATATGATAGACCTCTGGAGAAAATTGAATGGGGAAAGAAAGTAATATACCTTTTTATCGGCAGTCATGACACTACACAACAATTGAACATGTAATTAGGGCATACAAACCTCATAATCAAATGCAGAAAGGCAGAAATATTAAATATTGAACTTTTCAGATCATAATGCAATAAAAAATTATGTGTAATAAAGAGCCGTGCAAAGATAGACTAAAAGTGAGTTGGAAACTAAATAATCTAATCCTAAAGCATGAATTGGCCAAACAATAAATCATAGAAACAATCAATAATTTCATTCAAGAGAATGACAATAATGAGACAGCATACCAAAATTTATGGGATACAGTCGAAGAAGTTTTTAGCGGAAATTGTATATCTCTAAATGTTTACATGAATAAAATAGAAAAAGAAGAGATAGATAAATTGGATATACAACTAAAAAAGCTAGAAAAAGAACAAATTAAAACTCCTTAATTAAATACCAAATTAGACATTCTGAAAATCAAAGGAGAGATTAATAAAATTCAAAGTAAGAAAATTATTACACTAATACAACTAAGAGTTTGCTTTATGAAAAAAACTAGTAAAATAGGTAAACCTTTGGTAAATTTGGGGTTTTTTTTAAAGAATGAAAAAAAACATATTACCAGTCTCAAAAATGAAAAGAGTGAAATCACCACCAGTGAAGAGGAAATTAAAGCAATAATTAGGAACTATTTTTCCCAACTGTATGCCAATAAATCTGACAATCTAAGATGAATATTTACAAAAATATGAATTGTCAGATTAACAAGAAAAAATAAAATAAATGACCCTATTTTAAAAAAAGAAATTGACCAATCCATCAATGAACTCCCTAAGAAAACATCTCCAGGGTCACCCAGATCAATTTACAAGTGAACAATTAATTCCAGTTAAAGAACAATTAATTCCAACACTATTTAAGCTATTTGAAGAAATAGGAAAATAAGGGATTCTATCAAATTCCTTTTATGACACAAATATGGTGCTGATAACTAAACCAAGAAGAGCCTAAACAGAGAAAGAAAATGACAGACCAATTTCCCTAACGAATATTGATCCAAAAATTTTAAATAAAGTATTAGCAAAGAGATTACAGCAATTTATCACCATGATAATATAGTATGACCAGGTGGGATTTATACCAGGAATGTAGGGCTGGTTTAATATTAGAAAAACTGCCAGCATAATTGACCATATCAATAACAAAACTAACAGAAATCATATGATTATCTTTACAAAGGCAGAAAAAGCTTTTTAAAAAATACAGCCCTCATACCTATCAAAAATAGTAGAGAGTATAGGAATAAATGGAGTTTTCCTTAAAATGATAAGTAATATCTCTCTAAAATCATCAGCAAGCAACATATGCAATGGAGATAAGCTAGAAGTTTTCCCAAGAAAAGGGGTGAAACAAGGATGCCTCAATATTGCACTAGAAATATTAGCTTTAGCAATAAGAAAAGAAAAAGAAATGGAAGGAATTAGAGTAACAATGAGGAAACAAAACTATTACTCTTTGCAGATGGTATCAAGGTATACATAGAGAATCCTAGAGAATAAACTAAAAAAACTACTTGAAACAATTAATAACTTTAGAAAAGTTGCAGGGTATAAAATAAACCATATAAAATATGAGCATTTCCATATATTACCAACAAAGCCCAGCAGCAAGAGATAGAAGGAGAAATTCCATTTAAAATAACTGTAGACAATACAAAATATTTGGGAGTCTATCTGCCAAGACAAATCAAGGAATAATGAACACAATTACAAAACAGTTTTCACACAAATTAAGTCAGATCTAAACAATTGGAAAAATATCAATTGTTCACTGGTTGAACAAGCTAATATAATAAAAACAATGATTCTACCTAAATTAATTTACTTATTAAGTGTCATACCAATCAAACCACCAAAAAATCATTTTATAGAGTTGGAAAAAATAATAGCAAAATTCATCTGGAAGAAGAAAAGGTCAAGAATATCAAGGGAATTAATGAAAAATGTGAAGGAAGAGGGTCTCCCCCTACCAGATCTTAAATTGTATTATAAAGCAGCAATCATCAAAACCACATGATACTGGCTAAGAAATAGAATGGTGGATCAGTGGAAAAGGTTAGGTATGCAAGACATAGCAGTCAATGACTATAGTAATCTGCTATTTGATAAGCCCAAAGACTCTAGCTTCTGGGATAACAACTCACTATTTGACAAAAACTGATGTGAAAACTGGAAAATAGTAGGGCAAAAATTAGGCATATACCATCTCACACCATATACCAAGATAAGGTCAAAATGGGTCCATGATTTAAACATAAAGAGTAATACTATAAGCAAATTAGGAGAGTAAGCAATAGTTTAGCTGTCAGACCTATGGAGAAGGGAAGAATTTATGATGAAACAAAAGATAGAGAACATTACAAAATGCAAAATGGATAATTTTGATTGCATTAATTTTTAAAGTTTTTGCACAAACAAAACCAATGCAACAAAGATTAGAAGGAAAGCAGCAAGCTAGGAAACAATTTTTACAACCATTGTTTCTGATAAAGGTTTTGTTTCTCAAATATGTAGAGAATTGAGTCAAATTTTTAAGAATACAAATCATTACCCAACCGATAAGTGGTCAAAGGTTATGAACAGGCAGTTTTCAGATGAAGAAGTTAAAGTTATCTATAGTCATATGAAAAAAGTTCTAAATCACTCTTGATTAGAGAAGTACAAGTTAAAACAACTTTGAGGTACCACACTATACCTACCAGATTGGTTCTTATGGCAGAAAAGGAAAATGATAAATGTTAGAGAAGATGTGGGAAAATTGGAACACTAATGCATTCTCCATTCTGGAAAACAATTTGGAACAATGCCTAAAGAGCTATAAAACTGTACATACCCTTTGATCTAGCAATACTACTACTTGGTCTATACCCCAAAGAGATCATAAAAAAAAGGGGAAAAGACCTTCATGTACAAAAATATTTACAGTGGTTCTTTTTATGGTGGCAAAGGATTGGAAATTGAGGGGATGTCCATCAGTTGGGGAATGTCTGAACATGTTGTGGTATGTGAATGGCATGGAATACTATAATGCTATAAAAATGACAAGTAGACGGGGCCAGAGCCAAGATGACAGAGTAGAAGCAGGAAATTCCATGAGCTCCCCACACAACTACCTCCAACAACTGTAAAATATGACTCTAAACAAATTTTAGAGCTATGGAACCTACAAAGTGACAGGGAGAAACAAATCTCCCACTGAAGGCAGACTGACAGCAACAGGAAGGGTCTATCATAGTACACTGGGAGCTGAGGGCAGTCCCAGTGAGCTGCGTGGTTCCAGCCCCAGGGTAGCCCCAATGAGCAACAGCTGGAGCAGACTTCAGGACAGTGAATCACCAGTGGCTGTGGTGGTTTCCAGACTTCTCAATCCATAAACACCAAAGAGAAAGTAAAATGTCAGTGGAGAACTCTGTTGGAATCAGGTGACCTAAGAGCACAGTCTGGTCCCTGCCCCTGGGGAGAGAGGTGGAGGAGGTGCGTGGCTGTAGCTCCTGTTTGTGGCTGCCTCCAGAGCTCCTGGCCTGAGGATAGTAGGGGGACCAAGCAACCATTCAGATGGTAATGTCTCTTGCTTTATCCTGCTTGTATCTGGGTTGCTGTCTTGGGCAGTGGTCCTGGGTTGAGAAACGCCAATTCTGCCAGTGTGGTGTCTGTAGAGAGGGCACCCTCCTCACAACTCTGACAACATTTGCAAAAACCCCAGTGATTTAGAACAAAGCTCTTCACTCTAGAAGCAGAGTTCTACCATGGCAAAGAACTCAAAAGTCAAGTAATTGGCTGGCAAGATGAGCAAGCAGAGGAAGGACTATTGGCCCATAGAATCCTTTTTTGGGGACAAAAAGGAGCAAAGCGTGGAATGGGAAGAAGACAATGAAGTCAGAACTCCTTCATCAAAAGCTTCAAAGAAAAATATGAGTTGGTTACAGGCCATGGAGGAGCTCAAGGAAGATTTTGAAAATCAAGTAAGAGAAGTGGAGAAAAAAATGGGAAGAGAAATGAGAATGATGCAAGAAAATCATGAAAAAAGAGTCAACAGCCTGCTAAAGGAGACCCAAAAATACACTAAAGAAAATAACACCTTAAAAATAGACTTACTCAAATGGCAAAAGAGGCCCAAAAAGCCAATGAGGAGAACAATGCCATAAAAAGCCAAATTTGCCAGGTGAAAAAGGAATTTCAAAAGCTCACTGAAGAGAATAATTACTTCAGAATTAGATTGGAGCAAATAGAAGCTAATGACTTTATAAGAAATCAAGACACTATTAAACAGATCCAAACAAAAGAGAAAATAGAAGGCAATGTGAAATATCTCATTGGAAAAACCACTGACCTGGAAAATAGATCCAGAAGAGATAATTTTAAAATTATTAGACTACCTGAAAGCCATGATTAAAAAAAGAATCTAGAAATAATCCTTCAAGAAATTCTCAAGGAAAATTGCCCTGATATTCTAGAATCAGAGGGCAAAATTGAAATTGAATGAATTCACCAATCACCTCTTGAAAAAGATCCCAAAAAGAAAACTCCTCAAAATATCATAGCCAAATTCCAGAGTTCCCAAATCAAGGAGAAAATATTACAAGAATCAGGAAGAAACAATTTGAGTATTGTGGAAATGCAATCAGGATAACACAGGATCTAGCAGCTTCTACACTAAGGGATTGAAGGGCTTGGAATATGATATTCTGGAGGTCAAAGGAGCTAGGATTAAAACCAAGAATCACCTACCCAGCAAAACTGAGTATAATGTTTCAGGGGAAAATATGGTCATTCAATGAAATAGAGGACTTTCAAGCATTCTTGGTGAAAAAACCAGAGCTGAACAGAAAATTTGACTTTCAAATATGAGAAGCATGAGAAGCTAAACAGCTAAAAGAAATCATAAGGAATTTATTAAAATTTAACTATTTACATTTCTATATGGAAAAATGATCATTGTAACTCATGAGACTTTTCTCAGTGTGAGAATAGTTGAAGGGAATATGTGTGTGTATACATTTACATGTTTATTTAGGAGGGTTATGTGCATATAAATACATATGTGAGTGTGTGCATGTATGTGGACATGTATACATAGAGGACATAAGATTAGTTAAATAGGAAGGGATGATATCTAAAAAGTAAAATGAAGAGGTGAGAAGAATATAATGAGAGAAGGAGACAGGGAGAGATAGAATAGGGTAAATTATCTCATCTAAAAGAAGCAAGAGAAAACTATTACACTGGAGGGGAAGAACAGGAAGGCAAAAGGGAATGGGTTAACCTTAATCTCATTGAATTTGGCTTAAGGAGGGAATAAAATACACACTTAATTGAGTATCTTACCCTACAGGAAAGTAGGGGGGAAGGAGATAAAAGTGGGGATGATAAAAGGGAGGGCAGAATGGGGGGAGGAAGGTAGTTAGAAGTACACACTTTTGAAAAGGGACAGGGTCAAAGTAGAAAATAGAATGTGTGGGGGTGGGACAGGATGGAGGGAAGTATAGTTAGTCTTTCACAATATCTATGGAAATGTTTTGCATAACTACACATGTACAACCTATGTCGAATCATTTATCTTCCCAGTAGGGGTAGGTGAATGAGGGAAGAAGGGAAAGAATCTGGAAATCAAATTTTAAAAACAAATGTTAAAAAAATCATTTTTTTTTACATGCAACTGGGAAATAAGATACACAGGCACTGGGCATAGAAATCCATCCTGCACTACTAGAAAGTCATAGGGGGTTTGGGGGAGGATGTAAGAGAAAGCAGATTGGGGGAAAAGGTATTCAGTAGGATTGCTATTTTGGTGTCAGGATAGGGGAAAGATGGGGAGAAAATTTGTAACTCAAAATCTTGTGGAAATGAATGTTGAAAACTAAAAATAATTTTTTTAAAAAAAAAGAGGAAAGATTATTGAAACCTTAGATCTCCTGTGACCTCTCCATCCCCCTCCCCAGTTCAAAGACCTTCTCCCTCTTGTCCTGTTATCCCCCCTCATCTCAGATCAGGCTACCAAATACAGATGCTAAAAGAAAATTCTGGAAAAATGTAGGGAAACTTGAATTTTGTTCTGGTTGTAGAAATTTATTAGTTATGTGATCTCAAATAAATTATCTTACCTCTTTTTTCCCCAGTTTCTTGATCTGTAAAGAGAAAAATAATGATGGAACACATCTTCCAGAGGATCAAAATAATATAATGATTAAAATGGTTAAAATGGTGACTGGCATATGCTAAGCACTATACTATTATTATTATTTTCATCATCATCATCATCATCATCATTATTACTAATTTCTTTAATTGAATGTAATTGTTTAAAAATTAGAAAGGGAATAAGATTAATGATTTTTTATGTGGGATAATTTGGCAATGTAATTGACTGAATGGACATCTTTGGAAATTTTGTTAAATGTTTTGAACACAAGGTATTGTTTATGTTATTAGTGTATTTCTAAATTCTCTTATACTGTGAAATTTCAGAAACCTTTGTAACAGAAATGCTTCTAGATAAAATTTCTTTTTAAAATGGATAAAAAAATAACAAGCAGAATGATTTCAGAAAATCCTGAAAAGTTGTATGTTAACTGTGGCATGTGAACGGAATGGAATATATATAATTCCATAAAAATGGCAAGCAGAATGATTTCAGAAAAGCCTGAAAAGATTTCTATGAACTGATACTGAGTGATGTGAGCAGAACCAAGAGAATATTGTACACAGTAACAGTAACATTTTGTGATAACCAATTTTGACAGACTTAGCTCTTCTCAGCAATAAAATGACCCAAGACAATTTCAAAAGACTAATGATGGAAAATGTTATTCACATCCAGAGAAAGAACTGTGTAGTGTGAATGCAGATCAGAACATACTATTTTCACTTTTTGGGTTTTTTGCTTTTTATTTCTCAAGATTTTTCCCTTTTGATCTGATTCTTCTTTCACAACATGACTAATGTGGAAATATATTTAACATAATTGTACATGTACAACCTATATCAGATTGCTTGCTATTTTGGGGAGTGGGGAGGAAAGGGGTGGAGAGAGAAAAATTTGGTACTCAAAATCTTATAAAATGAATGTTGAAAACTATCTTTACATGTAATTGGGGGGAATACTATTAAGTAGGAAAAAGAAATTTTAAAGAATGAACAACAATGAAAAAAGAGTCTCCATGTAATCATGGATACATAGCAGCTGGGTGGAAGATAGGAAAACTGACCTTGCTCCTCACCAATACTTCATGATGGTTCTATCTCACTTGCTACCAGTAAGGGGCAAAAATTAGCATAAGCCCTTTTGTATTTACATTCAGTTCTGGCTCAGCATCTTCTAAGTCATCAGTTCTTCCAGCTCTATGACCAGTTAAAAGACTTTTGGTCATCACACCATACCCCTCAATCACTCGTGACCAGAAACCATCTTCTCCAAGTTCTGTGTGTTGGATTGGCACCAGTGAGGAATATCTTCTTGCATTCTATTTCCCCAAGATAGGTCAGCTCTAATGACTAGGGCCTCATTGACCAATTTTCCCTTTTTATTAATACTAAGTAATTTGTGAAGATGGTATAGTGGGCAGAGAACATCAAGAAATAGGAGAATCAAGATAGGTTCTATGGAGAAGGTGACACCTGAGCTAAGAAGTGAAGGGAGCTAAGAATTCCAAGAGTCAGGGCTGAGGATCATACATCTAGATGTGGAAGGGACCTTCAAGGTCACTGGGCCAAACCTCCTCATTTTGTAGCTGAGAATATTGAAATCAGAGAGATTCAATGATGTCTTCAAGATCACACAGGTGTGACATGTCAGAGCTAGGACTCAGCTCCAGGTCTTTTGACCCCACATCTGTCATCACTCTGCTTAAAGCAGCTCACTTTTGGACATGTGGCATTGAATTTGCCAAAGGGACGTCTTTCAATGTAGGCAATGGGACATGCTGCTCTGAAACTCAGAAGAGAGGTCAGGGCTAAAGATATTCATTTAAAAGTCATCATATAGAAATAGATGCTGAAGTCAAGGGAATAAATGATTGCCTAAAGAAACAGGGTTGGAGTGAGAAGAGAGGAAACCTGAGGGGAGCATCTTGAGAATATTCTTTGTAAGGTATTGAGATAAGGATGAAGAATCATCACAGAAGACAGAAGAGTGGTTGGGTAGATGATAGAGCATGCTACCCACCTCCTGACCAAGAAGTGATGAATTCTGGCTTCAGAAGCACATTTTTTGGGACCTGGCCACTGTGGAGATTTGTTCTGCTCAACTACACGTATTTTTTTACAACTGAAAGAGGGGTTACCCAGATGAGACAAACTAGAGTTTTTCATAGTCTAAAGGACATTCCCTACCCTATAAAATATCTGAGTCTTGAATAGCTCAATTGTGCATGAAGAAGCAAGTGAGGGGTGGCTTAGGTATGCAGTAGATAGAGTACCAACCCTAGACTAAGGAGGACCTGAGTTCAAATTCAATCTCAGACATTGACACTTACCAGCTGTGTGACCCTGGGAAAGTCACTTAACACACCATTGCCTGCTCCCTGCCCCCCCCAAAAAAAGAAGCAAGGGAAACAATGAACTTACCTTCAGGACAAACACTGTATTCATAGCTTTTCCTCTAACAACTCAGCAATATAAAGTCCCCAAAAGAGTATGACCAAAACGGAGGATTGAAACTGATCACTCTTAAGATAAGGTGGAGTGTCTTGACACAAGGAAAGGGTTTTTAGTTTGGCAAGTATTGTCAAATAGGAGAAACGCTAATTCTCCCACCTCCCACGTGAAGGTAACAAGCCATGTCAGCTTTGAGGTTCTGAGGGAATCAAAGGGAAGAGGTCTCCGCAGATGCTAAGGTAAGGGTCATTGCCTTAACTTAAAGAACATGGTAACGTTCCACATTAAGAAGTGCAGTGCCACCCAGCCAACTGAAAGCAGAAACGAATGCAGCATCTCATTGAAATTCAAGCCTGGGAATCCAGCAGACTGGCGACCCTTTGGGGACCCAACCTGCCAATGCCAGTGTGAGTTGGGTGAGTGAACCTCGGGGTATTATACAATAGTTTTCTTTTTTTTTAATTTTGGGGGAGAGGTGAGGAGAGAAGATAGAGAGCAAGTACTCCCCCCACAAAAATAATAATAATGAAGAAGAGAAGGAAGGCCAGAAGGAATACCAAACAAGCAAAACAACTTTGAAAGTTACATATTGAATTTGTTATTTCTTTTAAAGCAAGCTCTACATGAGAGAGACTTGCAGTTTCATGTACAATGTGCCACATGTATGAGGTAATGTTCATTTTATCCGATGCTTATGAAGTTCAGAATAAAAAAAGAAAACAGATAAATGTGGATAATAGCTTTCCAGTAGTCCCAGGGGATCATTCAGCTGCCTGACCCATGGATAGCCTAAGGTTAGATGCCCAGGGAAAAGATTGTGAGTGACCTTCCCAGGATACTGCAAAATGCCCCAGTTCCAAAGACCTATCCCTAACCAATAGCACCAAGTGCCTAAACTTCAATTGTATTACTTCTTCCCATTTACTTCCCAAATAAAGGGGGGGAAAAAGGGGAGGAAGAGACAAAAAAAATCAAAACCTTCTTTTGGAATATAAGAGATAATCTCCTAATTGATTTTCTAGTCCTGCTTTTCAAGTTTACCAAAAACCTCAACTCCTCTGGCTAAAGGCCACAAAGAATTCCACCATGTTCCCCAATATGGAAGGGGCAAGTTAGAGAAAGTAGAAACTGGGTTGGGCAGGCACCCCACCCCTTCTACTCATCACATCAATATTCCCTTTCATTTCATCTCTTCTTTTAACCTTATAGGCATCTCTTTTTTGCATTGTCTTGGTTTCTGGGCAGATCCTTCCCTTCTATCATACCCAGAGAACCTTATAACAAAGATAAACTAGAAAAGGAAAAAGGCAGGGGCAACCATTTGGCCAAACTGTAACCATAACCAGCACATTAAGAAAAGCTGCAAGTATATTCAGTACTCCACACCCAAAGTCCCCCACTTCTGTGAAGAAAGACTAAAGATACATTTTCTCCACTCTTCTCCAGAGCCAGGCTTTCAATACTTCATTTCTATATAAACCCTTTACAAACAAACTCATAAATCATTATAGTTATCATCTTTATTAATTGTTCTTTCCTTAGGTTGTTTCCTGTGGAGAGAAATGATTATTAATAACCAATTGTGGGGGAGATCCAGGGTTTTTTTTTCCTGACCTATTTTCTGGTTCAAAGTTCAGTCTTTGAAGGACATGACATGACTGACCTCCGCCAAAAATTTACCTCACTTGAGATCATCTCATCTAGGTGAATTCCTGCCAATTGTGTTCCACTCAAGTTCTTTGATTAAATTGCCCAAAGCTGGGGGTGATTTGGAAGTAAATGATGTGGTCAAAGTCACATTCCCCAGTCCCTCATTAGAACAGGTCTACCTATTGTAATGACAATATTCATTCTATCTCATTACTTGTTAACCAATCAGAGTCGATTGCTACCCTCAGGAACACCCACTCTTCCAGGGGCATATAAGCGTTGAATGGGATCCATGAGGGGTCTTTAGCATTTGAGAGCAACACTGGCCCCTTTTATTAATAATACACTAGCAATATTAATAAAATGATTAATTACCCAGAGACTAGTCTCTTGAACTTTTTAAACATTACACTACTTTTTTTTCAGGTGTTAAGCCTCAGTTTTCCCTTCTGCAAGCAGTCTCTCTTTTTCCTCAATCCAGGTGTGGGCCCATCAGATTGGGGGATGTACTGTCCTCAGAGGAACCAGTGGAGATCAGAGTAAGTCTGACTCGCTTTACAGAAACCTATTTCTGCAAACCAATCAGGTCACACAGTTTCTGAACAATCAGGACGCACCTTTTTAATATTGCTCTGTTGACACCGACACCACCCCATTCACAATGGATTTACACATCAAATATTTGCTTTATTTGAAGTATCAAACCAACAGTCAACTCAGTATGGAAAAGGGTTCCTTTGGAATAAGGTGTCTTGATGCCTTCCGAAGCCCCACTGTAAGAGGATCCTACTTGCAGATAGTAGAAGCATATTATAAAAACCCCATCACTGCACAAATTGGGATATACCATAAATCCAAATATTTCCTTTATCTGTCAAATGAGTGAGAGGGTCTCAATAATCCCAGAGGTTTTGGCCAGTTCTAAATCTATGATCCCATGAAACATAAATAAATACAAAGTCTCTGAAATCGCAGCCTAAAAGTTTAGAGTCCGTCCCATTTCATGACATAGGCATTATACAAAAGCTCTCCCACGTACATCTGACCCATAGCTTAACGCTGGTAATTGTTCACAGCTGGCCAAAACAATTAGTAAACTTGAGACTTGGCTTCGGTGCTTCCTTCTCTTCCCAAAGACCTTTTCTTTTAATGGAAGGGCTTTTATTATTATCTATTATAAATGAAAGTATTGACTGAGCTTTATTGTCTCCTTTGAAATGCAAGATTCCTGCAAATTAAACATGCAATGATGTCACCTTATTCAGACAAAATGAATTCAGAATTCGCTTTAATTAAGACATGCTGTGTTTAAAGTATGGGGTGGAGGGAAAAGGGAATATTTTCTAAATCAGAAAGAAAATTGACTCTGGATTTTAGAAGATCCGAGTTCAAATCCTACTTCTTATAACTGTGTGATCTTGAACAAATCAATCCCTGGGCCTGAGTTTCCTCATCTATAAAGTAAGAGAGTTGGACTCGATGGTTTCCGAGTCCCTTCCAGCCCTATATCTATGACCCTGTGGCTTAGATTAGCAGTCACACATGTGGAATCAATTACTAGAACATTAATTTATTTTAACATCTTATGATGTAGTGGAATCAGAAGGGGCCTGGATTTTAGCTCTCACTTTGCCACTTGTATAACCTTGAACAAATCACCTGAACACGCTTGGCCTCAGTTTCCTCATATGACTTAAGAGGGAAGGCCAATACAGCAGCTTGCCTTCCAACAATGTGTATACTTTAAGCTGAGAGGTTAAATGACCTTGTTGAATTAACTCTTCTGCATCAGAAAGAGCAACCAAGACTTTCAAAGTTTTCATCTCTGTACAATGGTCTTAGAGCCAGGATTTAAACCGAGGGCTTGTGACTGTCACTTAGCAGCCATGTGAATCCATGGGCAAGTTAGCTGATCCCCCTGACCCTCAATTCCCTTTCCTGCACTCTCTCCTACACAGAATGTTTTGATGAAAGTGTTTTATAACTTATAAGTTCTAAGTGTTATATAAACTTGTCATTTGTAAAGCAATCGATGAACTGAAAAGAAATACATTTGCAATCAATCCCTTGATCAACAGGCATTTCTTTAGTATATAATATGAACCAGGCACTGGAAATACAAATAGAATGACTGAAAAAATCCCTACTCTTGAGGAACCAACCTTCTAGTGGGAGAGACAAGAAGTGTGTATGTATATGTATGTAGTGTGTATATGTATATATATATATATATATATATATATACATACACACAGACATATAGACATATATAAAGTGTGTGTGTGTGTGTGTATATATATATATATAGATATACTACTTGTCTCAGAGAGATGGATGTATGTGTGTGTGTGTAGATAGAGAAACAGAGAGAGGGAGAGAGAGGGAGAGAGATATGGAGGAAGGGAGGGAGACAGAGAGACAGAGAAAGACACAGAGGGGGGAGAGAGGGAGAGAAGGAGAGAGAGAGAGAGAGAGAGAGAGAGAGAGAGAGAGAGAGAGAGAGAGAGAGAGGTATGTATAGAGAGTAAGTCGGAAACCAATGCCGTTGAATACGAGCCGATTTGGGAAGGCGGGCACTGGCAGTCAGGGGGATCGGGAAAGGCTTTCGATGTGCGATGCTTTTCCTCCTGAAGGAGGGGAGTAGTCCTGTGAGGTGGGAGATGAGGGCGGAGTGCATTCCAGGCTCCGGGCACAGCCAGTGCAAAGATACACCAGTGCGTATGGGAGCCTCTCGCGTGAAGAACAGAGAGGAGGCGCTTTCAGCTGAATTACAAAGGGAGAGGGAGAAATAGAAAGGGAGGCTGGTACCTGGGCTCTCACGGCCGCTCTCCTGCTTATCATTAAAGCTTGCATGGTCTTTCAATGTCAATCCGCCTCCTTGCTGGCTCCGGTTCCTCGTATAGAAAACAAAGGTCTTGGGTGAGACGATCTCTAAATTCCCCTTCAGCTCTAAATCCTGTGTGAAAGGGAGTTGTCATCATCATTTCCCAAGACAACTGGGAAACCTTAGGTTTTGGCCAGGCTCCATGACGAAGTCGTAGGGGTGCTATGGTCTATTTATACGATACTTTCTTGTTGTTGTTCAGTCGTGTCCGACTCTTCGGAACCCCATGGACTATCCTATCCCTGTGGTTTTCTTGGCAAAGACACTGGAGGACTCCGCCATTTCCGTCTCCAGGGGATAAAGGCAAACAGAGGTTGAGTGACTTGGCCAGGGTAACGGCTAGTAAGTGTCTGAGGCTGGATTTGAACTCTGGTCTCCCTGACTCCACATCTAGCTGCCTCCATAAAGTACCTTAACAGAGGACAAAAGCTGCTTTTCTGGATTTAAAAAGTGAAAATTGCAAAATGGGAAAACAAAGAAGGCTTAGCCTTCTATATATTAATGATTTTAATGGTATCCCACCACTACCACCCGCTCCCATGTCCTTCATTATGGATTCCAAGGGCCAATAAGTTGTGGCTTGCTAATATCTGGAAAAGTCATAACCCTCCCACCAGAGGAGAAACCCATTTACCAGACTCCACTGTCAATGAGCCTTCTTTCCTTCTCACCTCCCCTAGAAAGGACATAATGGCAAGTCCAGCCATATTTCATTGTTCATTATGTACCAACCAAGAGACAGGAGAAACCCAGCACACGCCCCTAAAGCACACTTACTGAAACTATGAGAAACACATGGAATTTTTCTTTTCTGTTTCAGTCCTTGCACACGCTGCTTTTCTCCAGCACAAGGCAGCCTTTGTCCCTTCCTCTCCAGGGAAATGTTGATGCCACAAAATGGGAAGGCGTGAAAATGTGACTCCTGTATTAGGTCACTTCATATTTAAGAAAAATACTCTTGAAAACTTAAGGCACCTAAAATCCTCCTCAAAACAGTTCTCCCTCAGACCTTTCTTCCTAGCCTTCAGCACTTAAAAAATGGAGAGTCTACCTAAGTGGTTATAAGATCTTAAATCTTATTTTAAATATACCATTTAATATTAAAAAATAAAGGAGATACAAATCTAACTGTGCTCAGCCATTTGAGCCTCTTGCTGACTGAGTAATGGGAGAAAGGGGGAAAGGAACAAGCATTTATTAAGCACTTACTGTTTATTAAGAACTTACTATTATTAGGCCAAGCACTGTGCTAAGTGCTTTATAAATAAAATGTCATTTGATCCTCAGAATCACCCTGAGGCAAGTGCTATTGTTACACTAATTTTATCTCCTCTCATATGTAGTGTGTATATGTGTATAGATATAGATATAGATATAGATATATATCATATATACATACACACAGACGAGGAGGAGACTGAGGCAAACAGATTAAGTGACTGGTTTATCCAGGCTCATACAGCTAGTAAGTGTCTGAGACCAAGTTTGAATTCAGGTCTCCCTGACCCCAGGTCCAGCACCCCATCAATTGCACCATCTCATGGCCTCTTTCCTCTATCCCACATTTTTCACAAGAGCTGCAAGAAGGAAGATGTCAGACTGACACTATCCTGCTAGGGATTTCTTAGAATAGATTAAGTCTTGGGAACACATCCTTCAAGGAAAAGTTGTCCAAAGAAGGAAACCTCCCCCCTCCTCCCACCCACCCACCTCAAAATTGAGTTCTCTTCCAAGGAAGAACAGGGGCTAGGATAAACCTTTTAATTTTGTTGATGCATTTTGTTTGTACATCATAGCTATTTCCAGATATACCTTTTATCTCCTCCCTCATCTTACTCTGTAAGCTTCTTCCTTTGACCAAAAAAACAACTTTATGCTAAAAATTAAATAACATGGTGACTGTGGCTAACAATATATACAGCATCCCACACCCATAGTCACCCACCTCCCAAACAAAATGGAAAAAAAATTTATTTTCTCCTCTTTTCTCTGGACACCATATCAGTCAGAAATACACATCATTTAGGTTTATTTTCTTGTTTACTTTTGTAAGATATGCATGCCCATGGAAGTAGCTGGGTCCTCACGGGTCACCTAAACTTATAGATGCAGCTCAGAGGGCCATGGATAGATTGGGTCTGAAGCCCAGCCTGCCCCATAGAAAGGAGGATAACCAAGGGCTACTCTTAGGCTAGCTAGCACAACACTAGCTAAGTGGAGGAGCAGGCAGGCTCCAAGAGCATGGTGAGTCCAAAAGCTCCTTTCTCTTGTCTCCAAAAAGCACTATCAGATTAGAATATGCATCTGCCTTCCCCACTGTCCCTCAAGTATCTCTGGCCTAGAGATACAATGTTGAGGGATCTGGAGTGAAAGGAACTTCCTTATTTGTTCTTAAGGAGGTGGGTAGCCTTTAGCTACTCACCAGCTTAGACCCTTCCCACCAAGTGAAGGTTCTACAAAAGACCATCACTAGTAATGAATGGCAAGCAAACCCTTCTATCCAAGAAAAAAAAAAAAGAGAAATCAGAGAGGTCATAAAGACTAGTATGTACCAGAAAAATCACTGAAAGGGATGAACCCTTCTTGATAAGATCTCAACCAAGAGAAAGTACCCATTCTCACCCTGGGGGAATTTCTCTCTCCCAAATCTCTAGTAGTAGTTCTCAACCTGTGGTCACGACCCCTTTGGGGGTCAAACGGGGTTGCCTAAGACCATCAGAAAACACATATTTCTGATGCTCTTATGAACTGAGACACCACTCCTCTATCTGTCTCCAGGCGGGTCCGCCCACATGCAGATACGCCCACATACCAGTATTAAAGGGTCACGGCACTAGGGAGTTTGAGAACCACTGCTCTACATGAAGAAAGATGTAATAATATCTGAGGCTGCTTTATCTTCCCGCTAGACTACCATGTGGCCATGAACCCACGGCTACCTCTGCTTCTTCTGTCTCTGTTGTGTTTACTCCTTCCTGATCTTACATGAGAATGCTTATCCAAGACAGATCAGACCAAGCCATTCCCTAGTGAACAATAAAAGGTCAGAAGAATCATCATTCAGCAATTGGAGCCTATAGTGGAATTTGCTGGCAGCTATAGCAGCCAATTCATCCCTGGGGAGGGACCTCCTTGACCCAGCCCAGCAGTCGCCTGGCAGCTGGATGGTCAAGCTGTAAGTAGAATTGAACAGTATCAGTCACTCCAAGTTTGACTCCAGCCTCTCCAGAATATCTTCTCCAACGGAAGACAGTGTGTTCCTGGCTTGGGGGTTATTTGTACTTCAGATCTTACTAAATCTTCTCGGTAAATATCCTTTTGTAAAAAGGAAAAAAACTCATTGACATTGATTTTCAATCATATCAAAACAATATCAACTGGTTACGATAATACTGGAGCAATAGTCATTGGTGATCAACATTGGGGCAAAAAAACTGGATGGGGCTCATGAGAAACAGAATTGGAAAGGTACCGTTCAAGTCCTCAAGGTCACCCCTGGACCTCTGAAGAGGGAGGCCATCAGTCTCGCTCTGGAAACACATTCTCCTACCCAGAATGTGGGTTGGGAGAGTAGTCTCAGAGGCAAGATATGTCACATAAATACAGACTAAAAGAATTCTTATTGCCCAGAGGCAATGAGGAGTCCTAAATTTACTTAAGCAAATTAGAGACATAGTCCTCCCTATTGGGTTATAAGTCGTGAATAAGAAGCCCAGCTCTATGTCTTACCCAATCTTCTTATCTACTCCAGGACATAAATACTGTTTATTAACTATTTCTTGAAACAAGAGGCCCTTCATGAGCATTATGAACACTGGATATTCAGTTACATTCCTGAAATCATCAATTTATCTAGAGACCATCTAATCTACCTAACACCATTTTTTTAAAATAACAAATGAGTAAACCAAGGCCAAGAGAGTTTATGTGACTTGCCAGGGGTCATACAGGTGATAAATATCAGAGCCACCACTCACACACAGATTTTTCTGACTTTTCATCAAGGCTCTTTCCATTGCATTGACTCTGGAGTCAAAGGCTGTGGAATCAAATCCTACCTTTGATGAAGTGACTCTCTCTGTGACTTTATGCTAGACCCTTAATTTCCATGGGTCTGGGTATCTTCATTTATAAAATGAAATTGTTGTTCTTATTCCTTCTCCAAGAAGACCAATGACATCAGGAGGGTGATGGCTTGACTTGCAAGTGAGTTGAACTTAGGTGAGGTAGAGCTGTGCAAAGTCACCAGCCTCACTCTCTCCTCCAGTCCAGTGGCAAGACATAGGTCAGGTTGGCAGGCAATGGTCCCAAATGCAGTGGGAGAACGTGGCCTTTTTAAGCTAAGGTCTTTCCCAGGTCTCAGTCTGTCTGAGACAACACCCATTCAGGGATCAAAGCCTAGGTCAGAATTGAGGCAAAAGATGGCCTAGTTTGTTTTCCCAAAAGAATCAGTCTGGGAGGGGAAGATGCTCAGGGTTTCTGGCCAGAACAGAAACAATTGCTACACTGAGTCTGTGCCTTCAAAACCCAAACAATGAGCAAGTGAAGCTTGGGTTGGGACCTTTTATAAACCAATCAATGAAAGCAGAGTGACTTGGGTTTAAAGGCACAGTCAAGCAACTCCATTTGAATCCCAATGGGCTTTATCAAAACCTGAATTTCCAGAGCTATATTCCAAGAAATCATAAATAAAAACTATATGAGACAAAAGAGCTAATTGTCCCAGTTTTGTGAAAAAACAATGATAGGACAAATAAGCAGGGAAGAAAAAAATCTAGCCCTCAAACCCCAAGATATCTTGTGAAGTATAAAGCGATCAAAATGTATATTCCTTTGGACAGAGCACCCACATTTTAGGTGTAAAATGAGAGGGTTGGATTTGATGGCTCCTGAGGTCCCTTGTAGACCTGTGATCCTGTAGTACACACACACACACACACACACACACACACACACACACACACACACACACACACACATATACACACGTCCTTTTTATTTAAAAATCCCAATGTCTTTCACGACTGTCTTGTTGGTATTGATTTAATAGTTATTACATCCATCAGCACAGCCCTTACTGGTTTTTCACAATTAGTCCTTTGGAAAAAGTGAACAGACGAGTGCCTAAGAGCTGGCGAGCCCCTCCCCACTCCCTTCTGCAGCCTGTGTGAAGCCCTTTGTGGGACTCGGGGCTCAGAGCCTCTGGAACGCAGCCGACTTGGGTCTTTCAACAGCCTGCTGGGCCTCGCTTTCAGGGGTCAGGGAGTGCGCTCCAGCTGCCATCCATGCCAAGCGACAGATCTTTTCCCCAGAAAGGCCTGGGTCATAAACAGGCTGAGTCACAGGTCTCTCGTTCTCGCCCCCTTTCTTCCCTCACCGTCAGTGACCGCGAGTAAGTCCCACACTGCCAGCCTTTAGGAAGTCCAAACAGAGTTTGACTTAGGTAAGTGACATTCGGGGGCCACACAGTGAAGAAGATTCTTCTGCAAGAGCAGCCATCTCAGAGCCGGGATTTTAAATGTTGTGGTGGGATTTTTAAAGAACTAATGCCTTTTCTGTGCTGCAGGGACACATACGTACACACAGAGATCGTGATCAATCCAGTAACGGTAATAATAATTACTGAATGTGGATAGTATTTAAGGTTTGCAAAGCACTTTCCATGTTATTTCAACCTCACAACGATCTTATCAGGTAAATGCTGGTATTATCCGCATTTCACGCACGAGGAAGCTGAAGCTGGGGGAGGGCGCCCAGGGTCACACACCTAGTGATGTCTATAGGGAGATTCTAAGATGTCTTCGCTTCTCTTCTATACGGTCATCATGCCGGATTGGGGAGGGGGCAGGGGGCAGGGAGAATGCATGAAGGGAAGGAACAGAAAACTCCAGAAACTGTAGCCTGGGAGAACAGCTGAAGTCCTGCCACCAGCACGGATTTACTGAGCACTTAGTACTCGCCAGGCACTTTGTTAAGTATTGAGGACACAATAAACAAAGGCAGGCAGGCGGGAAGGAAGGAAGGAAGGAAGGAAGGAAGGAAGGAAGGAAGGAAGGAAGGAAGGAAGGAAGGAAGGAAGGAAGGAATAGATGAATGAATAAATGCCAGTCCCTTGCCCTCAAGGAACTTAAAACCTAATGGAGGAGCCCACATAGAAATAATTTGACTTATGCAAACTGAAAACAGAGTAGATGAAACGTAATCCTAAAAGGAAAGGCTCTGACAGTTGGAAGGATGGAGAAAGGTCTTTCACCAAAGGTCGTGTTGGAGTTGAAGAAAGCCAGGAAGGCTTTCCACAGGGACGGAGTGTCATGTTAGAAAAACAGCCAGTAAGCCAGTGTCCCTGGATCATGGTGGTGTTTCCATGTAAAAAGAATGGAAAGGTAGGAAGGGGCCTGGTGGCCAAGGGCTTTGAATGCCAAACAGAGTGCTTTAGATATGGCCCTGGAGGTGATAGGGAACCACTGGAGCTTACTGACTCATGCCATGTTCTGACCTCAGTCTTCCATGGAATTCTCTGTTTCTTCTTTTTCCCATGTTGTGGTTTTTTGTGTTGAGTAACGAGGAGAGAGAAGGAAGACAGCAAAGATGAAGAAAAAGGAAAGCAGGAGGGTCTTCCTAGCTGATATTTGTTTCCCTCGTCTAGTTATCATTCAGATAGAAACACCACCCATCCATCAGCCCTTAGGATTTAGGTTGGTGTTAGGGAGCAGAGAGGGTAAGTATAAGTTCACCCTCAAAAACATCTGTTAAAATAGTGTCGTTGGGGCAGAGTGCCTCCAGTACTGGCCTCAGAACTCACAGAAGCTTCTGAAACCTACTGGCTAGGTGAGCCTGGCTCCCAGGGTTCTAGGCAGTTCTCTGAGACAAGAATTGACAAAGAAAGTACCAACGTGAATTGGTGGAGGGAATTTCCTCACCTAGGAATTTCCAAAACCAATTAAATCCATCCCTAATTCTATCCAGTTCTTAGCACTAACAGACTACAGTGGTATGGATGGATGTTCTGCCTTCTTCCTAAAGGCTGTGCATGCCAGAAGCCACTCATGATGAGTTCCAGGGCCTCCGTAACAGGATGAAGGGCTAAGTCTGAGGATGTGTCCATACCCATGAATCCTAAATACATACTACCTGGACTTACAAATCATAACCTAATTTTAGATCTTCACTGAGGAGTTTTGTTTTGTTTTGTTTTATCAGATTTGCAATTCTATCAGTATGAGGAAGCCCTCGTGAGTCAGGACTTGAAACCAGATATTTCTGATTGCAAGGCCAGCTCACTATCCTCTGTAGCACACTACCTCTCTCCACCTTGGATTTCACAGAACCATTCTGACCTGTCCAAAAAGTTCAGGGGAGATTTTTTTTAATGCTTCCACAATGAAGATACACATTGCAATTATTCCCCAAGACAGGGGCTACCACTATGGAAAGCAGTCTTTTTCCATCCTCCCTCATCCTTCCCTAAATCAATGGTTCGGCAAGTGTCTGCCCAGGCCAGGTTCTGCCAGAGGGCAGTAGTGCCTTCCCCTGTACTTCCAAAATCCAGACTCTGTCACAATTACTTCGAGCCGGTCCTCCCACATAGACAAGATTCTTTTTTAAAATACTCCATTCTTTTATTTGGCTCCATGCCTACCTTTTTAAAAAATCTGTTTTATCAAACATTAAAAATAAATAATTCCACTTTTTATCCAACTCTGGTTGCATTTTGGTGATTAGAGCATCAGGAGATGTGGAGAAAGACCGGATAGTTTCAGCTAGCCCTTCCAAACCAGGTTTGAGATCATAGCATACTCAATGCATCTTTTGGGAGACAAAGTGCTCCGCAAATTCTACCCCTCCCAGAGAGGGTCATAAATGCATTCTGGGGATGGCAGGCTGTGAGAACAAGGGTCCATCTGTTTCTCCAAACTCCTGCCAAGCAGAGACATGATGCGAGCATGTTGGAGATTTTGCCAACCAGAGTGCTGGAGGATGGATCTTAAGTTTCAAGAATGTTGCGAAAGACTTTAGACATTAATTGAATTGCATCTGGCCTTTATCCAGGCAAACACCACTTAGTGCTTCAAGTCACTTTCAAAACAATATATAAATTTTGACATAATCTAATGTTAATGCAGAGTTCAAAATAGAAAGGTACAATAATTATGCCTTTCCTGGACCTATCCTAGATTTTTGCTTCCAGGAAAAAAAAAAATAAGAAAATGTATATACCAAGCAACAGAATCTCAGTTTAAAATCTAGTTCCTTTCTTATCTGAAGAAGAAGAATCCATGCCAAAGTATCTCCAACAAGTGATCATCCAACTTTTTCTTGAAGTCTTCCAGTGATGGGGAACTCATTACCTCCAGACTCAGCCCATTCCTCTTTCAGACCATGCTCATGCTTACAGGAACTTTTTCACTTTTGCACAAAACCCAAACCTGCCTCTCTGCAACTTCCCCCAAAGAGGCAAGTTTTTTTTTTATTAAAAGTTAATCAGAAACAAGTTTGCATTGGGTTGGGTTTTTTTTTTTTTTTGGTAAGAAAGGAGAGAAATGTATCTTTACTATTATGAAAACATGAATAAAAGTAAGGCAGCCCTATACTAACAAGCGGTCTACACACACACCTCAAATCCATATGGCAAACCTCAGAATAGGGTAGGACTGCCAGAAGTCTGGAAGAGGAGTCTGAATGGTACTATGTGGGACATTCCCCCTCCCTCAATTCAGAGAGAAAATGAGGAAATTGGTTAAGGCGTGTTACTGAAAAGAAAAATCACTGTGGGTCTTCATATTTAAATAACTGAACTACGGTCCAGGAAAAAAAGGGGGGAGAGGGGTCCTCAGGAGCCTACTGGGCTCAGGTTCACTTGGTTTAAACGGCAGAATCCTTCTTTCAATCAGAGGGAATTTTCCATGACATAGGAAATGAAACAGATGCCCAAGAGACGGTGAAGTTGGTGATCAGAGGGCTAATTCACACTCAAAACCTGTGAGACTTGTTAGAAGCCCTCACTGACTCTGGCTCAGGCACAGGAACACAAAGAGAAAACTCTCCATGTAAGGAAGCTCAATTCACCTGCAACAGGTAAATTAAGCGATGGCAGAATGAGGCTGAGAACCACTGAAATCATGAGCTTGGTCCGCTCAGCTGCAGGGGCATCATCTAAGTGTTATCCCGAGGTCACCAGTTAAAACACAGGGAGCTGAGGACTTCAAGCATTGGTATCTTCCTCCATCAGGATGAAAACAAAAAAGACAGGTTCGGTAGAGAGGTGGGGAATTACAGGAGTAGAATGTCACATGCACTGTCAGATGAAGCCAATATGTCTGGGGTTTGGACCTATTTTTTTTATTGCAATAGAGCCAAAGTTCTTAACTTTTTGTCTCATAGACTTCTTTAAAAGTCTGGTAAAATATATAACCTATATCAACTTGTTTACCACATTAGAGAGGGAGACAATTTAGAACTCAATTTTTTTAATGAATGTTAAAAATTGTCTTTACATGTAATTGGGAAAAAATAAAATATTATTTTAAAAAGAAATTTTTAAAAATAACTAAATAGTGAAGCCTATAGACCCAGGTTTATATTTTTAAATGTATAAAATACATAACATTACACAGAAAACCAATTCCATTGAAATACAGAGTATCAAAATATTTTTTTAAGTTTATAGACCCCAGGTTAAGAACGCCCAACTCATGTCAGCAAATGGGCTGTAGAAGGAGGTGATAAAGAAGAGTTATGTAGGTAGCTAGTGGGTATATAAAACCAATAGGCATTAATAAAACTTTTTTATGGAAAATGAAACCCAGGTAGCAATCAGTGCTGGATAACAAACACAAAACCTCTGAGGATTCAAAGGTTAATAAGCATTTCTATAGATGATTATTCTGACTGCTCTCTTCAGATGCCTTTTCTCACCGTCACGTGGAAATAGGCCAACGATGAGCAGTTCTACAAAGTCCTACAAGCCAAGGATGAACAGAGTTCTACAAAGTCCTACCGAGGTGAAAAGACCTCAAGGCCAGGATGAGCAAGCTCCAGGTCTCCCACCCAAAGAAGATCTAATTCAATGTAACCACAGAGTCTCTTTTCAAATATGAGATTCCGTGATCCTCTAAAGAACATGGTTAAACAAAAACTGCTTTAAGGGGCAGCTAGGTGGCACAATGAATAGAGTACCAGCCCTGGAGTGAAGAGAACCTGAGCTCAAATCCAACCTCAGACACTTAACACTTACTAGCCGTATGACCTTGGGCAAGTCCCTTAACTCCAATTGCCCTGCCTTCCCCCCTCCAAAAAGCAAAAAAGTAAAATAATTTTTTAAAAAAAACTGCTTGAAAATACAGAGAAAGACCAAATGGGGGAAAAATGGAAAACTGAATCCCCCCAAATTCCTGTAAAGTATTTCTAATTTAGTTCAGCTGATGACATTGAAAACTTTTCTTATAATAATAAGGCTACTTCAGAATAAGTACTTTGTAGTTATAAAATACTTTATTTCCCCCCCCCCCCATCACTCATGAAGTGACCACAGGCAATAACACATTTCAATAACATAAAATAATCGAATTAAAAGTACTGCTCTGGCAAGGACACATAGGAGAACACTGTTTTATCCATGAAAAGCAAAGCAGTAAATGGGACATTCAAAAAGGACGTCTTCCAAATACTTTGGATCCATCGAAAAGATGTTTGCTTTGTGTTACTATGGCATCTGGACCAAAAACAGTGAACAAACCTGATTCTTTAAAATAATGCTTTACCTTATCCTCTCCAATATCCGTTTCTTAAATTATGAAAGCTCCATATTCTGTCATTTTATTCCATAATTACATAATTTATTAATGAGGTGGGTATTTTCATTTCAAAACTTACCTTGTTTTTTCTTGCAAGAGCCAAGGTTAACTGGAACTGACACAGTTTTCCATACCCTTGTGGAGGGAAGGCCTCTTAAAGGCCAACAAACAAAAAATGTATTTTTATTTAAAATGATTAATGCTTAGTGAAAAGTTCAGAGACTGGGAAAGGGGAATGCTAAAAAAAAAAAAAGACAGTTACAAAAGTAATAGCTCAGCTCACTTTATTACTGGAAAAGTCATTTTAATAGTTAACCATCAGGGCTCCCTGGAAGCTAGAAAAGTGACTTGTTTTATTATATATTTAGTAAATGTCATGTACTTGTCTAGAAAAAGGGAGAATATTCCACACTTGGAGACTTCTGTGCAACAAATATCCTCCCCCACCCCAGTTTGTAAAATATGTCTGATGGAGCATGGATCCCCTACAGAGAAAGTGGTCCTGCCAAATCTTGAGTTTGATACAAGGGCTAATAAAAAGAGACAGAGGGATAAATGGATATATAGAGATAGATAGATAGATAGATAGATAGATAGATAGATAGATAGATAGATAGATAGA
>CM053592.1:10104042-10122626 GCA_028646515.1 Pseudochirops corinnae
GTTTTTATTTTGTGCATCACGTGTGCTGCTTGGTAAATAACCACCATGACCATTTCCAACCCCACCACGGCCACCACCACCACCACCAATAACCACATGGACAATGACTAGCACCATGCTTCCACAGCTCTCTAAGATTTATAAGAGGCTTTGCAGAGTCACCATTACAGCAACCTTCTGAGAGTCCAACAAAGTGGAAGATTTCCACTTGACAAATGAGAGATCTCAGACCAAACAGAGTGAAAAAAAAAGGGATCAATTAATCTCCCAGTGAATGTAGTGGGTGTTACTATCATTTCTATTGGGCACATGAGGCTGAGGATGGTGAAGTGAGTCATGGAGAGAAAGGATGACAGCTAGAAAGCATTTGAGGCAGGATTTGAACTGATTTATCCTTCACTTTGAGTTTACCATGGTACCTCCTAGATCACCCAGCCCATGCTACATAGTTCACTGCAAGATTCTTACCTTTCACGTTTACCTGAAGCCAGATGGTGGTTGGGCCTGGAGTCAGGAAGACTGCTTTCCCTGATTTCAAATCTGTCCTCAGACACTTACCAGCCATGTGACCCTGGGCAAGTCACTTCACCCTGTTTGCCTCAGTTTCCTCATCTGCAAAATGAGCTGGAGAAGGAAATGGCAAACCCCTCCAGTATCTCTGCCTAGAAAACCACAAATGAAAAAATGACTGACTGAAAAAGTCTTTGGTATGATACATTTCTTGGTGAAATCCTACTGCAAACCTATTTAAGTCTTCGTTGCTGGGGGTCACGAGCAGGTAATCTCTCCAGCCATCCCTAATTAGTAGTTAGCTCCATCCTGCAAGGTCTTTTGCCTTAAAAAAAAATTCCCAGTACTTTTCATATTGCCTGGAGCATAAAAATAATAAGCAATAATAATGCTTAATTAACATGTATTGATGGATTCTATTGATCCCCAGAACCTAGCACAGTGCCCAGCTCTCAGTAAGAGCTTAATAAAGATTTATATTGCTTGATTATCATTATCCCCAGCACTTTGCACAGAGCCTGGAATACAGTTGGTGCTTAATAAGTGTTTATTGATTGATTAATATAGACAGAAGCAACCAAACTCAATAAACACACTCAATAAATCTGAGTATCTAATTAAATCCGCCCTCCTGCTATCTCTTTGTTCCTGGTTTCCAGATAATTCACTTTGCTTTTCAGATCCTTTAGCTTTCTGTCCTTGCAACTATTCCTTTGCCAAAGCACTTCTAACTGAGAGCTAATTGTTTTCAGGAGACACTTCATTCCATGTCAACAGATGGCACCAGCTTGATGCTTTTGAGAATGTTGGTAGTGACTGGTTAGGAGGGCTTTAAATCAAAATTGCCAGCTTCTAATTTAATGAGATATCTGCAAAACACTTTGTAAACGTTAAGGCTTCATATAAATAGTAGCTATTATGATTATTGCTACTTACATGCATTAGTAGTAGTAGTAGTGGTAGTGGTAGTGGTAGTGGTAGTAGTAGTGGTGGTAGTGGTAGTAGTAGTAATAGTAGTAGTGGTAGTGGTAGTAGTAGTAGTAGTAGTAGTAGTAGTAGTAGTAGTGCTGTTAGTGTTGGTGGTGGTAGTAGAAGTAGTGAAAAGTGACATTTTAAAGATCTGACATAATTAAGAATATGACTGGGAGGAGGGGACATTTTTGGGACGGAGACAACATTTTTGTTTAAAGAAAGATAATTGGGAAGAAACGTTCAACTCTCAGAACTTTTTATTTTAAAAATATAATAAATATCTGGGGATTCTACAGCTTATGATTTAGTGGAAAGAGCATTAGACACAGAACCCTGGGTTGGAATTCTGACTCTCCCACTTACTAACTTGGCCCACTGTATTGTCCATCTGTGATGTCCATACAAGATATATATCCTAATTGATCAGCTCTTTGGACTTTCCATCCAACTTTGTGTCAGAGTCTGGACAATAAGCATCCTCTATCCATTTGGTCTTTTCCCAAGTGGACGATTAGATGGAATGCTTGAGGACGATTGATGCATCTCATTTAGAAGGCTCAGCAGTCCTCCAGGCCTTGATATAACCATCACAGAGCCAACTAGAAACAGGGGCATCTGGAAGCTTTCACCCTCAACTGGGCATTCACTCGTCCATATGAACTGGGAGCTGGATTTCCTCTGTGACAATGACTCACTCCTTATTTCCCTCTGTTTTATACCTCACTGGATACTGATAATCAGTGTGTCACTGGGGAAAGTTACCTCTGTGGTCTCATTTTTCAAGGAATCCTGCATGACCTTAAAAGCATGCACAAGATATACCTTTTTGTTGGAGGAGAATTTTTAAGGTATCATTGTGTGTTACTGAATCAAACAAATATTTAATCATTAACCAAAAAAAAATCATTGTTGGCTGTTTTATTCTCTTCTTATCTGGAATCAAATGCCTCTTCGTGCTTTATAAATTATTTGACTGTACATAAACGGGGTAAGGACATAGGGCTTTGTAATCCATAGTGCATTCTCAAAGCCAATGTACTGTTCTATATACTGATGAGGATCGACAGTATGCTGGCCAGACTCGGGCTTCTATCAATGCATAAATCAATGTTTATTCAACACAAAAAGTACAAACACCAGTTCCTCTAGGAATGAACCCCCAATCTATGTCCTAAGATTTCCAGTAAGTGTATTTTTGAAAGACTCTCAAGTCAAGGTTCCCTCCACGTCCAGCTGGAAACTGTATGTCTCTCCTCTGGGGTGGTGATCTGGAAAGTCTCTGTCGATCAGCACTTCTAACTAGCCAATATGGAATGCTGTAATATCCTTCAGCAATTGCAGAAAAGGAAAACGTCAGCTCTGTTGACCACCCAGTAACCCTGAGGCCTCGGGTATTTTTTTATGGCTCTGGCTAAGAGTGTTAACAGATTACACCTTATTTTTGATGGGTGGCTTACTGCATCATCTATTCTTAATTGTCATTTCTTTTCATCATCAACAGGTATTTATCTGAGGATACACATATGTTTATTTCTCATCACTATTAGGGATTCAGTGGTTATCTCCAACTCCCTCCCCACTCATAAAAGAAAAGAAATAGACTTGCTTACTTTACCTAGGATTACTTAGTCTGAAAATGGACTCCAGTTACAAAATGGAATCCCTCACATAAAGTGATTCTTATTATCTTCACTGCAGGTTGGAAGAGATTTTGGTGACCATCAGAATTCAACTACCTAATTTTATAGAATCGGGCACTAATCCCAGGGTAGTGAAGTGGGCTGCCAAAGTGGTTTGGAGAAGAGTGGAGACTGAACTTGGAACTTCTGAGTCTATGTGACTCATTGATTAGAATCCTGAACTTGGACTCATGGATACCTGAGTTTGAACTCTGCCATGGATCCTTGTTAGCCATGGGATTCTAGGCAAGTCATGTCATATCTCAATGCTTCATTTCTACTACATATAAAATGAAAGATTTGGACATGTCTCTTTCTAAGTTCCCTTCCAGATCTAAATCTATGATGATCCTTGATCTGTGATTGCCACATGATGTAGTGGGTAGAGGGTTGGGCCTGTACTAAGGAATGCTTGGGCTCAAATCCCAGCATGTATTTTGGAAATGAGGTATGGCCAATGCAAAGGCAGAAAGATGGGAAATGGAATGTTCTGTATGAAGAATACAGAGAAGATCGATTTGGCAGGTTTGGAAAATTTGGGAGGAGTAATGTTCAATGTGTCTGGAAAGGTAGATCATAGCAAAGTTGAGCAGGGCTCTAGCAGCTGAAACAGAAGTGTATACTTTATGTAAAGATAATGGGGAGCCATTGATGTTAATTGAGTAGGAGAATAGCATGATTAGATTTGTGTTTAAGGAAAATCACTTCAACAGTTCCTATAGGATGATTGGGAATGGGAGAGATTTGAAGAAAGGAGACCAATTGGGAAGCTGTTGCAATAATTTAGGTAAGATAAAATTTGGGCCTGAATCAAGGCAACAGTTGTGTGAAAAGGAGTTGGATGTGAGAGACTCAATAGAGGCAGAAAAGGCAGTAGTTGACAACTGATTGGATATGAGTGTAAGGTTATGAACCTGGGAAGGATGGTATGACCTTTAACAGAAATAGGGAAACTCATGAGAGAGAAGAATGATTAAGATTTCTATTTTGAACATATTGAATTTGAGATGTCTCTGGAACGTTTTGTTTTAAATGTCCAATCAGTGGTTTGTGATGTGGGACTGAAGCTCAGGGGAAAATGGGGCTGGATGTGTGGATCTTTGATGGTGATGGTTAGGATGTTACCTCCAGTGATTGAGATCACACAACTCACCAATGTCTGTCCAGCCTGGTTTAACTGTTCTCCATATACTTTCACATGCTCACTCTAGGAGATTCAGCTAATGAGCTGGAGGTCTTCCTCGTTGTTCCCCCCACTCCACCCCCACCCTGTCATAAGGATGAAGAGAATCAAAAGATTGCATTCTTAAAATGGATACTTTGGGAACTCTAAGTTTTCCTGACTCTTCTCCCCTCAACTACATTTTATTATAAAATTCAAGCAACATATAAACATAGATGTGAATGGAGAATGTATGATTACACTTGGTAAGGCTTTTTAAAATTTTTTTTTTTTTCCTTTCTTCTTCAGCTGTCTTCTAGGTTTCAGATTAATACTGCCTACATTTCTCCAGCAGGGGCCACCCTTGTACTTATGGCGTTCCTCCTAACCATTGATAGTAGGGTGACAATCATAATTGGTTTTTCTCCAGAATGGCCTCATTCACAGCACACTCACATATTCGAGCTCCAAACTCTCAAGAAAAGAAACCTCAGGAGAATCTTCTCGTAGCCCTGGAAATCAGTCCCCCCTATTTATTGTTTCATCTAGGCCTGTGATTTATCAGTTTAAGGAAGTCTTTGGATTTAGACTCTGCCACTGAGGCAAATTGATAATGTTCCAATAATTTACATTCTTATTGAATTACTAAGGTCACTGAGAGATTATTAACTTTGTCGACAAAATATGTATTCATGCAAGATTTGGACCCCCCCAATGCAAACTTCCTAGAGGTAACTAGATGACACAGTGGCTAGACCTCGAGTCAGGAAGACATGGATTCAAATCCAACTGTGAACACCAACTAGCTGTGTGTCCCTGGGCAAGTCACTTCATCTCTGTTTTTCTCCCCCCAGTCAATAATAGTATCTACTTCCCTGGGTTGTTGTGAGAATGAGAATAATATTTTTAAAGTGCTTGGCGCAAAATAGTCACTATGTACATATGAATTATCATCATCATCATTCTTGATTCCTAGGCTACAAGGTGGCTCAGTGGGTTGTGATTCTAGACTCAGGAAGACCCAACTTCAAATGCAGCCTCAGACGCTTACTACCTGTGTTACCCCAGGCAAGTCAGTTAACCTTGATTTGCCTCAGGTTCCTCAGCTGTCAAATGGGTGTAATAAGTTGCTACCTCTTGGGGCTGTTGTGGGGCTCAAATAAGATGTTTATGAAACACTTAGCATAGCACCTGACCCATTGTAGTTATGTTTAAACACTTTTTCCTTTATTCCTTCCCCTTCTAAGGCTAGCCTTTTATTCACTCCTCCATGGCATCTCAATATTTGATTCATAAAGCAATTGTATATAACAGTAGATATTAACAATGTGTTGCTTTAAAGAAATGTGAGAAAATGACTTGAAATATTTAGGCTTTTATGGGAATAGCAAAAATCTACAGAAGATGATAGTATTTTTAAAAAGATCTCATGTTTTGTAAAAGACAAAACAATGTCACAAATACTGATTTTTTTTATGTTTGAGCCTTAAGTACATGACATGTTGCAGTGGCCTAGGGATAGCAAGGTGGTACAGTGGGTAGAGCACTGGCACTGCAGTCAGGAAGACCCAAGTTCAAATTCAGAAACTTGCTATCTGTGTGACCCTGGTGGAGTCACTTAACTCTGCCTGCCTCAATTTCCTCATTTGGAAAATGAGCTGGAGAAGGAAATAGCCAACCACTCCAGTATCTTTGCCAAGAAGACTCTAAAATGGGGTCAGGAAAAGTCAAACGTGACTGAAAACAACTGAACAATGACCAAACGGAGTCCCTCAGGCCTTTTCAGAGGTTTCTCAAGGTCAAAAGTATTTTTGTAATAACATGGAGACATTTCAATTTCCAATACAGTAATTATCAATAGTTATAACGAACATAAAAAAATTCAATAATTTTTAAGGGTGTAAAGGGGTTCTAAGACCAAAAAGTTTGAGAACTGCTAGCTTAGTGGGCTGAGTGGCTTGCTAAGCCATAGTGGCTTAAGAACAAGGAAGATCACGGTTCCATTTCTGCCTCTGACAGAATCTGTATGACATCAGACAGGTTATCTAACTCCCCTTGCCTCAGTTTCCCCATTTGCAAAGCCAAGACCCTACTGAGACTCTGGAGGTTCATTCTCTTTCTAGACATAGTATCCTATATTATTGGCTTAATTCTGCCATCTCCCACCTGGGTTCCAAACTACGGAAAGTAAAGTCAAACTGACAAGGTGCTGAGGGCAAGATATGAAATGTCTCTCTATATTACATCCTATCACATCACATTGTTTTATTCTAGGATAACATAGCACAGAATAAGATAGTATGTGTGCATCTCTGATAAAGTGTAGGTTGAATACATTCTACAGAGAAAATATAATTGAATTATTGATAATTTGGATTGTCTGTATGACCTCTCCTTTCCTCCAATTGTGTGGCTAAGCAAGGGGATGCCTCTCTATGTGATAACGTTTATGAATTGAATTTGATGGCTTCAGATACTTTGGTCTTCTACTCTTGCTAAGACTTTTATAAGAAAACAACAATCAAATCAAACAAAGCAATTCTTTCCTCTCTCTCTTTTTCCCCCATAGAGATCTCGTTATTATTATTTTAAATACTAGCTGGTCTTAGAGCCAGGAAGAGCTGAATTAAAGGCTTGGCTGTGACATATACTGGCATTTAACCTTTCACACCTCTAGGCAACTCCTTAAGACTGTAAGGTGTATTCATATATAACCTATATCAAATTGCTTGCCTTCTCATTGGGGAGGGGCGGGGGAAGGGAAGACATTTAGAACTCAATTAAAAAAAAGATTAAGAATTGTTTTTACATGTAATTGGGGGGAAATAAAATACTAAATTAAAAAAGAACGTAAGCAAATACACAGAAGTGAGCAGGTATAGACATGTATTAGCTACAGTACTTCAGAGTTAAGGCTTGTAGCTATTAAAGACACCGTGAATTCACAATTAAAAAAAAAAAAAAGGTTATAAGGATTATGGAAGGTGCCTACTAGCTACATTAGTATGGAGAGTTTCTTTACCTGGGAATTGTCAGCACCAATGGACCATCCAGTCCTTCTTTCTTTTAAGTGTAAAAATTACTGACAAAAAACGGTAGAGGAGAGAGTGCTAATAGAGCTTTATTTCATATAGAAAGTATGACCTAATGAATGTCATCATGGTGGAGTGGGAGAGCAAGGAGCTTTAGAGTGAGAGGGTCTTCAAGTCCAAGTTCTGCCTCTTACTATCTGTGTGACTTTTGGTGACAAATGTAAGCTCCCTGTGCCTCAGTTTCTATATCCATAAACAGACGGAATTGGATTCAATGAGCTCTAAGTTCCTTTTAACTGTCAATCTATGAGCCTATGATTTAGATAAATGATGACCTCAATACACTGTTTAGGTGGCTATGTAAGTGATTGATTTCCCAAATAAATATATGTTTCTGTATCTAGTTTCTTAGGGATAGGGAATGTACTCATAATTTCATTGCTTAGGGAATTCTCATGAGGAAACTCCTCTCAATGAGATCTATACCTCTTCTGCAAATTAAAATGTCAAAGATTTGCCTATAAAAATGAGAGGTTAAGTGACTTGCCTTGAGTCACACCACCAATATGTCAGAGACAGTATTAGAACTCAGGTCTTCTTGGATAGTTTCTTAAAGAAATTAAAACTTCCCTATTTTTTCTCATTTTAATTTGCCCGTTGGCATGCATATTCCTTAGCTTGTTTTATCCCACACTAAAATCACTTTCTGATGCCCCATCATGACAAGGATTTGGTTATAGGTTCTGAGAGGCCATGCAAGTGGTGGGTAAACTCAGGAAGTACCATCATGTTATTAAGGCTATGAATGTGCTCTAGATGACAGGCTATATGTGTAACTAAGTGTAGAAAGGTGATTACCACCTCCAAGCCCTCAGGTAGCTACAGGGGGATCTATATTTACGTCTGTTTTTATATTGACATCAATATCTATCTCTGCTTCTATTTAAATCTTTATCTACAATTACATGTACATCTATAACTATACATATGTGCATTTATGTCTGTCTATTTCTACATCTCTATGTGTACATGTATGTCTATATTTGTTTATATCTGCAATTATCTATCAATCTATCCATCTCTCTCTCTCTCTCTCTCTCTCTCTCTCTCTCTCTTTCTCACTGTATATCCATCTGTCTGTAGCTACAATGCCTGTCAGTTCCCAAATTTTCAAGGGTCTGACCTGCATTTGTACATTGAGGACTCACAATGACAGAATCACAAATCCTTGAAGTGTCAATTTAAATATCTGTATAAAATGAGAAAATATGCAAATTGACTGCTATTTTTAATTGTGATTTTGCCATCAGATCCACTGATATGTAAGTCAAAATTAGAACTGCTGTAACTATATGTTCAGAATATCATAAAACTTCCAAAGCTTCCTTTCCATATATCATAGATGCATAGGATTTAAACTGAGAAGGAACCTTAGGCACACTCTCTCCATTTACATATGAGGATTTTCATTTTACATATGAGGATACTACACTCAGTCTAGAGAGCTGAAATGATTTGGTTAATGTCACACAGGTAGCAAGTGGCTGATGCTGAATTTGAACCCATGTTCTGAATCCTAAAAGATGCACTCAGCATGATGGAGATCTTTGCTATTTAGGTATTTATGTTCTGTTTAAAAGTTTTGCCAATGTAGTTTCTATACAGATACTACCATAGTCATTTAAAAATGGCAATGGTTGTGGGGAGAGAGGTCTTCCTGGAGTTAGCTATAAAAAGTAAACCTTTTAGAATTGGAATACACTTGGGGGGGGTTTACATTTCTTCTCCATTTCCTTGGGGAATTCCACTACATATTTTGCTGGCAATGGGGAAGAGGGCAGGAGAATTATAATCTGACCCAATGAGGAGTTCTAGTATTTGAAAGGCACTGAAATAGAATAAGAAGGACTCAGTTTGAGTCTCCAATTCAAAGCCATAACTAGGAATTCTGCCACCTGGGATGATGATAAGATTGAGCATAATCGTTACTCTTGTGTGTGGTTTATCAGACACAGATGACAATGGATTGGTGAGTATATCATTTTATCCTGAGCTTAAAAAACCCCAACAAGCTAAAGCTCTTATCTGTAAAAGTGTCAATGGATTAAGAGACTGCTTTCTCTGTAATTAAAGAAAACTATTTGGAAATATGCCAATAAAACATCTAGATATAAAGGAGTCAGCTTTCAGACTTTATTAACTAAAAAAAGTCTAGAAAAAGGAACCATCAGGTTTATTTTCCCTGTCCTTATTAACTTTCACAGACCTGAGGGATTTGTGGTTTCTAATTGTTTATTGTCCTTAAATGATGAAATTTATGAAGGAGAAGGAGAAGGAGAAGGAGAAGAGGAAGAAGAGGAAGAGGAGGAAGAGGAAGAAGAAGAGGAAGAGGAAGAAGAGGAAGAGGAGGAAGAGGAAGAAGAAGAACTTACTATTAAGGATACACTTACTACTATTTATTTATTTATTCCATCAAAGAACAGCAAGATGGAATGAAAACTAAAATCAGGAAGACAATAGAGTCTCCCAATGGAGACTTTGGTCCTGACTTGATCTCTTTCCCATAAACCTGACTTTTGCCTCCCCAGTCAGATTGCCAATGCTTTAAATAGGGTAGGATTTGTGTCTGAAAGTTGCTTTCATGTCCTCTGGAGTGCCTAACATGGATTCTGTTAATATTTGCTGTTTATATCCTCATTGGCCATTGGCATCGTAAGATTTCTCTCTCTTTCCATTTATTCAAAATATTCTATCAAGCACCAAATTGTTATAATAACCAGGAAATTGCTCATCTCCTCCCTGGTTAGCAAAGAACCCATTTCTGCGTGTGGAGCAGCATACATTTGCAGTCAGACAACCCATTCATCAATCAGTCTAGCTCTCTTGACCATAGATAGCTCCCTGTGAATGCTCTGTTTTCATTGCTGACAAAGTAATGGGAAGAGAGGATGGCAGGTTGGTTTGACTACTCATCATTTGTAATGAATCACTCTCCTAAATAGTGCAATTTTTAAATTCTGAGTCACTTAATTCATTGGAGTTGAATAGTTGGCATCTAAAGGATGCCAACAATAATGTCAGCATCTAGACATTTCCTAAATTTTCATGTGCAAAATGAGTTTTTCATTAATTTTAGTCAGTGTAATGATCCATGGTGATTACTATTTTCTCATCACATCACAATCATCAGCATCTTTGATGAAAACAACCAAATTCTCCAATTGATCGTGCAGTGGGTAGATCTAGTGGTTGAGTGAAGACATCGGAAAATCACCTGAATAGATGGCATATGGAATAATTCTGTCAAATTAGAGAATGAGTCAAAGATTAACTTTAAAATTGAACTTTTAATTAAAATTGTAATAGGAATTATGTATCTTTATCTTTTTATGGTTAGAATGGGTGTGCTTGTTCTTATTTATTTCACAATTTTTATACTTCACCATTCTTTGAGTAATCTTCATTATCTCTTAACTTTTCTTTTTTATTTATTTCATATTCAAAATGAAATGTCCTTTATCTTTATTACTCCTACATTTAAACATAAAAATAGCCATAGTTTCCAGTATAGAATGGCAACATACACATATTGCTATATTTGACCTAGTCAGAATTACTAATATTTGTACAATGAGTTCATCCACCAAAAAATCCCCCAAAACTTTTTTGATCTCAAATTGACATTTTAAAGGGTAAAAGGAAAGGGGGTAAAATGTTGTTGCTCAGTACAGGAATGATAAATTCTTCTTATTTTACCGTTTTTCTTTGACATGCAATGGCAGAATACCAGGTCAAGGCAAAATAGTCCTTTCTCCCTTCAGGAGACTGACAAGTGGATGTTTCATTGGGAAAGGACATCCCCTTGGTCTGAGTCAGTAACGTTATAAGTTTCAACTCTGAGACCATCACACATATCTCAGTTCTTTTTTTATTATTATTATTTTTGGAGGGGGAGAGGTAGGGCAATTGAGGTTAAGTGACTTGTCCAAGGTCACATGGCTAGTAAGTATTAAGTGTCTGAAGCCAGATTTGAACTCAGGTCCTCCTGACTCTGAGGCCAGTGCTCTATTCACTGTGCCACCTACCCACCTCAATATCTCAGTTCTTTACCAGCCCACCATAAGGCAGGCTCTTGCCAACCGTAGTATGAAGAGAGGAAAGTGTCTGAATTTGCATACATATGGAACTATCAGCAGATGAATAAAATTGGTGGGGATAGAAAACTGTTTGACCTTTTTCCTTCCCATGTCCATCATCCTTCATCCACCCAGAGAAGTGATGTGCCTCTAGGCACATTGCTGCACCCTGGGATCCTTATGGTTTGCATCTCCTATACAACAACAGTACCAACTCTACATAGATGTATTGTATAAATATTTCTTTTCTTTTCTTTATCTTTTTCCTGTTTCAAACTGCAAGTGGCCAGTGCTTAGGGTGAAAGGAATGAGGTAGCTCCAGGCTTTGGAGAACCACAAGGGCTTTCAGTCCTCTAAGGCAAGGCCCTTGTTGCCTGGTCCTACAAATTTACATCTTTAAAATCCTCAGATTACCTGTTGTCAGCACATTGCTTTGGATGATTAGAAGTTTTCAGGTTCTTCCAGATGATTTCACTTCTTTTTTTAAACAAATGATGATATGAACACCAGTGTCAGCTACCACTCGTGGAGGAGGTCTGCAACATCCATTAGTGCCGATTACATTTCACGACTAGAGGTGTATCTAATTTTATGTATTTTCCTGTATTTTCTCTGCAAAAATGATTATGTTTCTCCCATGTGCTGTGTAAAAGCATATGTGTATGTGTTTATCTTGATGAAATCAGGTAGTTATCCATTTTGATATTGTGTACTGAGTTTTCTGAGATCTTTCTCTAATTTTAATTCATCTTACCCTTGTCCACAGTCTTATCATCTCGAGACTGGGCCACACACTTTGGTCCTGACTTATTCTCTTTCTCACAAACAGGTCTTTTGCCTCCCCAGTCAGATTGCCAATGCTTTAAATAGGGTAGAACTTGTATCTGAAAGTTGCTTTCATGTCCTCTGAAGTGCCTAACATGGATTCTGTTAGCATTTGTTGTTTATATCCTCATTGGCCATTGGCAACCTAAGATTTCTCTCTCTTTCCATTTATTCAAATTATTCTATCAAGCACCAAATTGTTATAACTGGGAAATTGCTCATCTCTTCCCTGGTTAGCAAAGAACCCATTTCTGTGTGTGGAGCAGCATACATTTGCAGTCAGACAATCCATTCATCACTCAGTCTAGCTCTCTTGACCATAGATAGCTCACTGTGCATGCTCTGTCTTCATTGCTGACAAAATCAATGGAAGAGAGGATGGCAGGTTGGTTTGACTATTCATCATTTGTAATGGATCACTCTCCTAAATACTGCAATTTCTAAATTCCGAGTCACTTAATTCATTGGAGTTGAACAGAATACAAAGATCACTAAAAATACAATCAATAAGCTTTATCACTTATCATCATCATCATCATCATCATCATCATCATCATCAGAATTGTTCACATGCAAAGACATGAATGAACCTGTGATTCCCTTGATTTGGACATTCCATCTTCAACTATTCAGACCACAAAGTATGCATATTTCCCTATTTTATAAGACTTGTCTATGCAGTCCCACAGATTCACAACAGAGTGTCTACTGCGATGTATGTATCTACATGATATGGGGATCAGAGAAGACTTCCTTACCCTTGTTGTATACAAGTCACCTGGCTCAAATGAATCATATTCTCTGTTACTGACAGAAACAATTGTTGAGCTTATTAATGAAATTGGGAAAATGAAATGGAGGATCAGAGAAAGTCTCTCCTATTGATTCCTCTAAAATATCTTGGAGGTGTTTGATTCCTAGGATATTTTGGTCCTAGTCTTAGTTCATCAGCAAGGCTGAACCCCCAATACCGTATAAAGATTGATTGAAGGAAGTAGGCTTATTTAGCCTACATGGTTGATCTCTAAAAACATGTGGAATGTCTTGTCAAAGAGGATTTAGCCTTGTTCTCCTTCACGTTACAGAGACATAGAATTGAGTCTTGAGATATGGAAAGAAGGAAGGAAGAAAAGAGAGAGGAGGTCAAGAAGGAAAGAAAAAGGGAGAGAGAGATACAGGGAGACACAGAAACAGAGAGATGGGGGTGAAGGAAGGGGGAGGGGAGAGAATGAGACAAGGTAGAGAGGAGGGAGGGAGAGAATGAAAAAGAGGTGAGGGGGAGACAATCAAAACCCTGAAAAAATGCTGTGACATCTTTTTGACATTTTAATTCTTATAGGATGCTTTGCATGTGAAAAAAAGTCCACATTTAGATGAATGCTGGCTTGTATACAAAATCTGGAGTGTGTGTTTTTAAGTAGTGTCATAACTTCCATAAATTTCCCCATACTATGCATATTTCAACTTAATTGTTGTTTTTAGTTTACAATTGAAAACTTTTTTTTTTTTTGGCATAGTCAATTACACAACACATAAACAGCGCTGATCCATGAAAAAAAAGTTGATGTGGCTGCACATGATTGTCTCTGCTTTCAAAAATAAATATCCTTATTTGGTTCTGACTTTTGAGCAACACAGTAAGCGCATGAATTCTATCTCTTATGTCACCACCCACTCAGACAGCCATCACAGGAATTTGGTTATCGAGAGCGGAGTTATTTGTGAGTTGCCCTCCATTCTGGTCATTCTTGTAAAGACTGACTCCCCTCCTGGCTCCCCTCCAGGCCTCCCTGTTGCTCATACATCCTTTCCTGGTATAAATACATTGCCGTCCCATGAGCTTATGTTACTGGCTGTCAGAAAGTCGAACCATTGGCTTTGAGAAGGCTTTTTACTTTGTTGTGTCTAATAGATACACATGCAACTTACATGAATGATCTGTTCTAAAATATATCACCTGTCATTTGTTTTATTTTCAGTCTAGAAAAATGTAAGCTACTTGAGGAGGGCAACTGCTTTATTTTTAATTTTTTTCCCTAGTGACTCGTAGCAGCTTATTAATATTTGTTTGTGGGGGCAACTAGGATATAGTGCTGCCCTTGGAGTCAGAGTTCAAATCTTGCCTCAGATACTCACAAGCTTTATGACTCTGGGCAAGTCATTTGACATACTAAGCTTCAGTTTCCTCATCTGTAAAGTGGACATATAAAAATAATACTTTTTTCATAGTGTTGTGAGATTAAATGCAATAACATGTGTAAAGTGCTTTAAAAACTCTGAGGTATCATTCAAATGCTAGTTATTAAATCAACTGGACTGAGTTTTTATTCTTTAAAATTAAACACAACTAAACATGAAATAGAAGCATCTAACCTTTGCCTCCCATCATTCCAAATTCTTCTATGTATCATATATGTATCATAAATTTTCTTGTAAAATTATTTAGTGCATTTTTCTAAAAAATACAGATAAATCCATTTTTAGCTGAGGCGCCAATGTAGAGTGTAATGGATATACAAGATTCTCTGAACTTAATTCTCTAAAATGAATTCATTCTAGTACAAGAGAAAGATCATCAGACCAGGAGAAAAAAGTCCTGGGTTCTAGTTCTGCTATGCCATTAATTACATGTGTGTCATTTCTTCAGTTTCTTCATGTATAATTGAATATTTCAGGCCCTAAAATCCTTTTTGACTGACTTCACAGATTGTAAGCTTGAACGGACCTTCTTGGACATTGTATCCAAAGCTCGTATTCTTTAGTTGAGGAAACTGAGGCTTACAGAGATGCCATGACTTGCTTAGGACCAAACAGTTAGTAAGGATCGCTCATTCCAAGTGAAGTGCTCCATCCTCAGCTATCCTTGTTTCTCTTGTTTGTTTTTATTAATGCAAGGATTTCAAAGTTAGTTTATTTGAGCCAACCTGACTTGGAGTCTTAGCACCTTAGACTCAGAGCTAGAAGAGATCTCAGAGGATATTTCATCTAACTTCTTGAGGACTAGAGAGGTTAAGTAACTTTCCTTAAGGTCACACAGTAAATGACAGAGGAAAGATCAGAACCCAGATCCTCTGATTCCAAATCCAGACCAGACCAGACCAGTTTCCACTTTACTACACTGAATGTTTAAAAATCCCAAGTCTGACTTATTTTCCATACAACTCTGGTTAAGTCACCTATCTTCTTGATGGCCAGGATACTGTCTAAACTAGCTTCTCTGTTGATTTATAGAGGGATTTCAGTCCATCAATATTTACAAAATTATGGGTTCACATCCTAGAAATGTTGATGTTGTCTTTAGTAGAACATGATTTAAAGTTCAGATTACTGTCTTATAGAATACAAAAACAGTATAATAGCAATGACGTGCTTATTAATGTATTAGACTGGCAGTTCCCTGAGAGCAGACCTTGTCTATCACCTCTCTTTGCATCCCCACTTAGCACAGTGCCTGACACTTAATAAAGGCTAGAGGACTGACTGAAGTCTGACATCTGAAGTTTGGGAGAGAAAACCAGATTTTAGATGACATGAAATGTAAATAGAACAGATCTCCGTGAGGGTCGTGACTGTTTTCTCTGTGGATCTATTTCCCCACTTCTTGGAATAGTACTGGCATATAATAGACATTTAATAAATGCTTATCGAATTGGATTGAATATCTTTTCTATCACATATTGAAAACTTAGTTCTCTAACACATGCACACACATATTCCAAAGAGTTCCTACACTCAGAGAGAAATTGCAATATTATTTTTTTCCTTGATAGACAATTATGGTTCTTACCCAAAGCTGCCTAGATCTTTGTGCAGAAGCTCCATGCAAACACTCTTTTTCTCCTTTTTTTTCCCAAAATGCTTCATTTTTTTCCAGTTTGAGGTAGCCCTCATTTTACATCAATGTCTAGATAATAAGACGTCATGTTCTTTGTGTAGGAGTATGCTGGAATCAAAATCCCTTACATACCTACTAGAATCCAAGATCAAGTTACCTGTACTGAACACTGAGACGTTTTTAAAGATGTAAATGTTCTTTATTCTGGTTTTCTCATAGCAGAAGAATGAGTCACTTACAAGCCATAATAGATTCTGGCTATGCTACATGGTGAAGTGTATTAGTTATGCTGGAACAGTGAATCCAGGCCCATGGTTTTAAAATTTCCAGTGTTTTCAAAAAGAAAGAGAGAGGGAGGGGAATACAAAACAAGGAATGATACAAATTATGACATTTCTTATAGCAAAGGTAGTCATTTTGGGTAAGAAAATAAGATGATTTAAATCTTAAGTGACAACTGGCAATGCAAGGTAGTTACTATGGAATTTCATTCACTTTGATGTTTGGAATGCCGTGGTATGTATCTGACATACCAAAAAGAAATGGGAGCTGCATCCTACTGAACGGAAATGCATACTACTGACTCTTCCTACAAATGAGCAAATGTAAGGTAGAATGCTGCTCTTTGTTGCAAGAGAAAAGAGCTGATTCTAGGATGATCGGGGCATGGAGGAGAAGGGAATTTATAAATGTTTCTGTGCTGCAGAAATGTGACCTGTACTGACTGTCATACAAAAGGATGACAGGTTTTTTTACATGTAGTCAAAATCTGTTAGCTTCTTTTTAAAAAAATGTATTTATTTTAAATTTTCAACATTCATTTCCACAAGCTTTTGAATTATAATTATTCTCCCCATCTTTCCCCTACCCCACCCTCAAATAGTGAGCCTACTGAATATCACTTCCCCCAATCTATTCTCTCTTATATCCACCCCCATCACCCGCCTAACTTTCTAGCATAGCAAGATGGATTTCTCTACTGTGTATCTTATTTCCCAGTGGTATGTAAAAAACAAACAAACATTTTTTTTTTTACACATTTGTTTTTAAAACTTTAAGTTAAAGATTTTTTCCCTTCTTCACTCCTCACCTACCCCCGCTTGGAAGATAAGCAATTCAATATAGGTTGTACATGTGTAGTTACCCAAATCATTTCAAACTAGTTACAATGTGAAAGACTAACTATATTTCCCTCCATTCTATCCCACCCCCCACTTATGCTATTTTCTCCTTTGACCCTGTCTCTTTTCAAAAATCTTTGCTTCTAGATACCCTCTCCCCTAATCTGCCCTCTCTTCTATCATCCCCCTTCTTATTCCCAACCCCCCTATTTTCCTGCAGGGTAAGATGCCCGATTGAGTATGTATGTTATTCCATCCTTAAGCCAAATTCAATGAGAATAAGGTAGTTCCATTCCCTTTCACCTTCTTGCTCTTCCCCTCCATCATAAGAGTTTTCTCTTGCTTCTTTTATATGAGATAATTTACCCTAATCTATCTCTCCATTTCTCCTTCTCCCAATAAATTCTTCTCTTACATCTTGATTCTAATTTTTAGATACCATCCCTTCATATTCAACTCATCCTGTGTCCTCTGTCTATGAATATATGAACATGCATATGCCTACAGTCACATATATATTTATATACACATACACCCTCCTATACATACATATATATATATATGTGTGTGTGTGTGTGTGTGTGTGTGTGTGTGTGTATACATACACACACATATATTCCCTTCAACTATCCTCATACTGAGAAAAGTCTTATTAGTTACAATTGTTGTTTTTCCATGTAGGAATGTAAATAGTTCAACTTTAATAAGTTCCTTATGATTTCTTTTTTCCTGTTTACCTTCTCATGCTTCTTGTATTTGAAAGTCAAATTTTCCATTCAGCTCTGGTTTTTGTTTTTTTTTTTAATCAAGGATGCTTGAAAATTCTCTATTTCATTGAATGACCATATTTTTTCCTGTAGCATTATACTAAGGTTTGCTGGGTAGGTAATTCTTGGTTTTAGTCCTAGCTCCTTTGACCTCCAGAATATCACATTCCAAGCTTTCGATCCCTTAATGTAGAAGCTGCTAGATCTTGTGTTATCCTGATTGTGTTTACACAATACTCAAATTGTTTCTTCCTGACTGTTTGAATTACTTTCTCCTTCACCTGGGAACTCTGGAATTTGGCTATGATGTCCCTAGGAGTTTTCTTTTTGGGATCTTTTTCAAGAGGCAATCAGTGAATTCTTTCAAGTTCCATTTTATCCTCTGGTTCTAGATTATCATGGCAATTTTGCTTGATAATTTCTTGAAAGATGGTGTCTAGTCCCTCTCTCTTATTATTTTTTTTTTTTGACCATGGCTTTCAGGTAGAGCAATAATTTTTGAATTATCTCTCCTGGATCTATTTTACAGGTCAATGGTTTTTCCA
>CM053592.1:10123126-10146195 GCA_028646515.1 Pseudochirops corinnae
AGACTGGGGGAGGGGGGACACACTGGGATGGCTGTTTTGAGGTGGTGGGTGGGGGAAAGAGGGGGAGAAAATATGTAACTCAAAATCTTGTGGAAATGAATGATGCAAACTATAATAAAATTTAAAAAAAAAGAAATGAACATTCATTTATTCAGATGGGGGGAAATCCATCTCATTGAATCAGTACTTTAAAACAATAGAAAATGAAACAAAATCTCTGAGGAAGCTCTCCATATCTGAACAAATTCTTCAAGGCACTCTGAAATTACAATGAAGGAATTCTAAGAACCTCCAGAAAAGCTCAGAAAAAAAATAAATCAAATAATTAAGTGAATGAATAAAATAAAGATAGAAATTAGAGCATTTAAGAATCACATAAATACACCAAGCCAAGGACTGGAGAATTTGGAACAAAGAGCAACAATATTGTCCATAAACAATAGATTCTCTGAAGAAGAAAAAAAGAATCAAGAGAGAAAGTGTAGACAAAAGGAAAAATAATGGAATAAAAGATTTAAAAACAAAACTGGAAGAGTGTATGAGAGCTCTAAAAAGCCAGAGTATAGAATTTGAAGATAGGTGTAAAAGGATACTATAAAACTTAAAGGTCTTCCAGAAAAAAAAAAGTTAATGAAAAAAACAATAATATTACAAAGATAAAAGTAAACTCAAGGAGCTCAGGATAGAACAGGGTTTTGGGAGAGACCAGAAGTTGGGGGGAATAGCCTAGCTTCACCTTAGTAGAAGTGCCATGGAAGATTCATTCCATGGAATATGTATGGAAACCAACTTATATTGTACAGAAAATATTGTACTAGAGCTTCCCCAGAACCTTCCAGAGATTCCAAAGACGCAACTCAAAATGAAAGGTCTTAAGCTTCAAGATGATGAAACTATCCTTTTATTGGTTGCTGACTTAGTAAAAACTGTGAAAGGAAATGGTCTATCCTCTGCTTTTTCTTTTCTTCCCATCTGCTGAGCATAGCAAGAGTTTTCAAGCTTCACTCTGGAGAAGTGGAGGCAGGCTTAGCATCCTTCCTCCCCCCAAAACAAGCACAAACTGCAAACACATGGGAGCCATATCCCATGTGTGAGCTTGGGTGAATCTAAGCCTGACTTTGGTTCCCGTTCTTGCTTTATTTCTTTGCCTGATAAGAAATAATCATCGATCAATCTAATGACTAAGACAAAAATAGAGACACAGAGACAGACAGAGAGACAGAGAGAAAGAAATTTCCAGTCTTAAAAGTTATTTTTGAGTCAGAAAAGCTCCATCTTCAGTCAGTGGGAGGGCGGCTCCCCTCATATATATCTCCTGCAGTGCTTCTTGGGGGAAAAGATGAGCACCAAGCAAAGAATGAACCCTAGCTTTGGTCTAACTTGAAAGAAGAACCTGGAATTATTTGGACAGTGCAAAGCCGAGGTGAAATGTAAAATGTGTATTCTTTAGTCCCACAAACTGAGCATGTTCTGATGTTTCAAGTGTCAACATCCCAGAAGAATCTGAGAGCGGTTTTAAGTTACCACTACTTGTTTTAAGGGTTGGTTTTGTTTGTTGTTTGTTGAATATCTTTCAAGCGTTAAGGATTTCTTTTGTGTAATGGAATTAAATAGGTGTCTCATCCTTAATTCATATTGTACATTGAGTATGTTTCAGCTTCCCTCATTGGAGAGATCCTAAGCATGACCCAAACCTAAGCTTTAATTAATTCTCTGAGTCTCCCAGGGGTGGAGCAGTGTTCTAAAGAGCTAAAGAAACAATGAGAAAAGAGACCTATTCTTATAGATGGTTGGGCTCCCCAGGGACTGAATCCAGTCCACAACTGCATGGATCCAGCCAGAGCTGAGAGGGTTCGTTTTGTGGAAAAGGAAAGTGTGCACAGCACACCAGCTCCCTTGGCACAGTGTAGTTCTGGTTACATCAGCTAAACACACAGCAGGGACCAAATGCTGACATAAAAGAGGAGGTAGAGTTTTATGTGCATATAACCCTTCACCAGATGGCCTGCCAATCAGTGAGGATTGCCAACAAGACTGAAGATGCCAGAAGTATCTATGGCAACTGAAAAGACTGGACTATGGATATAGATTTCCTGCCACAAGTCTCTCCCCACTCCCATCCATCCTCCATTCAGCTGTCAAACTGAGATGCTGAAAGTACAAATCTGACCAGGTCACCTCTTGTCAATAAGAACAGGCTCCCTGTCACCTCCAGGACCAAATATAAAACCTTCTGTCTGAAGTTCAAAGCCCTTCCAGTCTTATTCCTTACATCTCCCCTACACAGCCCCAGGGACACTGCCTCTAGTGACATCTCTGGCCTCTATCTCCCGCTCCAGCATGCTCTCTGGCTGTCTTCCTTGCCTGGGATGCCTTCCCTCTCCACCTCCTGGGATCTCTGGCTTCTTTTAAGATCCAACTAAAATCTCACCATCTTCAGAAAGCTTTTCCCAAGCCGTCTTTTAAGTGTGTCATCTTCCTTCTGCCGTTATTTTCACTTCATCCTGAATACAGCTTATTTGTTTTCATGTCATCGCCATCATTAGATTACAAGCTTCTCAAGAGCAGAGACTTTTACCTTTCTTCATATCCCCAGAACTTAGCACACAGCCTACATATGGTAGGTGCTTGATGAACGTTTACTGAGTTTTCTTCAGGTTGCTAAGTCTCTGGGCTCTGCAGCCTCTTCAGGAGCTTCTGACTTTTAGCTTCAAGAGAGACATACAATGCTAAACCCCACTTCAGGTTGCTGAAGGAAAAGTCTCTGAAAGAAGCTTATATAAGTACAGCTGGCAGTCTCCATCATGTCCCTGTTCCCAGTTTGCTACAATACAGACTTCCAGGAATTTACCCTTGGGTGAGATCTGGGTCTCTCTGTCTCTCTCTTTCTCTCTCTCTCTCTCTCTTTCTCTCTCTCTCTCTCTGTCTCTCTCTTTCTCTCTCTCTCTTCTCTCTCTCTGTCCCAGCCTCCCTTCTCTCTCTTTGTCTCTATGTCTCTGTGGCCCTCTCCCTCTCCCTCTCCCTCTCCCTCTCCCTTTCCCTCTCCCTCTCGCTCTCTTGCTCTTGCTCTCACTCTCACTCTTACCTAGTTTCCAATGGAAGAGTACCTTCACTCTGTATTGTCTGGTATATATTTTCCTATAGACACTTTTTCTGACTTATATTTTGCTCCCAATTTGGATAAATTAATTTATTGACAAAAAAAAAAAGAAAACAGAAATGTTGATTACCTGACTGACTGACAGAAACGGTAACATCTGAACCTTGAATCGAGAACACTGAGAAAGAGGTAGAGATTCCATCTTGTTGAGCCACCCAAAGGAACAGAAGTGGGGGAATGGAGTATGGGGATGTGCCTTCCCCCCAGAAACTCCAAGATGAGTTGACAAGTTGCCAACATGAACACTGGAGAGTGGAAGCTAAGGACATAACACATGTAAAGTGTTTGCAAGCTTTAAAGCATGATGTAAATGCTAGCCATCATTGTAACTGAGTACAGCTGATGTGTTTGTGAAACTTGAAGGATTAATCATTAGAGTCATTTCAATGCTCTCTCCAGGAAAGGGCTTAATTTAAAGCCCTGTTTCTCTGTTTCCCAGATAAGCCATGGAATGATTGCTTCTCTGCTTGCCCTTTTTGCCCAAAGATGACAGGAAGAGACAGACGAAGAGGAATGGATCCTCCCTCCCAGGCTACCAGCCCCCAAGCCCCCAGTCCCCAGGCTTGTGTTACCTTGACTGTCACCTTTTCAATTCTGATGCTATTCCAATTACACCATAAAAAAAAAAAATAAAAAGTTGATGGCTGCCAAAATCTTGAATTGTATGGTTAATGACAGCAACGTTGTGGAGGAGAGACATTTTATTTCCCTCAAAGTGAAGGAAAGAGAAAGAGGGATAGACAGAAGTGAAGACGGAGAGAGACAGAGACAGAAAAAAGAAGAAAGAGCGTAACAGTTTTGCCCTCCTTTTAAAAAGACAGGAGCTCATATTCTTGATCAATAGAAGCTGAGATGGGGTGGTGAGGAAGACCCTTGGATCCCCAGATGAGAAGAACAAACGAAACAAATAGACATGCATGCATGCGTACATAAAAAGGATTGAAATAAATAAGGATTTAAACCATCAAGGCCATATTTGTGCTGGTGTTACTGCTGTGATCTTACCCAGAAGCAAGATTACTCAAGAGCCCCATCTCAGGTGGGAGGTGGGCACATTCTACCTGTTTCTATTTCTACGTATCATGTGTTGTCAGCCTCCAGAGTTTGGTCTAAGAAAGACAAACAGAATTAGGTTGCATGCATGTCTGTTTTCTCCCAAAGCAGAGAGCGTGCATTTACGTGGAGCTGCAATTGGGATTGAGCTCCAACTCAGTTAGGAGTCAGGGGTTAGGCTGCACAGATTATAAAGACAAAGAGAAACCTCAAAGCCGGGTGGCAAGGGCTGTGTCATGGCCCAATCAAATACCACCACTGTGGGTTTGAATTGCCCCGCCATGTCACGGCCCAATCAGGTACCGTCACAGTCGCTCAGGTTCAGTTTCTGTTTCCCAGAGATCATGAGATACCTACACAGAACAAGGAAGAGGATCAGGCTGAACAGTCCTCAAGGCCTCAGAACTAGGATACTTGTGCTAGATCTGTCCATTAGAGCTGGTATGAACCAGCCTAAGTCAGTTCTTGGTCACCAGCACAGCAGAGGAAATACTCCTAGGGATCTCTGGTACATCCAACCTCAGAAATGCTCGGTCTGCCTCCTGATTGGCTGATTCTGATTCCCAGGTCAGTCTGGCCTCCTCTGGATAGTGAGGAAGCTCAAGCGAGCCAAGGTAGTTAGTAAAGCCAATTTTTCACAGTGTATAGCAGCTGTGAGAACTTTGTTCATTCTTCACAAGGAGGGTCTTGTTCTTGCTCTGTGTGTGTGTGTGTGTTTGTGTAATCAGTGAAAGAAAACACAAATCTAGTAAGTTTTATCCTAAATGTTACTGTATTTAATTCCCTATAAAAAGAAATTTTTTAAAAAGCAGGGCAAATAAGAAAACAAAACACAGCCAAAGGCAGTTAAATTCTTTAAAAAAAAATAAAAAGTTAAATGAATTACAAAAACCACTGATAAGAACGCAATATTAGTAAGAGATTCTTCTCTCCCAGAAGCAGCATTGAGAGCCAGCCTCAAAGCTAAGATAACCTGGACTCGAGCCCTGGCTTTGTCTGGTATGCACCAGCTTTGTGACCCTGGGGCAAGTTATAATCTCTCAGTTCTCTAGGTGACACTCCAAGACTATAATTTGCAGAAAAGGTGCCAGCTTGAATGAGGAAGAGAGTTCCCTCAGCCTGGAGTTACTAGACCAATGAAATCACAGGTCCAGTTTCTAGTCTCAATCTATCACAGCTCAACAAAAACAACAAAAAGATAAAGGAAATCATAGGACTGGGTGAATTGAAGGGTAAACTATATCTGACTGACCTTTGAGGGTTTCTAAATGGAAATACTGAAGAATACAAACACTTATTAGTATCCCATCACACCGAGAGAAAAACTGTCCAAGGGGTTGTTGATAGCTATACCTATCAATCATACTGATCAATTTTAAGAAACATGCAAAAAAACTGACTTATCATATGCTCAGAGCACAGCTCCATCGGATACAAAACTCAGTGGGTCCCAAGCAGACTTCAGCCAGGCTTTATTTACCTAAACAGAAAGAATCCAGTGCAATTTTACAAATGGCGGAAAAGGAAGATAAAAATTTACACTTTAAAAAAAAAATAGCGAAAAAAGAAGATCTCCATGAGGTAAAATACTAAACTGATGGGCAAACACCAGAGAGACAGCTGGAATTTGTTGTTGTTTGGTCATTTCAGTCACGTCCGACTCTCTGTGACCCCATTTGGGGTTTTATTGGCAAAGATACTGGAATGGTTTGCATTTCCTTCTCCAGCTCATTTGACAGAGGAGGAAACTGAGGCAAGCAGGGTTAAGTGACTTGCCCAGGGTCACACAGCTAGTAAGTGTCTGAGGCCATATTTGAACTCAGGAAGAGGAGTCTCCTGACTCTAGGCCAGGCACTCCATGTATTCTGCCACCTAGCTGTCCTAGCTGGAATTTTAGACTAAACATTAAAACTGGAGCTGAGCTAGTTACCTGTCATGCTTATATTAACTGAAGAAAGGAAATAAAGCTGAGTCAGATATATTCTCATCACTAACATTAATCTTCTGAGCTAAAGTTTGATATCTCAGCTAAATTTTGCAGATTTCATCTGGTTATGTGACCTGCCAGAAATTCTCTCATCACAATGCTTTTACAAAAACTGATGATGTGCTAGGGATAAAGGAATCATAAGAAAAAGTTAAAAAGCAGATATAACAATCCCCTCATTTACAGACCATAACTCAATAAAGTAAAGGAAACCTAAGCAAAAGATACATATCAAAATGGAAAGTAAGTAATAGAATAATGACTACCTATTGGTTCAAAGAATAAATTGTAGGAACAATAAATAGTTACGTTAAACATAAAGGTAACTATGAAGCAACATACCACAATTTTTGAAACACAAGTGTCACAGTCCTTTGATGAAATTCAATATCTTTGAAATCATGTTAGCAAATTGGAAAGAGGATCAATAGATTATAAAGACTGGAACAAAAGCATGGAAAATAAACAAATTAGCCCCCTTAAAGTGAGTACAAAAGAATAAATCTTGGAAAATCAGAGGAGAAACCAAAATGAAAATACTACAGAATTAATCAATAAAACTCAAAGCAATTTTTGAAAGGCTAGCAAAATCAATAAAAATCTATTGTAACCAGATCCAAAAATAGAAGAAAATTAAATTTAAAAAATGAATTGGGTGAATTCTCAACAAAGAGGAAATAAAATAACTATCAACTGCTATAAAAAATGATATGATAGCAAAACTGAAAATTCAAAGCAAGTCAGAGAGTAGATACCAAAAGTTAAAATATTCAGACTAACAGAATAAGAACTAGGGAGTTTAAACAACCCAATACCAGAATGAGAAAGCTATAAATTAATTGTCAAAAGGAGGTAAGGAGACCTGGACAAAACGAATTTACAAGGGAATTCTATCAAATATTTAAAAACCAAAAACCAATTAAAACCTTTACTACAAAAATCATTGACAAAGAAAGAAATCACACTCTACCAAGCTTCTTTTATGAGACAAATCTGGAACACACACACATACACACACACACACACACACACACACACACACACATACACCAAGCAAGAGAACTTTAGACCAGTATGACTAATGAGTACCAAAAAATGTTAAGTAAATTCTTACAAGGAGATTAAAGAAACATATCAAGAAAATAATTCATTATGACTAAACTGGATTCATACCAGGAATGCAAGGATGGTTCTACATTAAGAAAACAATTACCGTAATAAATCATATAAACAAAAAAAAAATTATAAGAACTACACATTTTAGGAAAAAGTTTAAACAAAATGTAGTGCTTGTATTAAAATTCCTAAAAATAAACAAAAAACATAGACATGGAAAATCCCCTCTTTTAGACAATCAAAAACACATTATTTAAAACCAAGAGCTACCATTGTTTACAGTGGAGAAATACTAGAAAAATTTTTCACTACAAGCAGAGGTAAAACATGGCTATTTGACATAACTTTAGAAATTTTAGGTGTAATAGCAAGAAGCAAAAATCAAAGGAATGAACATAGCAAAGACACAAAACAATCCCTATTTGAAGACAATATAGTGAGGACAGTATGCTTAGAAAACCCCAGTTAATCAGCGAAGGCACTAACTGTTCTCAAGACTATACCAGCAATCTAAGTCTAAGCTCTGCCAAGTTTTACTCTGCTGTAAAGGTCCCTGCTTTGCAAGGATCACACTAACCAACTATGGACTACCTGGTGATGAATTTTTTAGCCATGGCAAATGATAAAATAAATAAAAATTTTACATAGTTTTCAGTCCTGTGTAATCTCCATTTACTTCTAGGGTGATAGAATGACAGAAAAGGGGGTGGATTCCCCAATTGACAAATGGTCAAAGGATATGAACAGACAGATCTTTGATGAAGAAATCAAAAATATATATAATCATTTGGTGGGGGGCGGGAATGCTCTGTGCACTGATCCAACCATTTTGGAGAGAAATTTGGAATTATGCCAAGAATTATAAAATTATCTATACCCTTTGTCCCACCAATACTGCTATTAGGTCTATTTCCCAAGGTGATCAGAGAAAAAGGAAAAGAATTTACATGTTGTAAAATATTTGTATCCATTCTCTTTGTGGTGGAAAAGAACTGGAAATGGAGAGGATAGTCATCAATTGGGGAAAGACTGACTAAGTTGTGGTATATGGTTGTGATGAAATGCTACTATTGTGCTGTAAGAAATGATGATCTGGCTGATTTTAGAAAAACACAGAATGATTTGCATGAAATAATGAAAAGTGAAGTGAGAAGACCGAGAGAACCTTGTATACAGTAACAGCAATAATGTCCGAAGAATATTTGTGAACAATCAAGTTATTCTGAGTATTGTAAATACTCTAACCAATTACAAAGGACCTATAAAGAAAGATGAAAGAATTGATAAATAGAAGTATGCAGAGTATGGTTTCTCATATATTTATAAATCCAGGTCAAACAGTGATCTTCTCTAGTGCAAGGTGGGCATGGAAGGAAGGAGATAGTTTGAAACTTAAAATGTAACAAAAAATTAATTTAATTAAATTTTGTAAAGTGGGAGCAGAAAGTCTTATGAATTATACATTTTCTAAAATGTCTATTAATTTTAATTTGATTGTTAGTGCTCTGTGAAAGCATGTTCAATGATCAATAGTATTAGTCATTGATGTTGACATTCCTGCTATCAATAAAACCAGAAGAAGGAAGTTGCAGAAAAATAAAAGAGTGACTCACAAGTTCACTTTGAGGAGGCAAAGAAAGGAGCTGACAAAAATGACCAAAATGTCCATACCCTTTGATCCAGAGACTCCATACCCTAAGGAAGCCATTGATCAGAATCAAATCCCTATATATACCAAAATATTTATTGCTATCACTTTTTGTGATAGCAAAAATTTGGAAACAAAGTAGATACCCAACTGGAGAATGCCTGAACAAATTATGGTACATGAATATAATGAATATTACTATGCTGTAAGAAATTATGAATGTGATAAATACAGGGAAGTATGGGAAATTCTACATGAACTAATGCAGAAAACACACAATGGAAAGAAGACAAAAAAATAAAAAATTAATGTAACAAAATTATAAAGACTGAAATGAATACATACAAGTGAATACTCCCACTCTATGCCTTCATGGAGGGGGGAGGTCTACAGGTGTCACAAATTGCACATATTTTCAAACTTTTTCAATGTATTGATCAGTTGAACTGATTCCACCTCCCCCTTTTTTGGTATGTCTTTGAAATATATTATTTGCTATCTGGGATGGCTCCATGAAATGGGAAAAGGAAAGGATTCTGGGCATAACAATGATGATATTTTTAAAATGAGATCAATGAAGCAATATTTTGAAAAACAAGAAAAGAGTTGGCAGAGTGGCTTTTATCATACACCCAAAAGCAATGACAAGAGTATGATATTTGGTCACCATCCATTGAGGTATTAATCACAAGTATTTACAGAAAAGATAACAGGGAAAATAATTTCATCTTATGAGCCCATATCAGTTCTAAGGATGAAATGGTAGAAAGAGTCTATGAAGAACCCTCTAAATAAAAACAATGTCCCTTCCAATACTTAGTAGCTGCACTAAAAAGGTAGAAAAAGGGGACAACAGGGGAAAATATGTGGAAAAGTATAACTCAGGAAGAATGAATGAGATAGACCAAAGACTTGGGTATTACACATAAATCTCTCAGTGCCTTATCATAAACACTTCATTCAAGAAAATAATTGATAGACACTAGACATAGTGATACCATAAAGGATGAAGTAAGTTATACTTAAATGAACTCATTAATAATGCAGAAGTCAATTGTCTTTGAATATCCAGACAAAGAATGTTTGCTAAGGTCAGAATTAATTTTTCAAAAGAAAGAATAGTGAAAAAAAAGATATCGTGTATAATCGAATGAACTTAACCTTGAGCTGTTTAAATAATTCACCATCAAAAAACATGAAATAAATGGCAGGAATGACACAGACATTAAGTACAACTTTATCCAGAGGTTTAGGGTAGCTCTGTGGCAGAGTGGATTAGAACACTGATCCTGGAGTCAGGAGGACCTGAGTTCAAATGTGGCCTCAGACACTTACCAGCTGTGCGATCCTGGGTAAGTCATTTAACCCTGTTTGCCCCTGTTCCTCATCTACAAATGACCTGGAAAAGGGAACGGCAAAACACTCCAGTAACTTTGCCAAGAAAATCCCAAATAGGGTCTCAAAGAGTCAGACGTGACTGAAAAATAATGGAACAAGAGTGAGTTCAGACATATTATAAGGGGCTAAAGAGAATTCCATTGAGGGAGATTATAAGGAAACTGTTCAGGGTCTTCCTTCATGACCAAACTTGGGGCAGGTGGTAATGTTGAACCCTTTGAGGCCCAGGAAAGCAGGAGCAGGTGAAGATAGGGCATTGGAACATGAGGCAGGAGCTGAGGTGGGTCTGTTCTAGGAACAGCCTCCTAAATACTAAAGAAGTTCCTGGAACAAAAACAGAGGATAGAGGTCTTGGTCCTATATCCCAGGATGACACAAGACTCCTTGGGAACTCTCAGGGGCAAAAATAGAGGCTGAAGGTTGGGGCCAGGATCCAGGGTTTGTTAAGGGTTCCCTGGGAAGTCTCAAGGATAAATAAAGGCAGGAGCCACAGACAAGTGAATTGGACCAATGTGCTGGTGCGGCATTCCCTGAGAAGCCTAAGGAGTCAACAAAACAACACAGCTCCTAGAAATCCAATGGATTAGTGCAATTCCTTCTGTAATATTTTCAAGAATCTTTTAAGCATCATGTTGTTTGTACAAATTAGCCACTAGCTCCACCTTGTGCATGCAGAGTTGAGAAGTGAAGCTCCAGGATAATTTGTACTCTTAACTGCTAGGGATAGACAGAGCTGAAGTGGCCCTAAAGCTCTGGGAAATGCACAAATTGCCAGCAGTCCCCTGCAGCAAAGAGTCTGCAGGGCACCTGCAATCAGTAAAGAAACGGCAGTCATAGCCCAGCTGATAGAAGTAGTAAGTCGATAGAAAAATCCAATTAGAAAAAAACCAGACCTGCCAATTATATCAATAATTCTTTAGGAAAATAGCAAGTTAAGAGATGTGCCAGCTGGGACATGACCCTTGGAGCATGCATCCTCTTCATGTTTCCCTCATCCTGACACTTGTGTGAGAATATCTGGAAGTTTGGGATTATGTATAAAGAGAGAAGTCTTCCTTGTTATTTCTCTTCTGTTGAATAAAGTGTTTCTTATTTTTAGTTAATGTGTCCTCTGATTTGATTTGGAAGAAAGAAGCATGAAATGAGGTCTTATGAGCTATAATTTTGGATAGAGGCTGATCCAAAACATACCTGGTACTGAGATGTAGTTTAGGGGGGGCCAAAATTTGAGGAAGTTCTGGGCTAAACACACAAAAAAAGAGTCAATGTGCCAATATTTCTCAATGCTGTTCTTTCCACTTCTGAAGAGATGGTAAAATTCTGAAGCGGTATCAATTTCATCTCAATTCACTGAGCATAGAAATATCTAAAGGTAGACAGAATTTGATATCTCATTCAACTTCCATCTGCAAAATAATTAATCTGCTGCTCAACTTCCAAATGAAGATTTACATACTCAAACACCTTCAACTCCAGTGACATTACACTCATGAAGAAACAGCTGCCCTCTCCCTTGCTGGAGCATTGCTGTATGACTTATAAAAGGGACTAGAATAACAAATCATTAAGACATGTTTGAGAAAGAATGCTTGAATAACTACACTGACTGTATTTCATGTGTCAGACTACTATCTCAACATTTATAAAGCCCCAAGGAGAAAATGACTGATGTTGCTTCTTGTTGAAAACCAGCTGGTGGATTTATGGTCTTTCTGATTTGAAAAAAAAAAAATGATGCTCTCTGAACAGAGAGGATAATGATTTTTTTAGCAAGTAGGTAATTAACAGAATTAGCAGAAAATATGACTTTCTATTCATTTTATACTGGCCCAGTGTCAACATCACAGCCACACAGAAACTTCATTTTCCCCCTGTGTCTTCTTAAATCACAGAAAAATTATTAGATTTGAAAACTATACGGACCTTATTCTGCGTGTTGCTCAAGCATAGGAACCAAACTTCAGAGATTTCAAAAATTTTAGAATTGAAAGGAATAACAGCAACTATATAGTCCAACCCAATAGAAAAACCCTATGACAACAAAATGGGACAAGAGGTCATCCTGCCTCTGTTTGAAGGTCATTAGTAAGGAGGAATCCACCACCTCCAAAAGAAACTCAACGTACAGAAAGCTCCAATTGTTGGGAAGTTTTCCATGGTTGATGCCAAGCCTACAATTTCCTCTTTGCAATTCTACCCATCATTACCCATTCTCAGAACAGAATAATCCCTCTTCCATATAACAGCCCTTCTAATACATTTCTCAAGTAATCAGCTTTCCCCTGAGTTTCCTCTTCTGCAGGATCCTTTCCCAGTCCTTCAAACTCATGCTTACATGTGGACACAAAGCCTTCCACAATCCTGGTTGCCCTCCTTTGGAAGCTCCCCACCTTACAAATGTCCTTTAAAAGGAGGACCTAGATATTCTCAGCAATATATGAGCAAAGACAACTCTGAAGGACTTATGATAAAAAATGCTATCCATCCCCAGAGAAAGAACTGATGGAATCTGAATACAGATTGAAGCATACTTTTTTTTCTTTATTTTTCTTGAGTTTTTTCTATGTTTTCTTTCACATGATTATTATGGATATGTTTTGCATGACTACACATGCATAACATATCAAATTGCTTGCCTTCTCAGTGAGGACAGGAGGAGAGGAAGGGAGAGAATTTGGAACTCAGAGTTTTTAAAATGAATGTTAAAAATTGTTTTTACATATAACTAGGGGAAATAAGATGCTAAATAAAAGCTTAAAAATAAATAAATGTCCTTCATAAACTGAAATCCTCAGGACTGAACACAATTCTGCAGAGGCAGCATGACAGAAACTAGAGCCTCCTTATTCCTGGAAACCATGGAACACTTAATGCAGGCTGACCACATTTGCTTTTGGGGTTACCACATCACCCTGATGACTCATAGTAAGTTTGTAGCATACTAAATCTTCCAGGTATTTTTCAGATAGCTATCTAACTATATCTTCCACTTGAGAAGCTGATTTTTTTTAACTCAAGCGGGAGTCTTTGCATTTTTCCCAATTTAATTTCATCTCATTAGACATAGCCCAATGTCCTAGTATCATGTAGTTATCCTAGAAGATATAAAAGATGATAGACGGGAGTTCAGGGGAAAAAAAAAATATTAGAATCACCTCTACTCATTTTTGTCCCCAAAGCAAGAAACTGCTTTTCTTGTATTTAATATATGGATTGATAACAGTGTACTCACTGGGTCTTTATTCTAGATGATCATGTCTTACATAGGGCATATGAGACATCCAGAGGAGAGAGGAGGAGTCCCACACTGCAGAGCTTTGGACAGGGACAACATCACTCACTCATTCATTCCCTTTCAGTATATTGCAATACATTGCAATTTACTTGTGACTGGTGAAATGGACTTACAGATTTGTCTGAGTTTTCCTACATTTTACCATCTCAGAATGGAAATGTGGTTTTAAAAGATTTCTGCAAAGAAACTGCAGATTGACGGGCAGCTAGGTGGCACAGCAAATAGAGCACAAGCCCTGGAGTCAGGAGGACCTGAGTTCAGATCTGGACTCAGACACTAAACACTTACTAGCTATGCGACCTTGAACAAGTCACTTAATCCCAATTGCCTGTAAAAAGCGAAAAGAAACTGCAGATTGAAAATAATACTGTTAACATAAACCAAAGCAAACAACAGAAGAATTGCAAAGGTGATGTTGCAACAAAATAACTATAGAGATTACTACTTCTAGTAGGAGCTCTCCAACAGGCATATTCCATAGCTTAAAAATAATATCGATGTAATCAGATCTGAGAAGAAGCTCCTTCTCTCCAAAAACAAAAAAACAAAAAAGCACTTGTTTTCAAAATTATTTGAAACCTGGATTCATATCCACTATTACTAATGATGACTCTTTCCCTACCTGAAATACCTAAGGATGGTATGAAACCTTCATGATTTGCAAGACACTAAAAGACAAAGCTTTTGTTCTAGGAAACCATATGTCAATAAAATCTGCAGGATGTGAACCCAGGTAGGTCTTCCTGATTCCCAGAGCAGCACCTGTATCAGTCATGTCACCTCTGCCTGAAGGTCATCAGTAAGGAGTAATTCACCCCCTCCAAAAGGAACTTGTCTTTTGGAAAGCCTCTCTTGTACCAGGGTTGAGGGGAGATGAGCATAGGGGAGGAATGCATGGAGGAATTAGCATTTGCATTGGTGTTTGAAGGAAGAAGAGGATTTCAGCAGAGATAGTGGGGCTGTGAGGGTTGGGTAGAATAATATAATAGGTAAAATAATGCAAGTTTCCTCTGCTATGAAATGAGCTGGAGAAGGAAATGGCAAGCCACTCCAGTATCTCTGCCAAGAAAACCCCACATGGGATCATGGAGAGTCTGATACAGCTAATCAACAAAAATAATAATGTAATAGCTACCTAATCAAGAGCAAGGATGTGGAGGAGGTCGGGAGGCTAAGGCTGTGGAACAGAGAAAGTAATTTTATTTGACTGCAGCAGAGTCAGTGAAGGAGATGTGGCATTGGAAAGGTATTGGAGAATCTGGAGGAAGATGAAAGAGGGCCAAGGAAGGGTTAGGGTTAAAGTGGCTTCATTATCAGAGTCATGCATAGATACTCAGGTAACAGTGTCTTGTTAATATATTTTCATACATGTGACTGCTTTTTTTTTTTTTTTTTGCATGAGTCAGCTAGGTGGCTCAGTGGATAGACAGCTCAGGAAGACCTGAGTTCAAATCCAACCTCAGACTTTTACTCGCTGTGCAACCCTGGGCAAGTCATTAATCCTTGTTTGCCTTAGTTTCCTCAACTGTAAAATGGGAATAATAACAGTACCTACCTCTCAGGGTTTTGTGAGGATTAAATGAGATAATAATGGTAAAGTGCTTAGCACAGTTCCTGGCTCACAGCAGGCACTTTATAAATGTTCGTTCCATTCCTTTCCCTCTACATTTGTTAGGGTCTATGTCTAGTGGTGGTATTTCTGGGACAAAATATATATACAATGCACTGACTTTGGAACATCCTAAGAACATCCTCAGTACAGCTAATGACAGTGTCTGCAGCAGGAGCCAAGGAAAAACTGGACAAGAAATGAAGGCTTTGAAAATAGCGCAGCAAGAAAAGCCACATTATATCCAAGGACATTTTTGAGTACCGCCATGAAGGGAAGAAAAGAATGTCCAGTTAACAAAAATTGTGAGTTATGTCTTTCTCATATGTGCACAGAGCTACATAGCAGATGTCTAAGCAGTGACGGAGCTATCTTATCTTGTGGCAACCCTCCTAGACCACTGGTCCTGCTTCCAGCCCATCCTTCACAGCCGTCATCCAAGGAACAACTCCTATGGAGAAGGGCCCAGCCATCCCCACCAACTGTCAACTATCTATTTGCTATCCAAAGGGCAGGCAGGCCAGCCTAGCTGAAGCATCATGGCACCCTGAGGCAGGAGGCAGAATGTACCAGGAAAGTCAACCCCCCAAGACCACAAGCTTGACCATCATTTCTTCTCAGACTCTGATGGAGACAGCCCTGAACCCAAGGGTTTTATCAACAGTTATGCTACCAGCCTGGTGCTGGTAGCCATCCTCCTGGGAAGCAGCCCCTAGGGAAATACAACCCAGCCACGGTCCCTGAGGAGCAGTAGCTACAACTACTGGAGACGCAGAAAGGAACATACTGGCTTCCAAAAACCTTGACACTGTCAAATGTTTCAACACCAGAAAATGATGTGATTTCATCAGTGGGAATGACACTAGAGATCATCTGCTTTGCCGCTGTCCCCTCAGGACCATGGGACTTTTCACCTCACTTATAGGTAAGAGCTCCCATATGTGTTGTCTTTCTCGTTTAAACGTAAGCTCTTTGAGAGCAGGAATTATGTTACTTTCCTATTTGTTTCCGATGCTGTGCACACAGTGAGTGTTTAATATAAATGCTTTATTCATTCTACCAAAATTTGGGGAGTCTGGAGAAATGAACTCCCATGTCACAGATCCATCATTTCTCCTTGAACACAGGTAAGAGTAAGCTCATCAGTGAGGCTCTTTCCATGCTTGCTGATGGCACAGGCCATACCAGCTAGCCTGATACCCACAGCATCCCTCTTATTGTTGGGTATCACTAGAAGTGGAAGAATCAGTTTTCCTTTAAGAGCAGCCATTGTATTCTGCCTGGAGAAGGGTTAATGGCCTGTGATATGTTTGTTAAGTGAAAGAGAATATCACCTGTCTTTCTCCTCTTGGGACCTAGTCATCCCTCCATCTACTCTTGGGGTGTTTGCAGTCACTCCATTTTTTTCTTGAGGCTCTAGTTGTACATGTAATTGAATTACTCTCTTCTGGGTTTATCACTTGTGTCTTTCTTAACCTATAGCATTTCTTTGTTGTATAAAGAATTTACTTCATTTTTTCATGTTTTCAGTCTTGGTTCCCAAGTTGGGGCTTTCCACCAGGGCAAGGCTCTACCCCCTCCTTCACTCTTAGATGGGGTAGACAAGACCAATTTGGTCCTTTCCCCTCTACAGACTAGATATTGCCAAAGTTCTAGATGGGATGGGAAGGACCTGGCACCACCTCTGTTTCTTTCCTGTTTTCTGCTAAATTATCTCCTGGTGGCCCAGTGTGGACCCAAGCCACTCTCCTGTATCTCTCTCCTCTTTGTGCAATCCTCATTGAGGCTGGAGGCATAAGGTGTGTACTCACTGCCTGGAGCAGTCTTCTCTTGGTCCTTTTGCACAGAAACTCATCAGGAGCTGGCTTTGTCCTTTGGCTAAGGGTCCAAGTGGCCAGGCCCTAGGGGTCAGATGGGCTTCAGATACCCTGGCACATCCAGACTCCGAGGACCTGCAAATTCTTTGCCATCTCCTTGTGTGTTTGACCTGGCTAGATGTACCAACTTGCACTTAGCTTTGGTTTTAGTGAGCATTGCTTCTTTTGGTGTTCTTTTAGATTTTTGGTGGGACTTCTATCCAGGAAAACTGGCTTGGCTTGGATTAGAGACATTCCATGTTGCCACCTTAAATGGAATTCCTCAGACAACAGTGTTAAGAATGAATTCAAGAGAGAAAATACCACAAACCCCCAGAAATACAGCGAGGAGGGAAGAAGGAAATGAACACTGATGAAGCAGTTACTATGTGCCAGGCATTGTGCTAAACGTTCTACAAGTATTGCCTCATTGGATCCTCACAACAGCCCTGAAAGTAGGTGCTGTCACAATCTCAGTTTTACAGTTGAGGAAACTGAGGCAGACAGAAATTAACCAACTTGTCCATGGTGACACAACTGAAGAGTTCCTGAGGTTGGATTGGAAATCAGGTCTTCCTGACTCCTTGTCTAGAGCTCTAACCCCTTCACCATCCTTGGCAGTCTCTTGGCAGTCAACTGGAATTTGTAGAGTAGAAGTTGAATGCCCACTGGCCAGGGATCTTGTTGACAGAATTCCGTCACTGGAGGGAAGAAGAGACTAGATGACCTTGTCTGTCGCTCTGCTCCAGTTCCAAGATTCTGCAAAGAATACGTTCCCCTGATCTAAGGGCAATTTGTGTGTGTATTTTCAAGGTAATTTAATGGCAGTTATGAAATAGCACGGAAACCCTTTTTTTAATGACTCTTTTCCTCTTAGAGCCTTTTCCCCTCTCAGCTTTTAGATGTTACCCATGGAGAGCTTAGCCTTTACTCTACTTTCCTATTTGCACCAATTATCAGCACCAGCAGGAAACGATGTTCTTTGTGTTTTCCATTGATTTGAGGACGATTATATGATATAGTGGTGCCGTTTAAAGCAGAGGACTCTGTTGAGTGAGGTGTCATCAGTTCCAACCAGGTGAAACATCATCTCCTCTTTGTGATGTTTCTGAATTTTAATACATTTAATAAAGGCAAAAGCATTGGTGGCTTCCTCACTAGAGGGGTGCTGCCTGTCATGTTTTTACCATCTCTTGTTTGTAAGTGCCAGGAAGAGAGAGAGCCTGGATGCAAAGGTTTCCACTTCATTCCCCCCACCACCACCTTTTTCTTTGTTTGTTTTCTGTAGCTTTTTGTTGTAGTTCTATGGGGGAGTAAACTGTCTTACGAGCAGCTAAGCACAATGGATAGAGTGCCCCTCTTGGAATCAGGAATACCTTCATTCAAATCCAGCCTCAGACATTGACTGGCGGTGTGACCTTGGGCAAGTCACTTAACCCTCTTTGCCTCAGTTTCCTTATCTGTAAAATGAGCTGGAGAAGGAAATGGCAAACCCCTCCAGTAGCTTTGCCAAGAAAACCTCCGATGGGCTCAAAGAGTCAGATAAGACTGAAAAACGATTGAACAACAAAAACTGTCTTATCTCCCCTCCCTGCTCACTCTGATACAGACACTAAGGAAATGACTGAAAAGAAGGAATAGAATCCTCCCAGCCTTGAAAAGGAGAGCCCAACAGTCCTGTAGCTGCTGCATACATAGCCAGAGCTATGGCTCTATGCCAAAGAGATTCTCTGGCACCTTTGGGTTCAAATTCCAGACCTTGGAAAACCATGGGATGGGAGTAGAGAGAGTGTCTTTGTAGAAGTACAGAATCTAGACTTAGAGAGTCAGCAGATTACTGTGAGGTGCAGTAGAGCTGATGACAGATTGAGGAGAGAGGACCTGGATTCAAATTCTGACTCTGTCATTTCCTGGCTGTGTAATTTGGTGCATGTCACTTATTCCCGCTGTGACTCAGTTTCATCATCTATAAAATGGGGAAGTTGCACTAGATGACCCCCGAGGCAAGTGGTATACTGATAAATATTTAACAAGTTTAATCAGCATTATTTACATTTTCTCCATGATTTTCTGAAGTCTAGACAATCAACAAAGCAATAAACAGAGCCCTGATATTTTGTAATATTTGCCAATTTCTGATGTGCAAATGCTCACACTAAGAATTTAACAATCTGCTCTCTGGAGCTAGTTAGAGCTGGCTCCTGCACAGCTGCTCTTTCCATGTATGAGTCTAGTATCCAGTGGCCTCAGAATTCATCCAAAACAAGTCTAATCCCTTTTCATAAGATCATGCTTGATCCCTCCCTCCTCAAATAATCTTTTTATTTAATTCTCTGTGTATATATTTTATCCTCTCAGTAGTAATTAAACTCCTTGAAGACAGGAACTATTTTCCTTGAGCTGCAGAGAAGATGAATGAAATCAGAGATCCTATTCCTATCCTTGTCCTTGGTGCCTAGCCTCATGCCTGATCTAACTAACTACCTTGGACAATCAACCTTGGACAATTTCATTCAATCCAACAACAAACAATTATTTAGTGTATGTCCTGGTTGCTGCTGTTCAGCAGTGTCCAACTCTTGGTGACCCCATAGACCACATCATGCCAATGCTGTCCATGGGGTTTTCTTGGTGAAGGTATTGGAGTAATTTGCCATTTTCTTCTCTAGTGGATCTACGAGGTCAAGTGACTTGCCTGGAGTCACATAGCTAGTAAGTGTCTGAGGCTGGATTTGATCTTAGGTCTTCCTGACTCCAGGTCCAGCACTCAATCCATTGAGTCACCTCACTGCCTTATTTAGGGTATACAATATGCCAAAAAACTGTGTCCCTATAGCCATAAGATGGCACTGCGGAAGGTAAATCTGACTGGGTGGTATTTATTTGCTCTTATCTATCCCCCACCTCGCTTTTGGAAAATGGGAGGGCTGAATCCTCCCATACCAGAGACCATGCAAGTCTCTACTTTCCTCCTCACTAACTCCCAAAGATTGGTTTGGTCAGAACCTTGCCTTTAGACACAGCCCTTTCCTTTCTTTTTTCTCCTCTCCCTTCTCTCCAGTCTGGAGGTGACCAAGTAGGGAAGGTAATCCCCTAGCCTCAGAAACCTGCATTAGCTCTAGAACAACAAATGATTCCATTAGCCCAAGGAAAGAAAGGAAATGTTGGGCTTAAAATTCTGCCTCTTCAAAGGATTTGCCAAACTATTAATAAAATAGCAACATAGGTCTTGAATCCCTAGTTATGGATTCCCTAACTACTGGCCACAGACTAAAATCTCTGCCTGTCTTAATTTCTGTGTAAATTTTAACTGAGTGTATCCTCCTTAATTCCTACTACATGCCACCTCCATACAAATGTGTGATCCTCAGCTTTCAGGGTTAACAATAGATTTCACATAAGGAAAAATATAAAATTAGGAGAAAACACAACTGAATTGTGAGGAAACAAATGATAATAAGAATCTGATGATGAATAAATATGGATGGGGAGTAAGAAAGGAAAACCTTCTTGAAGTTCCTCCCAGTCCTTAAGAGAAGACAATTACTGGCAAAAAGAAGTCTTAGTTCTTTCCCCCATTCAACATAGAGTCTGATTGTTAAAGTCGGCTGTAGTGGGAACACTATACCTTAATGCCCCCACCCACCCCACCACCACCACCATGGGAGTTAGCCTAATTTTTCCTTAAAAGGGACTAAAACCATCCTTAAAACTTAATTGGCCCAGGAGACTAATGGTTCAGAATGTTACCATCGGTTCCTGGATTTTCAAATACAAAAGAACACTAAGGAACCACTCTCTGATGTTTTGGCTGGTGGACCACAGTGAGCATCACAGAGGCAGGGGAGCTTCGTTGAATTAACACACAAAGTCCTCACCGTATATCCTTATCAAATCACCTTCCCTTGCTACAGCTAAATAAATCTATTCTTGTGAACTGCTGAATGACCTATGATTAATCTCATTTAGTTCTGATATTGAATGTAAACTACCAGGGGACCAGCCTTGATTCAAGCTAAGCACAGCCTTCCACACTCACTACACAGTCCTCATCACCAAATCAATGTTCTGGCATTTTTTTCCCTTTTGCCTCAGTTCTGGTGCATTTCTTTGTCTTTCTCCAGCCACTCATATTATTCCTTCAAACCAGTTCAAAAGCTTCCTGTTGAGCTCATAGATTCCTAGGCAGTCTGAGACAAGTAATGCCCAGGATGAGAACAGTTCTTGGTAAGACTCTTTACCACAAGCCCCAAGATCCTTGGCCAGCTACCTGATACCTTTTCCTTTGTCTGCCAAAGAGAAATCCCCTTAGAAGCTGGGTTTATAAATAGATGCAGAGAGTTTTCAGGGGTACCAAGCAAATCAATTACATAACACAAATCAATTAATGTCTTTGCTTGTTTTCTTATGAAGAGGCTGAGCTAGGCAAAGTGTTAAAAGGCTAAAAAATGACAAATCCAAAGCTAAAATTCAGACCCTATTGTTCCTATTGTTAGGGATATTTTAAATTTCCTTTTATTATTTGGAACTCAGAGCCATTCCTTCTCCAAATTTTGGTTAGGATTGACCTCACCTGAGTAAAACTTGTCCCATGGGATGAAAAAATTCACTTAATGTCTTAAATATGCTTTAGATAAGAAGCCAGAGAGAGAATCTCAACTGTCCCTGGCTCCTGCATGACATATCCATCTTCCACCTCAATCAGCCTATTTGTGAATTCTCTAAGTGTAGTTCAATCTATAACCTGACTTAGTGTACCTATAGAGTTTATTTGATGAAGTGTTTCCTTAAAGAATTTATTACATTATATATAACTCTAACCAAGTTTGTTCAACTTTTCTGACACTGAAGGATGGTATTATCAAATCTATCTTCTCTTCCATTTTTATGGCCCAAGAGGAACAGACAAGATTGCAATGTGCCAATGAATTATTTCTCTGTCACTCTGACATCATTTTGCCTATAAAGAGCCTTATCAGAATCCTCATAATTATTCAGGTTTACTCTGAGGTTGAACATATATGCTTGAGCATAATAATAAAACCTCCATAATTTCTGCACTGTGGTCAAAATATATTTGGCAGCAAATACCTACCACATAGGGCCAGCTATGTGGCACAGTGGATAGAGTACAGGACCTGAAGTCAGGAAGACCCATCTCCCTGAATTCAAATCTGGCCTCAGATCATTACTAACTATGTGACCCTGGGCAAGTCACTTAGCTAAGCTTGCCTCCATTTCCTCATCTATAAAATGAGCTGAAGAATGAAATGACAAAGACTTCAGTATCTTTGCCAAGAAAACCCCAAATGGGTCACAAAGAGCTGGACATGGCTGAAAAATGACTGAACAACAAAAACCCAGCAGATGAACTCAGAGAAAAGATATTTCTCCCATAACACTATGCAATCCCCTAATTTTTCTATTTTTTATCCTGATATGCTTTTTTTAAAGCCTGTTGTTGCATCTATAATGCCAAGCAAAGGCAACTTCCAGGGTTCAGATTACCAGGATAGAAAACCCCATTTATTCAGCAAACATTCACAGAACAGAGAAAGTCAAAATACAGTGTAACTCATTCATTTAGCAAGTAAGTTCTCAATTCAATTGCAAAGTACCAAGGTCCAGGGATCCCACTCCCTGGATCAATAGTCAAAGTAGCCCACTCCTAGGTGGTACATTCATTTAGTCTCTTCTCAAATGGAGAATAGTTTCCAATCATAAACAAAGTACATTCATTTAGTCAATCACAGAGCACAAAAAGGCCAAAGGTTTCCCACCTCTGGACACTACTGAATTACAATGCCATCCATTAACACCAAGCACTTTCTCAAAAGGGGCAGGAGAGCACAAAAGGCCATCCACCCTTAAGTTACAACAAGGTTAAGATATCTCAGCATTGAATATCCAAGGAATTGGATATCCAATATCACTAGAGGCAAGCCCT
>CM053592.1:10146695-10167673 GCA_028646515.1 Pseudochirops corinnae
AGATAGATAGATAGATAGATAGATAGATAGATAGATAGATAGATAGATAGATAGATAGGTGGATAGATAACCAACAATTAACCAAGCCCCAATTTGTAGCATTTGCTGATTTCCACACATTGAAATGCTCACGTTGAAAATTTAACCATAGGCTCTCCTGTATTAACTGGCTCCAGAATACACACCAATGAAAGGAAAATAACCAGCAGGTGTTTCCATGAAGCAAAGTTGGCTGGGAATGGTCTTTTTTTTTTTTTTTTACTTCCTCCCACAGAAATTTGGAGAAAGCCCTGAATTCCCCCATTCTCCAGCTCAATTCACTCTCTGGATTTTGCTGCAAGAAGTCTTCCCACCCTGCTTAAACCTCCACATTCACTCCTGTTCTGCTGACTGATGAACCCCTCACCGGGGCTCCCATTTCAGAAGGGCACCAGTTCTATTTACTTCTGTCCCATCTGGACTCATTCTCCAGACTTCTTTTCTGCCTCGTTACCAAAAAGCCCAGCTATCTTTCCATCCTTTGCCCTTCCCACTCCTCCTTTCCAGCTCCTCTTCCACCACTAGAATGGAAGCTCTTTGAGGATAGACGCTGTCTTGTTTGGCTAGAACTGTATCCCCACAGGATTAGCGCAGTCACTGGCACAGTACAAGTACGTAACAAAGGCTTCGCTTATCTAAGTCTCTCTGTCTCTCTGTAACTCTAACTTCAATCCTAGAGAATTAGCTGCGCACTAAGGGGTTAAGTAAATTGTTCGTGGTCACACCTGTAGAATGTGTCCAACCCAAATCTTCCAGAACTGAAGTCCAGCCCTCTTTCCCTTATGCTGAGCTCCCTCTACAAAGCACTGAATAACTGTCTGGAGTCATTGTTATTACAATTATTAATTATTCTAATATTAACAGCTAAATATTTCACTGCTAGAAAGCATGGCAGTGAGCCACTCAAACCACGAGAGGACCATTACTTAAGAGACGTACTATCATCCAAGAGTCTTAGGTTTCATGAAAACACCCCAACTCTGTCCACACTGGGATTTTACAAAAATGTTCTCCCCTTATCTTTTCCCTTATTGGTTTTTTTTAATATACATCCATAATAGAAATGCCTTACTATGTGCATGTAAGCCGTTCCCATTTGGAAGCATGTCCTGTGCTAGGATTACAGGGAGGGACGGTGGAGGAAAGGTGGAGATCCATTTAAAGAGGCATTAACTGAGAAAGCTTTTTCTAGGGCCAAAGAGAACTGAGGCTCCCAGTTCATTTCCAACTTGGCTTGCATGTAGGTACACTGTGCTAGCCTGGAAAGGAACCCTTTTCAATAAGAATGACACAGGGGAAGGAGAGAGAGAAGGAACAAACATTTATCACACTCGTACGACGTGCCAGGCGCTGTGCTGTGCATTTTACAAATATTATCTCATTTTATCTTCACAACAACCTTGGAAAGTGGGTGTTATTATGATTTTGTAGTTGAAGAAACTAGGGCAGTTTCTGCAAAGTAAAGTAATTTGCCCAGAGTCACTTAACTGGTCAGAATCTGAGGCCAGATTTAAATTTGCATCTTCCTGACTAGGTGATGCAGTGGATACAGTGTCAGGGTTCAAATCTGGCCTTAGACATTTACTAGCTGTGTGACCCTGGGCAAGTCACTTCACCCTGCTTGCCTCAGTTTCCTCATCTGTAAAATGAGCTGGAGAAGGAAATGACAAACCACTTCAGTGTCTTTGCCAAGAGAACCCAAATGGGGGTTGTTACTGACCAACTGCCTGATTCTAGGCTCAGCCCCCCACAGCACAGAAAGAACACTAGATTCGAATCAAAGAGTTTTGGTCTGAATCCTGGTTCCACCCCTTGCAAATCATTTAACTTCTCTGGGACTAAGACATGTTGATGTTCTATATCCATTGACATTCTGGTGGTTTCTAATGGCGGCTTGGGTCACTTAGTGTCACAGACTGCGAAGACCTGAAGAGAGACCCAGAGACAATCTAATCCAGCTTTCTCATTGTATAGATAAGGACAACAAGAGCCCTGAGGACCCTCCCAACTCTCAGAGTTCAGAAGATCTGAGTTCACATTCTACCTCTGATACTGATTGTGTGATCATGGCTCACTGAACAGCTCTGGGCCTGTTTCTTCATCTGAAAAATGCAGGTAGAAATACCTGTAGAAACTATTTCAAAGGTTTGTTGAGAGGCTCAAATGAGATTATGGAAGTAAAGTACTTTGTAAATCTTAAACCAGTCCACATCTGGATAAAGTTACCATCTCTTTCTCATTTATGGAAACACATTCTCCTCTCTCACTTGATGATGAGACAACCTTTTTGGAGTCAGCCTGGAAAATGTTCATGAGCACTCCATGAAACGAATACTGATTAACTCTGGTGCATCAGTTCCGTGAAGGGATGCAAAAAAAAAAAATGTTAAGACAAGATGAATGTCCTTAGGAACAAGTTAGAAGGACAAGACTAGCACACATGGAACCATGTGGGAACAATATGAAACAATTAATCCCCAAGTGCTACACCATTGGTCACGGACACCATACTATAAAAATTCAGAAAAGAGAGACAGAAGTAGCAGATCAGAGAAGTAGGGGAAAGAACTTTGTAAAGGAAATAAAACTTGAGCAACATCTTAGACTTTGGGTAGGATCTAGACAAGTAGAAAGGAGATGAGAAAGTCATTCTAATTGAGGGAGCAACATGAGCAAAGAATTGGAGGCAGGAAAAAATTTGGCATGTAAGAAGGATGGTAACTAAAAGACTTGGATGGGAATATAAACTACACAGAATGAGTGGTGTAAAATAAGGTTGAGAAGGCAGGGTAGTGTCCAGTTGTGGAAAGCCTTGAATGTCAAGGAAAGGAATTTGAACTCTTCTCAGTAGGCAAAAGGAGCCACTAATAGAATTGGAGAAAAATCACTTAATGAAATATATTCTTAAAGGAAATACAACTTCACTCTAGTCAAGTCAAGTTAGCAAGCAATCATTATTCATTTATTACGTGCTAAGTCCTGAGGATACGAATGCAAGTAGAGTGAAAATCCCTGACCTCAAGGAACTTACATTCAGATGAGAGAAGACAACATGTAAAAGTAAGCTAAAAAAGGAGAGGGGAAGAAAGAGGGAACAAGAGCCCTTGGGATACTATAGAGCAGCAGTTCTCAAACTGTGGGTTGCGACCCCTTTGGGGGTCGAATGACTCTTTCACAGGGGTCACAGGGGTTGCCTAAGACCATCAGAAAACATATTTCCAATGGTTTTAGGAACCGAGACACTGCTCCTCTATCCATCTCCAGGTGGGTCTGCCCACATGCAGATATGCCCACATACAAGTATTAAAGGGTTGCATGATTAGGAAGGTTGAGAACCACTGCTCTAGAGAAAGTCTGGGAGGAGAGTCAAGAATGTCACCTGAAGAGGAGTGAAGACATAAGTGACCTCAAAGTTTCCTCAAAATGGAGCTTCTGAAAGGAATCAACGAATCAAGAGAAGCCCCTTCAGGGCTAGAGGATACTGCCAATGTGTGAAGTCAAGGCCTGGAGTGACCTTCCAAGATGAAGAGATTTCTGGGCCACTGTAGAGAAAGTCTAGTAAGAGAGTCAGGAGCAGAGCCTGGAAAGGAAAGGTTGGAGGGAGAAAAACCTCTAGGATAAAGGATAAATTGGAGGGAGATGAGTGGAAAAGTCAAAGCAGGAAGGCCCGTTGGGAGGAGACAATCAGAATAGTCTAAGTAAGTGGTAATAAAGGTCTGTATTAGAGTGGAGTCGGTGGGAACAGGAGGGGAGAGAGGCCAGAGATTCTACAAACACAGAACAGATAGAATGGACTGAGAAGACAAAAAGATGACCTCAGCATTTGAAACATATGAGACTGGGTCAAAAGTGGTGTCATTAACAAAAAGAGTAAAGGTCAGAGAAGAAGAATCAGGTCTTGGAGAAAAGAGAATGAGGTCAGTTTGGATTGGAGGTATCAATAGGACGCTGAACAAAGCTGGCTAATTCTGTAACCAATTGGAGATGCAAGACGACATCCAGGAAAAGGGGTCAGGACAAAAAAAAAGCAAACACCACAGAATTTGAGTGTAGGAGGGGATCTCAGTGACCATTGAGTCCAAGCCATACAGAACAGGAAGGGTCACTCCAACATAGCCAACAAATGGTCATCCGTATTCTGCGTGAGGGGGAGTCCATCTTCTCTCAAAGTTGTTCATCCCAATTTGAACAGCTATTTTTAGGAAGAATAGTCAAGGACTTTTTTGCTACAAAAGACAATTCTCTGAGTGGCAAGGAAACTGGTACTAAAAAGTAAGAAAGAATCATTTTTTAAAAAGAAAGTATACCAATATCAGGTCAAGATAGATAACTGATTTAGACATAAATGGTGATACCATAAGCAAATTAGGGGACCATGGAATAGTCTACTTCCAAGATCTATGGATAAGGGAAGAATTTATAACCAAACAAGAGACAAAGAGCATTATGAGATGTAAAATGGATAATTTTCATTACATTAATTTAAAGTCTTTGCACAAACAAAATCAATGCAGACAAGAATAGAAGGAAAGCAGAAAACTGGGGGAAATTTTATAGCAACTTTCTCTGAAAAAGGCCTCATGTTCCAAATATATAGAGAATTGACTTAAAATTTGTAAGAATACAGCTATTCCTCGATTGATCAATGACCAATGAATATGAACAGGCAGTTTTCAGATGGAACAAAATTATCTATAGTCATTTAAAAATTATCTAAATCACTGTTGATTAAAGAAATGCAAATTAAAACAACTCTGAGGTACCACCTCACACCTATCAGATTGACAAACATTACAGAAAAGAAAAATGACAAATGTTGGAGGGTATGTACTGTTGGTGGAGTTGTGAAGTGATCCAACCATTCTGGAGAGCAATTTGGAACTATGACCAAGGGACTGTAAAGCTGTGCATACCTTTTAACTCAGCAATACTTCTACTAGGTCAGTATCCCAAAGAGATTTTTTTTAAAAAGGAAAAGAACCTATATGTACAAAAACATTTATAGTGGCTTTTTTTTTTGTGATGGCAAAGAATTGGAAATTGAGGGGATACCCATCAATAGGGAAATGGCTGAACAAGTTGAAGTATATGATTGTGATGGAATACTGTTGTGCTATAAGAAATTACAAGCAGGATGCTTTCAGAAAAGCCTGAAAAGATTTATATGAACTGATGCAAAGTGAAGCGAGCAGAACCAGGAGACCATTGTACATAGTAAGAGCAATATTGTACAGTGGTCAACTGTGAGTGACTTAGCTATTCTCAGCAGTACAATAATCTAAGACAATTCCAAAGGAACTCATGATGAAAAATGCTACACACCTTCAAAGAAAGAACTGATGGCATCTGAACACAGATTGAAGCATACTATTTTTCACTTTATTTTTTTCATAGGTTTTTTTGTCTGTGTTTTCTTTCACAACATTACTAATATGGAAATATGTTTTGCATGATTGCACATGTACAACCTATATCAAATTGCTTACCACCTCAGGAAGAGCAAGAATAAAAGAGGAAGGGAGAGAATTTGAAACTCAAAATTTTAGAAAATTAATGTTAAAAATTGTTTTCATGTGTAATTGGAAAAAATTAAATATTATTGAAAATAAAAATTAAATGCTAACTAAAAATACAAGGCAAAATGCTTTTACATGTAATTGGAAAAAATACTTTAAAAAAAAAAAAGAAGAAAAAAGAGGTCAGGACTAGAGATTTTGGTCAAAATGTCCAAGGATGGAAGTGACTGCATACCTGATTGTTTAAATAGAAGCTAGAATTGATCCTCTATCTTCTTCTCCCCATCACACCTCCAACTCAATTCTTAATGGCTCTTGCCCCACTCAACACCATCCCTCCTCATGTAGCCAAGGCTGGCCATCTTTCACTGCCTCACTAGCTATGGGGGTTTTGGTCACACTACTGATTATTCACAATTTGTGCCCTTAATAGAAGTAACAGTTGAAGTTTGAGTCATGAATGATATCACCAAGGGAGAGATAATAGAGGGAGAGGAAGGCTGAGGAACATGACCTGAAAGAATTAGGTCATTGAAGAAGGCACTGAAGTGATTAGAAAAGTAGGAAGAAAATTAGAGGAGGGGTCTTGGCAGTCAGACAGTAAAAGTGTACCTATAACAATGAATAACAATATACAACCTTGCAATTATTCCAGGTCTTCACAATTACAGAGATCTATACACTCCAGTTTTACAAACTATAGAAACACACAAGGGATATGAACAATGCATAAAACCCACTTTTTAACTAAAAATGATATATTTCATACTTCAAAATACAAAATGACCCTCACTCTTGTTTGGACCCTTTCTGCTTCCATGGTGATGGAAGCAGAATGGTGGAAAAGAAGCAGACTCAGTTTGACACTGTCTGTAAATGTGAAATATCTGTCTAACAACTGATGACTTGATATATGACTAGAGGAATGGAACCGCATCGATGCTGAAATTCTCCCCATAAATGCAACCAGAAATCGTGAGCAAGTTTTAGCTACATGGGAAGATGACTCACAGGTTCTCCTTGGAGAAGCAAATAAAGGAATTGAGTGGAATTGGTTTCATCAAGCACTGAAAGGCAACAAGAAACGTTATTTCAAAGGACATTTAGTCATCACATTTAGTACTTTTGCCTTGTCATACTCTTGAGGAATGTAAGCAAAATAATAATTCGGCATTCCCACAATCTTGCTTCCATTGTGTTACTATTTGGAGGGGAACGTTAGGACCATCTAGCCCAGTGGTTCTCAACTTTCCTAATGCCATCACCCTTTAATTCTCAATGTGAGCATATCTGCATGTGGGCGGACCCACCTGGAGACGGATAGAGGAGCGATGTCTCGGTTCCTAAGACTATCGGAAATATGTGTTTTCCGATGGTCTTAGGCAATCCCTGTGGCCTCTGTGAAAAGGTCATTTAACCCCCAAAGAGATCGCAACCCACAGGTTGAGAACTGCTGACCCATTTTGCAGATGAGGAAACTGGGGCCAATAAGGATGTGACTTACCCAAAATTAAGAATTCCAACCTAGTCTGGCTAACTCCAGTTAGCCAGCTCCCTCTCCTTTAATACTGTGCTGCCTTGTTGCCCTGTACAGCACCTGGCACATGGTAAGCTCTTAATAAATTCTTGGTGACTGACTATCTGACAGCAAGTCTAAACTTCTTCTCCTGGTTTTTTCAATACCCTCCAAGATCTGGACCTACCTTCCCTAGCCAACTTCATTTTCAGTAGTCCCAAAACATCATTACTGCTAAAGACACCACTTCCACGTTACCTGGAAATACTCCCTTCTTCTAAATCTTCTAAAGTCAAACTGAAGTCTTATTTCCTCTTTGAAACATTCTCTGAAGAAACCCAGGCAAAGTCACAGGGAGTCATTCATCCAGCCCAGTTAGCCATAAGAAGACAAGACTGGAAATGTTGCAGACACAAGGGACAGGATCAGGTCAAGAGCATACTGCTTGTGGAGAACTCGAGAGTCTAGGGAGCAGTTTATACCAGGGCAAAAGGACATCCCAGACCCATACCAGGGCACTGCAATAGGAATTGACAGCTTACTTGCCCACTACTCAGGTCTGAGTCAGAGATCTAAAAAAGACTGAGAAGGGGACCTGAGCATGGCATTGGCATTTCTAGAGATAGGGAGGCCCTGGACCACGTATTGAGAAAGGAAGAAGTTCAAAAGCAGCAGCAGCAATGTTGTGGCTCAGACCCAGGGATGAGAGCCTGAAGAGGGATGACCAAAGAGAAGTCTATAATACTATCACTGAGCAAACAGAGCCTCCCAGCTGACTGATAGGGACTGAGTCTAGTAGCAGTCAGCTTTTGCTCAGACACAAACCCAGGAAATTGCAAAGTTCTGACCAAAGGGACAAAAAAACATATTTTGCTCTAGATCTGGAAAGACTGAAAGCTTGATGATCCTCAACCTATTCCTGAGATCTTGGAATAACACAACTCTCAAACACCCCAGTAGGACCAGTCCAGACCTTCCCTTTAGAAATGTGGCAGGGCCAAACCCTAATATCAAGTTCAAAGTCAGGAAGTAAGCTAGAAGAATGGGCAAACCAAAAGAGAACCCTCCATAAGATGCATCACAGTGGCAAAGAAGCTCAAGACACAAACCTAGGAGAAGAAAATGATCCCAACACATCTACAAGCAAAGCCTCAAGAAAACTGGGCACAAAGTCAATGAGAATTCCTAAAAGAAATAAAGCAAGAGTTTTTAAAAATTTTTAAAATGTCTTTACAAATTGAATGAAAGAACTTGAGGAAGAAATGGAAAAGAAATGAGAACCACAGAAGTAAAAATTGGAAAGGGAATCAACAGCACGGCAGAACAGGTACAAAACTTTGCCCAAACCACAAACTCCTTGAAAGTTAGAATGGACCAAATAGAAACTAATGACTTCATGAGGCAACAAGAAACATCAAAGCAAAGTGAAAAATACGGGGAAAAAAAGATAAAGTATCTCACAGCAAAAACAAATGACGTGGAAAACAGATCAAGGAGAAAAGATTTGAGAATCATTAGACAATCTGAATGGTGTGGAGGGGAAAAAGCCTAGACATCATATTTCAAGAAATCTTAGAAGAAAATTGCCTGGGGGCGGCTAGGTGATGCAGTGCACCAACTCTGGAGTCAGGAGGACCTGAGTTCAAGTCAGGCCTCAGACACTTAACACTTACTAGCCATGTGACCTTGGGTGAGTCACTTAACCCCAATTGCCCTGCCATCCCTCCTCCAAAAAGCAAAAAAAAAAAAGGGAAAAAATTGCCCAGAAATCTTAGAACCAGAGGTCAAGGCAAAAATAGAAAGAATCCACTAGTCACCTCCTGAAAAAACTCTAAAGAGAAGACACCCAGGAATATTATAACCAAAATCCAGAACTTCCAGATGAAAGAAAGAAAATATACTAGAAGCAACCAAAATAATAACAATAATACATGAACGAAGGAGCCACGGTCAGGATTACACACAATTTAGCAGCCACCATTATAAAGGAGCAGAGAACTTGGAATATAGTATTCCAGAAGGCAAAGGATATGGACTTAGAGCCAAGGATGACTTACCCAGCAAAACTGAGTATAATGTTACAGGGAGAGAAAAAAAAATGAATCTTTAATAAAATAGAGGATTTCCAAGCATTCCTGATGAAAAGATTAGAGTTACTGAAAAGCTTTGAAGTACAAACACAGGAACGAAGGGAAATATTAAAAGGAACATATGAATGATCAGTGATAAAGGACTAATCAAGAATAAATTGCTTACATTCAAATATGTGGTGATGATACATGTATCCCCTCTGCGTCCTATCATCATCAGGAGTCATAAAGGAAGTCCAGCTGAACTAAGCCTGGTAGTGATTCTGTTATGTCTTGATGATCTTAAGAAAAGAATGGAAAGAGAAGGAAAGAGGAGGAAGGGAAAGGAAGGTTAGGGGAAATCATCTCACATAATCAGAATGCATAAGTAGACATATATACAAAAAAGGAGGAAAGGTTGGGGGAGTGACTGACACTTGGACCTCACTCTCATCTGAACTGGACAAAAGAAGGAAGGATACATACACGTACATTTGGGTGTTCCTTTGTTTTTAGCTGTGTCCTACTTTCCGTGACCCTATTTGGAGTTTTCTTGGCAAAACTACTGGAGTGGCTTGCCATTTACTTCCCCAACTCATTTTCTTAAACTCAATTTAATTTTTTTAGTTTCAAATTCTCTTCCCCTCCCACCTTGAGAAGGCAAGAAAAATAGAACCTATTATAAATTTGTATAGTCATACAAAACAAGATGTTTTGTTTTGTTTCCAATATGGCATCGAATGGCAATAGGCAAATTATGTGACAAATTTGGTAGGTGAAACATCCAGAAACTCTCTAGCTAGAATTCATTTTAATAAACCTTGTTTCATATGTATGTCTAGACAGGACAATAAAATGTTAAGAGAAAATCATTGTAATTTGAAAAAAAGTTTAATAAACAATCCTTTTTATATAAAAAAAAATCAAGAGAGAATAGTGTCACAAAAACTCAGAGAGAATATTCAGGAGGAGAGCACGGTCATCAAAATTAAATGGATCCAAGTGGTTGAGAAGGACGGAGATGGAGGGGAAAAAAGACATCAGATTTTCCAGTTAAGAGATCATTGGTAACTTTGGAGAGAACTGTTTCACTTGAATGATATGGTTGAGAGACAGATTGCAAAGGACTAAGAAATATTTGAGAGGGAAGACATAAAATGGAGGCGAGATTTTTTTAAAAGAAGTCTGGCTGTGAAAGGGAGAAGAGATACAGGACAATAACTTGAGAGAATGAGAGGATCTAGTGAAGGTTGTTTAAGTGCAGGGAAATTTGGATTTCTTTTAAGACATCAGGAAAGGAACCAGTAGATAGAAAGAGTTTAAAGATTAGAGAGAGAAAGAGGGTGAGATCAAGCACACTTGATCTTCAGAGAGCTTCTCATTATAAGAGACTGGAGGAACAGAGAAGAAAATGGTGGGTGATGTCAAGTAGCAAGAAGAGAAAGGAGAATAGAGCGCTCACAGAGAATGGCCTCAATGTTTTTCTGCAAAGGAAGAGAAGACGTCTTTAGCTGAAAAGGCTGGGGGAGGGGGAGTTGTAGGAGACATTAGAGAAGAAGAGAAGATTTAGAAGCATCTCTTCAGGGAAGGGGATAGGAGATCAATTAGGAAGCAGTAATAGGATTGTTTACTTCAGTGAGGACCCAGTCAAGGTTAGAGGAGGAAAAAACTAGAGTGAACCCAATCAGTTAAGTTCAATGGCTTATTCCAGGTCCATTCAGCAGCATATGAGTAGGAGAGGAGAAGGCAGATGGTAGAAGTAATAAAGGGCTGGATTTGGTAAGGGATGAGTGGTTATAAGACAAGAGGGAAAGGAATTCAAAAACAGAGGAGCCAAGACAAGAATGAAGGAAAATAAAGTCAGAGCAAGTGTAACAGCCCAAGAAATTACTAAGAGGTAGAGTAATTGAAGGATGAAGAATGGGTTTGGGAGGGGTACAGCATCAGAGCAGATGGAACAAGGAGATGTTATCAACAGAGAGGTGGCTAATGCCTAATGGGACCCACTCATTCCCTTTCCTTTCTCAAGGAGATCAGTACCTCTCTCACTGTCTTTATCTTCTCTTCAACTTGGACCTTCTGCTAGGAGACTTCACCATTCATGTTGGTGCTCCTTCAAACATCCTAAATTCCCAGTTTCTTGGTTTCCCCAGATCCTATGATCTGCTTTCACACACAAAGTTCTGGCTCTCACTCTCAAGTGTTCCACTTCTGTTTTGTTTTGTTTTGCTTTTTGGAGGGCGAAGGCAGGGCAGTTGGGGTTGAGTGACTTGCCCAAGGTTACAAATTATAAACTTCGATAGAGGGAGCTTTTAGTGACACTAGCAAAAGGAGAGTTTGCAAGTGGAAGTAGAGATGAAGGAATAATCTGACCCCTCCTCTCAGGCTAGTGCATAGGATATAGGATGTCCCACCATGATGACCAAGGAGGCAAAATCTTCTGGAGAAGCTAGGTATCTATGGTTGCAAGTAGTTAGAAGAAATAGGAATGGAAGTGGCCCAAAATGAAAGAAATAGTTTGGTGGAGGGTGTAGTTGTTGAATGAGAATTCCAAAGGGCACCATGGAAGGAGTGGACCTAGTTGGAATAGAATGTAGGAGGAGAAGGGTTTATGAAGATGGGGATTAGGGAATGGAAGGTTAAGGACAGGCAGCCAGTAATTAGGAAGGGAGGATAACAGTTGGTGAGACTTTACTAGCCATAGGGGTAGCAATGGGTGGAAGATGAATTAGAAAGCTTGAGGTCTTGGTAATTCTGTCTTAGTGTGTCTCCAAGGGGCCAGAGGGTTCCACTACTTCAGGTGAAAGGTAGGCTGAGAATGAAATTATTTACAAATTAGTAGGATTCCTCAGTGCAGTTGGATACCTATAAGAGTTGGTTGTATAAGGTGAAGAAGAAAATAAGCTACTTTTTCTGATGTGCCCCCCTCCTTGGAATGTGGGGATCGATGACTGTATCTAGCCACTCCCTTTCTCCTTCCACCAGGCATGACTCTCAGCTCTACCCCTTGCAGGAGAATCTTATGAGCAGCCATGGAAAGGAACTGTGTGCAAAGGTGACATAAACAATGTGGTAACCATTCCCACCAGACAGCCATACTGCTACTTTTAAGCATGTTTTAGCCTACTAGAGAAAGGAAAAGATCCACATGACTTGATCTTTCTCTGCTTTAGGAAAGTTTATAAATTATAACAAGATCTCTTATAGCTCCTGAGCCCCAAATCAAGACAGAAACCCAACAATTTAAACAGGGGATCTGAACCTCTAACCCTTTCAATTTTGTTCTCACTATCCCTGTCTCTTTTAAAAGGCAGTTCCCTATTCACAAATAATGAAATACACAGAACAGAATGGTTATGGTCAATCAGATTTTATTTAGACTCCATTAAAGCTAATTAAACAGAAATTATAGATATAACTCTAAAGAATAGATAAGCTTTAGAACAGGAACTCACTCTCCCTGGGAGGGTGAAAAAGTGATGATGGTAGGGTAGCTGGATGGCGCAGTGAATAGAGCACTGACCCTGGAGTCAGGAGGACCTGAGTTCAAATCTGACCTCAGACACTTAACACACACAAAAAACAAAAAAACTAGCCATGTGACCTTGGGCAAGTCACTTAACCCCAACTGCCCTGCATTCCCCCCTCCAAAAAAAGCAAAAAAAAAAAAGTGATGATGAGAAAAGCAGAAGTATCAGTACTATCTTTCTCAGTAAATTCAACAACCACAGTCCCTCTTTTCTCAGTACTAGGTGGCATACACATGGTTTAGCCCCTACCCCTAACCCAGTCATGAATGCAGCAATGAGCATCCATTCTGTTTCTCTCATCTCTTATTTAAACTGACCTCCAGCATCTTCCTCCTGCTTTGTTTCCCCAGGTAAATTCTTCTCTCTCATGAGAGCTTCTCAGTCCCTTTCAGGATGGGGAAAAAAACCATCACTATTCTTTTATGTCACAAACCCTCTTCAGTTTATGGGTCCTGCCTGACACTCCAAAGAATTCCTTTCTGGCTAGCCAGAGGCACTTTATTCCTCAGTGAGCATTATGCCCCATCAGAAAAAAGGGATCAACATTTACATCAGCAAAGTACTCTAAGTAAACAGGGGGAGAAAGGAGCTGTTGGCTGGAATTCTCATTCTCACCCCAATGTAGTCTACATTCTCTACTTCCTCTGACTATCTGGTCAAAACCAGGCTTTAACTCCTACTTCCAGTGTGGTTAGCACCATACCTCATCTTCATCTTTCCACCTCCATGGAAAGCTCCACAAAATTTTGTACCCCACTTGCCACAAGTGACTAGACACTCCACAATCTGTGATATGGCAGGAAAAAAAAAAACCTGAAATTTAAAAATCAATTTCCATTTCCTCCTTTCTCCCTTAACTGCCTGCAAAAAAAAAAGAGTAAGAGCAGAAACCTTTCCAATCAAAGGAAATGAAAACCCAATTGCTTTGCCTGCATAAATTGCCAGCTCACCCAAGCTGCTATGGTCTCTCAGTGTTCCTTCTAGGGGTACCTTGGACCAAGGATATACTGACATACTACTGAAATATGCCTCTCTATAATCATTGCTTCTAGTTCTGTGCTGGAAGGACATGTAGAACAAACGTAGTCCCTTTTCTAAACGGCAGCCTTTCAAATATTGGAAGAGTCGTGAGGGCAGAGAAAGCTTTAATTTTATCACTGACAAGAATGTGAAATAAAAAGTCAGCAGGTCTCCCTGTCTCTGGTCTGGCAAAGTAAAGCACTTGAGGAAAGTTTCCTGAACTGAAGCAGAGACAAGGGGTATGATAAGAGTTGAAAGGAGTTTTTAGAAGAATTTTCTTATGATCACTCAAAGAATAGACTGAGTGTAAGGAGCCTGAAGCAGAAACAGATTTCACAAAGTATATTTAATCTAAGCCACAGGGCTTGTGCTGGCTTTTGCTAGCTAGATGAGTACAGTCATGGGTCTGACTCACAAAAAGAGTTAAAATATTCCTGGGTAAGTTAGTCAACATTAGGCAACACCCATTTATTAAATACCTACTATGTGAGAGAATTGTGGGAATTGATGGGATTAGAACACTGAATTGAGTGAAACACACTGACTCCCTCTTGTGACTCAATTCCAAAGTTAGCAAGTCTTGTTTCTGTCTTGTGAGAAACTATTCAATTGTGGAAATTGGGAGAAAACCTTGTTGTATCATTTGAACCTATCTCTGCATGACTGGGAAGCTGAATCCCCTCTCCTTGCTGCTCAGAGACCCTTAACTAAAGACCTAAGTTACGTTGACCAAAAACCCAGTCAGAGCCAAAGAGTTTTCTCACAATTGTAAATCTCAAGCAACCCACATGTCTTATCTGAAAACTGGCCCTCTCCTAGTCAATCAGTTACTATTTTCATGTTTCTTTGATTGTATACCAACATTTGAAGTGGGATGCCTCTTTTTCTGATTTCAGGGAATTGCACCTGCTCACTCTTCCCTCCCAAGTTGGTAAATTCCTACTCTTTCCTTCAATCAGAAATCACATAACCTAATTTTGTACCCTGATTGTTTTCTTTTAATTAATCGGTTTTATTTGATTAATTATTTTTAATGTATAAAAATCTGTCTCCCCTGGTGTTAGGGGTTCAGTGCCAAAGCTGAGGAAGACTCCTAGTCCCAATCTGTTCTGCAATAGGCAGCACTGCTTAATAAATCGATTGACTCAGGAAATCAAATCTTTGTTTTCTCAATTGTTTCATCTTTCACCCACTACATACGTGCCAGACATTGTGCTAAGCTGTGGGGTTAAGAAAACACATTAGGGGCAAAGATAATACCTACCAAGGAGGTCACAGTCTAATGGGGGCACAGTATACAAACAGCTCTGTACAAATAAGATGTAAACAGGATAGGACAAAGAAAATCAGCAGAGAAAAAGGCCTAGAATTGAGGGAGATTTGGAAAGATTTGGAGAAGATGAGATTTTGGCTGGGACTTGAAGGAAGCCGGGGAATCCAAAAGGCCTAGATGAGGAAGGAGAGAATTCCAGGGATGGCAGAAAGCCAGACAATTCCTGGAACCAAGAGACAGAGGGTCTCACACAAAGAACAGAACGTAAGTCAGTGTCACTGGATCTCAGAGTGCGTCAGCAGTGCATAAGGTGTTAGAAGACTGGAAAGGTTATGAAGGGCTTGAAAAGCCAAAGAAAGGATTTTATATTTGATCCTAGATGTAATGGGGACCTTCTAGAGTTTATTCAATAGGAGGGGGACTTGGTCAGACTTACATTTCGGGAAAATCAAGTTGACAGCAGAGTAGACAATGAACTTGAAGCAGAGACACCAACTAAAATAGTCTAAGTCAGATGAAAGAACAGAGCATCTACAAGAACTGTTACAAAGGTAGAATTGGAAAGACTTGGACCAGATTAGATACAGGGGTTCAGAAAGAGAAATCAAGGATGGCCCCTAGGCCTTAAGCCTGGGTTATTTGAAGGGTGGTAACTCCTTCAAAAGTAATACAGAAGTTTGGAAGAGGGGAAAGAAAATAAGTTCCATTTTAGACAAGTCAAGTTTAAAATCTTTGAGACCCTCCCTGTAGAGGAAGGACATCATAGCACCTGACGTTGAGCAAAATACTAGCAGTGAGTGGTGATGCCGGCAGAGGACAATGCCGTGGAGAACCACTGTGTGGCAGTACAACAGAAGGAATGGCCCAGGAGTGGACAGGACCAGCTCTCAGCCCAATAACATAACCGGAACATCCGATTACAGCAGCAGCAGGGGACGGAGGAGGGAGTCAAAGAAGCCCAAATGGGAAAAGCAAAGGCAGAGAGAGATTCCAGCTGGGACAGAGCCCCCAGAGTGTGCATTTTCCTGGCCATGTGAGTTCCCTATATATCTGCCATCTCTCATACATGTATCCCCTCCCATCAGTGGTTTGGGAACCTATGGAAGAAAGTGACCCTATGTATAAAGGGATAAATTTTTCTCTTCGTTTACCACACTGTTTAAATAAATACTTTTCTGCTTTGAACTAGTATGTTCTCTAGCTTTTATGGTAAAGGAAATATCAGTGATACCCAATGGTGATGTTATATATGAATGCTACTGTCCATATTTTCTCTTGTAAAGGAATCTCGGAAAGCTTTCTTTTCCCTTTTATTCTTAGCCTTTCTATTAACAGCATAAGGCATTTCAATGAAATTTATTAAGCATCAATTGACTGTATATTATGCAGAAGTCACTGTTCTAGACACTGGGGAAATTCAAAGGTTAAAATAAAATAGTTGCTGCCCTCAAGGAGCTTACATTTTATTGCAAGGGTTCAACATGTTGGCAGAAAAGCAAATATGAAATATATACAAAGTCATCACAGGAATGAGGAGGTGAAAACAACTGGGGGGATGTAGTAGGAGCTGCCACTTGTGCTGAGCTTTGAAACGATGATGTAACATAGAATAAGGACAGGAACTGGACTTGGGAATTCATCAGTATATGGAACTACTGGATGAGTACACTCCTTTCAATGCTGATCAGTACCTTTTCTGCAATTTATAGTTCTAGAGAGCTGTGTAAAGCCCTTAAACAACTTGGCTAGGGTCACACAACTAGTGTGTATCAAAGGTAGCACTTGAACCCAGGCCTCTCTGGCTTCAAGACCAGTTCTCTGTTCCTCTTGAAAGGACTTTTCTTACATCCAAAAACCAGACAATTTAAAGAGCAAGAGTTAGAGACAAGAAATAGATTTCACAAGATAAATGTAATCTAATCTGCAGCGCTTCAACTGACTTTTGCTAGCTGGATTACTGTGGTCATGGGTCTGACTCATAAAAAGAGCTAGATAAGCTCCAACATACATACAACTTCCAACCTCTAAGGCTATGTAACATAGACTTCCAACCAACCCCAGACACTTAAAGGACTCACATACTGACCTACTGAAATAGAGCACAATTGACATTTTCACCTCTTAAAGGTCTGTCTGTAATACCTCAGCTAGCACTGCTGTTGATTGGTCTTATCAAAGGTAAAAATGGCCCTGATGGAATGATAATTGCTTCCTGTGATTTCTAAGGTTAATGCACTATGGAAGAAGAAGCAGTTCAGACACAACAGAAACATAGTTTGGTGAAGAGATCACTGAACTGTGCATCAAAAGATCTTCTTCCCATTTGGCTGTGTAACCTCAGATAGTCAACATCCCCAAACTTCAATCTCTTCATCTACAAAACTCGACAAATGGTTCCCACAGTCCCTCAGGTTCTCTCCGATATCATAAGCTAATACTAAGGCTTAAAAAGTCAGAATCCTAAGACCTGATGCCCGTACCTCATTTGTGAATTGGGACCCAATTCCACCAGCATTTATTGAGTGCCTACTATGTGTAGAGTAATGCACTGAATTCAAATTGCTTCCTGATTCTAGCAACCTACGAGAGCAGAAAGCCCAAGTGATTGTAGGATTCACTCTCTCTGCAGAATAGTTGGCTTGTTTTGTTGAAGACTTCTCTCAGCAATAATGCCTTCAAAGGGAGAGTGAAACTTGGTAGTGAAAGAAATGAACTTTTTAGCTGCTGCTCAAGACTCGTGCTACTACACAGATGTTGTACTATAAAAAAATTCCAAGCCCTTTAATGTTTCCAATTAGTAAACTACTCCTTTTTCATTGCTGTGGTTGCAATGGATCTAGAGACCAATAACCTGATAAATTTGGAGATAAGGAGACTTCAGTCATGGTCAGCCGTTACCCATGTGTCTTTATAAATGCCAGAGACTAAAATTTTTTTTAAATTGGGAGACTCCAACTTTCTTTAAGTAAAAAGCTCTAGATGAATCCATTACCAGAAAAACAGTATGCCCTTGTACCAAACCCATGCCAAGGCAAGTAAGGTTCACTGCATTCAGATTCCATTGTATAGCTAGTCATTAGTGGCCCTAAAATGGAAAGCCAAATAGTGATGTAGAAAAAGAATTTAAAATCCCAAGCGTCTGAGCTCAGATGGTAGAAACTAAAACCATACTTATTTTCTCTGTGTTTTCTTTCCACATTCAAAGGAAACACAATTTCTCCAGAAGGAAAAGATAATGTGATTTCCCTTTCTGATGAAAATACCATTTTGTCTTTTTCTACTGTGTTGGCCCAAAAGAGGTCAAATGAGCCATTTGCCAGTTTGTCTGCCTAGAGAAATGCCTAATGAAGGACAAAGCTAGCAAACTGAGGGACCCAGGGTATCCCTCTGAAACTAATGTGCAGCGTTGCAAGCTAAGACACTCTTACATAAATATGCTTAGAAAAGTGAATGAGTTGTTTATTATTTCACTACAAAGTTCATCTTCTAAATAGATTCAATTTAGGCAAATATTTCAAAGTTGGAGCATCCATTGATTCTCTTAAAGCTAAGTCAGCACAATTTGCCTACTTCCAAATGCATTCTTTTCTATGTCCTATGACCTGAGAAAGAGCATATAACCTCCCTGGACCTCAGTCATCTCATCTAAAAAAGAGGGCGATAGTCTAGTCTCTTGTGAAGATTGAATGAGATTACATATGTGAAATGTCTTGGAAATTGTAAATAAATGGTTTGAAGTTTTTACTTTACAGATATACCTCACTTGATCCTAACAACCCTGGGAGGTGGGTGCTACTCTTACCCCATTCTGCAAATGAGGAAACTAAGGTTAAGTGACTTGCCCAGCGTCACACAGCTAGTAATTATCTGAGGGCAGATTTGAATTTGGGTCTTCCTGACTCTGGTGTCGTTGTTCTATCTATGGTGCCAGCTAGCTGCCTACTGCTACTGCTATGCCTCCTCCTCCTCTTCTTCCTCCTCTTCCTCTTCCTTTTCTTCCTCCTCCTCCTCCCCTTCCTTCTCCTCCTTCTCTTTCTCCTCCTTCTCCTCCTCCTCTTCCTCCTCCTACTACTACTTCTCCTACTGCTACTCCCACTACTTCTCCTGGGAAAGTCACTTCACCCTGTTTGCCTCAGTTTCCTCATCTGTAAAATGAGCTGCAGAAGGGAATGACAAACCATTCCAGCACCTTTGCCAAGACCCTTACCCAAAAAAGGGGGGTATGAAGAGTTGGATATGGCTGAAAAATGAATGAACAACAACCTGTCTTGCAGCTGCAGATCACAGGTGATGACAAGCCTTCACCTGACTGGTTCAGTGGAAAGAACGTGGGATTTTGGCTAAGAGGACCTGGATTAAAATCTGGTCTCTGTCACTTTGGGGAAATTAAATTACTTCTCCTGTCCTCGGTGTCATCATCTGTTTAAAAGTGGGGGGGTTGTGTTAGATGAGCTCTAAATTCCTCCCCGTTTCTAAATTTATGATTCATAGTTTCCAATGAGAACAGTCACATAGAAAAGAAAGGAAAAACAAATAATTGACCCAGAGAGATTGACCCGGTACAGAATATTACAGAGAATGAGGAGAAACAATGGAGGGCTTTCATTCCAATCCCATGTAACAGACTCCAAAAGAATAAAACCCCACTCGATCTCATTTCTCTAGACACCATTTGCCAGGATTTCTCAGGATACTTGAATTTAATTGTCTGGCATTTTTTAAAGGTTCCAATTAGTTCCTTTTACACAAGATACTGTATAGTTTATACTTAAGTTCTAATCAAACTTTCTCCACAACCTTCTTATCATTCTCTAAATGATTTATAATGTTTTTTACTAATATATGTAACACTAGAGAGCCTTAAACAAAAGCTTCCCAGAAAGCATATCCAAGAATGCTAATCCATCATTTTTTCTTTTCTTAAAACTTTCTTTTTAGTATCAATTTAATAATATCTACTATACAAAGAACAGAAAGGTATTACATATGAAACTGTTAAATTCTGTTATAGTTTTTATATGTATATCAAAATTCACATGATACTAACAAAACTGTTCTGCTTCTCAACACCCCCTTCTGAAGTTCCTTCTGCTTTCTTCCAAGCATTTTTTTAATATTTAATGTCATGACCCCTTTAAACTCTGAAGATATTTATCACAACTCTCACTCCCATTTATGAGTCAGATCTCCAGAGAATGGCTACATTTTTCCCAAAGGGAAACTCCTAAGGGGTCAGGGATAATTATCTAATGCTATTGGCTTAAGCCCCCAACCTGGTGCTTCACTCCATTACCAATTGAGTTAGACAGCCTTAAGTAGTTTTTAGAAAGCTGTATATTTATTAAGGGAGTACAGTAAGAACAATTGGTACAAAACACCTCCCAGACCTCCCCAAAAACCTGTAAATAACTCTCCTGCAAATACATATTAAGTCCAGAGGAAAATGTGCTTAACCTAAAAGTTACCACATATGTGGCAAAGATAACTTACACCTCCTAGTCCTGGAAGCGCTTTCCTCCCATTCATGAGATTCTCAAGAAGTTCCCCTTAAGCATGATGTAGTTTCTTTACTGGGCTCCATATACAGCCATGAATCCCGTGCATCCTTAGCTGCAGAGATAGACGTTAGTATCAGCTGATCCAAGGATTCATCTAGGCTACCAGTGGGAAGATGGGAGCTGCAGCTGCTAAAGGGGATGATGCTAGAACAGTGCTAATAATAAGCTCTTGATCATTCAAGATCCTCCTCTGCTCAAAGAGAAGGTGGGAGGGGTACAGGAAGAAGCCTTCTTCTCCCCCAGATAATTTTATCAGCAAGCACCCTAGCATACTTAGGGTGGCTGCTAGCACAGGTTCTTAGATCTGCTTTTCTAAAGGAAAGCAACTCAAAAAGGGTTAACAGTCTCACTTTAATCAATCAAACACATCTCATGTACCTAGTTCAAGGGGAAAAGTCAGCATCCTGAACTTCAGAGAATACAAACACAAGTTAACAAGCAGAAGTTACAAGCACAC
>CM053592.1:10167773-10183869 GCA_028646515.1 Pseudochirops corinnae
GACCCACTGCCCAATCACAAAGCTACAAGGCACGGGCATTCCCGAAAAACAAGCCTCCCGCCACAGGCTCCACGTGACCACATTCAACCTATTAGGGGGCAGAGTATACTTTCAAATCAGAGAAGGTTCTCAGGGTCACGTAGCCACTTTAGCAAAGGGTCGAGGGGCAGGGAAGATCTTCAGATTCCCGTAACAATAATTCTTCCTCAGGGATGTACTGGAAAACCCCATTTGCTTCACCATCTCAAATGAATCTCTTCTTTTTCTTTCCCATTTTGTCAATTGTATTTTTAAAGAAGTTGTCCCATTTTTCCTCTACCTCTCTTCTTTGACTTTTAAAATCCTTCTGGTCCGTATTCCCTTTTCACGTTTTGGATGTGGGCACACTGACCATGTTGTCCTCTCCTGAATTTGCGTGTTGATCTTCCCTGTCACCAAGATATTTCTCTACGGTCATTGTTTTTGATTCTTCTTGCTCATCTTGTTTGACTTTTTTGTGGCTTTTAAATTTGATCTCTACTTCTGGGACCCAGTGGGCACTGTCCCAGATTTCTTGTGCTGGGGGCTGGGAGCCTGGTTACTGGTCTTCTGTGCTGGGGCCCCAGGTGCTGGCAGCTGGATGTTGTAGTGGTCTGGTAGTTTACCTGGTGCTGAGCTGGAGCTGGTGGTGGTGGCCGGTGTGTGCCTGGTGGTGGTGCTTGCTTGCTCCTCCACCCTGGGGTTCAGGATCTCCCACTGGTCCACTGAAGTGGGGCTTGCTGTGATGCCTCCTGTCCTGTACTGGTCCCCTTCAGTCATAGCAAGAGGGACCATTCCTGTTAATTCCCCTAGCGTCACGAGCTAAAAGAGTGCCATGCCCTGCTTTTCTGCTGGCTCCACTATTCCAGGATTTTTCCTGGGGCAATATTCTCCGAATTTTTCACAGTCAACAAGGGAGGGTGAGAGCGACTTACTGCTTACTCCACCATCTCAGCTCCAGGAAGTTTAAATAGGTGATTTTCAAACATTCAGTCTGTGGGTTGATAGCTCCCGGGGCAGCCACTGCTTCTGCCATAAGACCTGTGCAGGATTGAGTTGCTCTCTCACCCAGTTCCAACAGACCCCCATCCTGTGCAGAGAGGTCTGGGAATCGCCATCCCCGTCAGCCATTCAGTCCACTGGAACCTGCTCTGGCCCCACTATGATTGAGTCTATGCTGGTGCAGCCTGTGGGCTCTGGACTCCTCTCCTAGTCCAGGACCACAGATCCTTCCTGTCGACCCTCCAGGCTGTCTTGGGCTGAAATACACCACTCTGTCTCCTTGTGATTTCTGCTGCTCTAGAATTTGCTCAGATTCACTTTCCAGAGATATTTGAAGGGGTTTGTGGGAGAGCTCAGGTGAGTCCCTGCTTTCACTCTGCCATCTTGGTTTTGCCCATGAATCCCTTCTTAACTCACTTGATAATTAATGATTTGGGGCACAATCAATTGTCTTCAGTCTCTCCAAACTCAATTCTTTTTTTGATTTTTTTAAATTTTTTGCCCACTTAATAGCATTTTATTTTTTCCAATTACATAAATCCCATGTGTCCTTAGCTCCAGAGGCAGACCCTGGTATCAGCTGATCCAACATTAACTTTTACAAGATTTTGCAAACTCGATTCTTATACAAGGTCATTTTAGCATAGTGCCTGACATATAAATACTTAATAAATCTTTTTTTCTTTCATAGACCAGAGGCCTTTTAGTATTTAATCTAAGGTCTTTTAGTAACTGTCAGATTGAAACATATTCTCACCCAATTAAGATATTAGGATTAAAATGAGGTGAGATGATTTCAATCCCACAATCATACTGTTTTCTTTCTTTTCTTTCCTTTCCTCTTTTTTCTGAATTATTATCACTATCTAGGTAGTATGGTAGATAGAGTACCAGATCTGGAGTCATAGGAAGACTCATTTTTCTCAGTTCAAATCTGGCCTCAGAAGCTTACTAGCTTTGTGACCCTGGGCAAGTCACTTAACCCTCTTTGCCTCAGTTTCCTCATCTGTAAAATGAGCTAGTGATGGAAATGGCAAACAGCTCCAGTACCTTTGCCAAGAAAACCCCAGATAGAGTCACAAAGAGTTGAACATGAATGAAAGACCTCAGCAACAACACTGTCTAATAAATCTCCATGCACCCACATTTACAAACACACGCCCAGATAAAGAAGCCCTCTCTTGTAACCAATAAGTGTAATAAACCAAACAAATCAACATATTGGCCATGTCTGTACATGTATGTCTTTTCATTATTTCTCTGCCAAGATGGGGAAGCATACTTGAAAAAAAAAGTAGGAATGAAGGGGACCTGTAAGTGCCAGATCTCAAACTAAACTTGACAGCAGTGACCCAAACTATTTAATAATATTAAATAATAGAAAAGCCAATCAATGGCAATTGATTGCCAAAATTAGGCAAACAAGACCTAGATTCTATTAAATTTAGTAACAGTGTCCTCCAAGTCTAAAGACATCATTTACTAATGTTAGGACTGACTTCCTACCTAGCAAAAACTGCTAGGAAAACTGAAAAACAGTCCTGGAAATTAGTTCAAAACCAACATCTTGTAGCATATTCAACAAAAAGGTCCAAATTGTTACATGATCCAAATATAAAGAATCAAATCATAGCAACTTAGAGGAAAAGAAAATGATTCACTGAGAGTAACGAGGCTTCTTCCACTAAATCTCTTGAGATCCTTGACTTTTTGTTCTCCTAGAAGAATTCCGTTATTATTTTGTGTAGTTCTATAAAGGAATGCCTTGATAGTTTGAATATAATGACATTAAATCAATACATCAATTTAGATGATATTGTTCCTTTTATTACATTGACATAGCCCAGTCATGAACAACTAATGTCTCTACATTTGTAAGTATTTACGTACTTCTGTAAATAGTGTTTTCTAATTGTTTTCATATAATTTCTCTGTATGTGTGTGTCTTTGCAGATGGAATCACAGATACTTTATATATTCCATAGTTATTTCGAAAATAATTTCTCTTCCTTCCGGATTTTGTGGTAATATACAGGGTTTATTTTACATCCTGCTATTTCACTGAAGACATCAATTTCTTCCATTCATTTTTAGCTGAATCTCTGAACTGCTCCAAGTAAACTATCACGTCATTCACAAAAATGATCATTTTATTTCTTCTTTGCCTATTCTTATTTCTCGAGTTATTTTTCTTGTTCTTTGTAGATCTAGCATTTGTAGAATTATATCAAATCATAATAATGACAATGAACATTCTCCATTAGCTTTGATCATATTGGAAAAGGTTCTATTGTTAGACAATATTACATATTGTCTATGTAGGTAATTTGAACAATGACAATGCCTGAAAGACTATTTTATAGAGAACTCAACAAGGCAAGCTCTCACATGGAGGTCAGAAGAAGCAATATAAGGACACTCTCAAGGTGTCTCTGAAAAACTTTGGGATCCATTGTGAGAGATGGGAGACTGACACAGGACCACCTAGCATTGTGTACTCACATCAAAGAAGACACTGTGCTGTAAGAACAAAGCAGAATTGCAGTAGCTCAAAAGAAATATGACATACACAAATTTAGAGACATCTAATGTCTCCAAATGTTCATACAGACTATTTGCGCCCAATCTACGGTAGACCCTTTCAAGTTCATATTGGTTTGATCAACCAGTCAGACATATTGTACTTTATTTGACCTGATATAATGATGTCATTTTGGTCCCCTTCAAGAATGAAGGATGACAACTATTATAGGTAATTCAAGTTCTTGGTTTTAGAGAAATGCCATTTATCTCATTAAGCAAAGAATAAGTTATTCCTATGTTTTTAACATAAATAGGTGTGGTGTTTTATCAAAAGCTTTTCGGGCATCTACTGATATTTTTTTGTTATTATGATTTTCCTGATAGTGAATGAATCCTGCATTCCCAAAAGAAATCTAGCCTGTTTGTAGTAGAGAATCTTTTTAGCCTGCATCTATATTTCATTCAAAATTTCTACATCAACATTCATTAGAAATATTGCTCTTTTGTTTTCTTTCCCTTTATATCTCTCTCTTATTTAGATACCAAGACCATGTATGTCTGATACAAATTGGGAAGAATCTTTTCTTTCTATATTTTTGCAAACAATGTAGTATTAGAGTTCATTGTTCTTTGGCTATTAAATAGTATTCAATTGTAAATCCATTTGGTCTTAGTATTTTTTCCTTTGGGAGTTCATTTATGGCTCATTAAATTTTTTTTGAGGTCAAGTTATTTAAAATCTATTTCTAGCTCTGTTAATCTGAGTTATAGGTACTTTGAGATGTATTAATTCATTTTATTTATCTGTTTTTGGCATGTAATAGGGCAAAATGGTTTCTAATGGTATATATTTCCTTGTCATCTGTTATGAATTCTTCTTTTTCATTTTTATTTTGGCTATTTTATCTTAATCTTTTTTATCAGATTTTAGTATGTGTCTTTTACTAAGCTTTTTTATATTTCCATCTTATTTGTGAATTCAATGGTTTTTAAAATTTGATCATTTCTTTTTCTATTTTCAGAATTTCTATTGTTCTGTGGTCGGAACTTTTGATTTGTAGCTTTTATAATTTTTAGTTGCATGCCAGTCATTGAGTTGTCTTGTCTTTTATTAAAGTGTTTAGATATATATAATTTCCTTTAAGAACTGTTTTGTATATAGCCCAAAAGTTTTGATACATTTCTTATTGTAAGTCATTTTATTTTACAAAATTAGTTACTGTTTCTATAATTTCTATGATTTGTTCCCACACAGAATTTGGGATTATATCATTTACCTTCTATATAAATTTGAGCCCTTTCTTCAAATCTCCCTTATGAATTATAAATTTGTCTTCTCCCTCTCTGTGCTCTCATTCTCTCTCTGTCTCTGTCTCTCTCCTTCTGTCTCCTCCTCCTCCTCCTCCTCTTCCTTCTCCTCCTCCTTCTCCTTCTCCTTCTCTTTCTTCTTCTTCTTCTTCTTCTTCTTCTTCTTCTTCTTCTTCTTCTTCTTCTTCTTCTTCTTCTCCTCCTCCTCCTCCTCCTCCCCTTTCTTCTTCTTCTTCTTCTTCTTCTTCTTCTTCTTCTTCTTCTCTCTCTCTCTCTCTCTCTCTCTCTCTCTCTCTCTCTCTCTCAACTCATCAAGTCCCATGGGTTTAACTATAATCTTGACATAGTTTACTCCCAGATCTGCATATCTAGTCCGTCTCTCTCCTGCATTCCAGTCCCAAATCACCACTTGCCTATGGGACATTTTAAGGACTTCATTTGTTTCTCTTATTTTGATCCTTTCCTTTTTTTATAAAAACTTTATTTTCCTGAGAATCTACTTGTACCTGTAGTGGGGTTACTGTCATCCAAGGCTCAGCACTTGGCCTTTTCTCCACCCAAGTGTTTCTCCATGTCTGCTATTTCCTTCTATTTGCTCATGTCTACAGCTTCTGGTCCTCCTCCGTATCCCCATCTATTTGGATAGACACCTACTGTCTGCTACTATATCTCCGAAATCCCCATTGGCTTCTGGCCCTTATTTCTTTCCTCCCAACCACAACACCAAGGCTTCTGACATTCCCCTGTTCAGTCCTGCAGTGAATGGAGGAGCTTGCTGACTTTCCTCTTTTGTCTCGATTAATCTTTGCTTCATGTGCTACCCATTTTCCAGGCTGCTTCTCAGGGGAGCTGGGCTTGGCTGAAATCTTTCACATAGCCATATTTATTAGAAGTCCCTCCATCCTTTTATTCTGATGAACATTTAGTCTAGGGGATTAGGAAAAGAAATTTTGTGAACCCAAGTCACCTCCTGGTATCTTAGTCCCCTTTGTAAAGTTAATCCTCCATCTCAGAATGCACTTCATCCCATTTCTGCTTCTTAGAATCTTCTTTCAAAAGCTTCCTTCAAAGCACAACTAAGGTATTACGTTCTGTACCAGTTCTTTCCTAATATCCCCAGTTATAAGGACAGATTCCCTCTCATTGGACATCTTTTATTTATTTATCTGTGTTTATATGGCATCTTCCCCAACCACAAGCAGACTGTGATCTCCTTAGGGCAGAGATCCCCAGTGCCTCACACAAAATGCAGTATATGCTTAATAAATGTTTGTTGAAATGGATCTTAAATTATTGAACCTATTAGTAAACAGTAAGGCCGTAATTACAGTAGCATTTCCTGACTGTGACCACAAAAGTCTGACTCATATGTAGAATAAAAGAATTTAATTAAAACTTTATGGCCCACTTTCACTTAGAAATGATGCTGTTTCTCATTGTGGGAACCCTGGGTTTTATGAAATGCTTGAGAATTACTTGAAACCCTAAACAAAACAGGCTTTTGCAGCACTTCTACTCCAGTAGTGTGTTCCCCAAGGCCATCTGGTGTAGATCAACTCATGATATAGCCTCATCTCTTAAGAATTTTCTATATTATTTATGCCTATTATAACATGGCTTGTAATATGTTCTGAAAAAATGTGACCACATCTGGGGGTCGTTTAACAAATATCAGTAAACCATTTATGAATGGAACCTTTATGTGAGGTGTTTTCTGATTGGTTTGCTAAACCGTGGCAGTTTCAGTTCTATAGCTACATACAAAACCAGTAAAGTTTTCCATCCAAATTTTCCCTTTTTTCCACAATCTTTATTTCTTTGGCAACAGGACCTTTTCATCATGAACACAGAGTAGGCCTACCCTGGCAAAATAAATGAATAAAGTCAAGAATTATCTCCACTTCTTTGGCTGATGTATTGACATTTCCAGAAAAAATTAATCACTGAACAACCCACTCTGTATTTAGACAGTCTTCCTTCCTTGGAAAGCAGACATCATCTGTTGACAAGACCACACTGGAGGCCTTTCCAGCACCGTTGTACCTGGCATAGTTTGAACTCTATTAGCACAGAAAGAACCCAATGTTGCCTCTAGTCATCTGGGTAGGACTTGGTGAAGAATAATCCTTTTATGAAGGAGATTTGCTCTGTGAAGTTTGGATTCAGTCAAAGGGCTGCACTTGAGGACCTAGAGGGCCACATTTGGCCTCAAGGCTGCAGGTTCCCCACCCTTGAATAATATGAGCCCCTCCAGCTAGGTGGGCAGCTAGGTGATATCACAGTGGGCCTGGAGTCAGGAAGACTCATCTTCCTGAGTTTAAATATGGCCTCTGATGCTTAGTAGCTATATGACCCTGGGTAAGTCACTTAACCCTATTTGCCTCAGTTTCCTCATCTATAAAATGAGCTGGAGGAGGAAATGGCAAACCACTAGAGTATCTTTGTCAAGAAAACCCCAAATGGGGTCAGGATGAGTCAACTGAAAAGATAAACCCATCCCCCAAAATTAAGCAATTACTTAGATAAAAAGGACTTTGGGTCAACTTGTGTAAATAATTGCCACAATGTGTGACCTTGGGCAAGTCACTTAACCCCAATTGCCCAGCCTTCCCTCCTCCAAAAAAAAAAAAAGCAAAAAAAATAAAAAAAATAATTGCCACAAAATTCTATTTCCTTTTACCTATGCAGGCATCCTTTCAGAGATTAGCATATGAAGATATGTCCCTTAAAACCCACCCATAGGCATTTACATTCTGGCACTCTCACACTTTCTTCTGCTTAGCTCTGTAGAAACAGAATAAGGGTCTCAAATTTATAGGTAAGTTAAAATTTAAGAAAGACCTAATGCCGAGTTGAATTTCACGAGCCTCTAACGTTATACTTCTGGTTGTTGTTCAAAGCTAACAGCTTGCATGCTAAAAACAGCAGACAGAACATGATATGAAAAGCTGCTAGCAATTCTTGTTATGTGGCCAGATCTGTTCAGACTTGCTCTCATAACTGACTTTTATTGAAATCTTTGCAATGTGCTATATTCTTATCTCATCCTGCAGTCCTTAAACTTGTATGTGACTCTCATGATCTAACATCACAGCTCTATCTTGGACTGGTTTTCCCTTTCTCTCAGCTACACACTCTGTTTCTGATTTCCAACTCAAATGAAAGTTTGTGGTCTAAGGTAATGACATAGAATTCTTTGGAGGTCCTTGGAAATGTATCTAAGCCCCCGATTTCTTGTGACACACTGGGATTCCTGGTTGATAGAAAGAGATTTGTATGTCCAGCAACCATCCTCCACCCAGATAATTGATGTGACTAATAAATATTGTTGCTCTCAGATCTGATCACTAAACAACACTGAGGTCATTCACTTTATTTGCTTTGACAGTTCCTATTGAGCTCACCAAGATTTATCTTTCATTGGGATATAGCCAGTTTTCCCAATCTGTTTTGTAGAGAAGAAAAAATGCCCTATTAATCATTAAAATGCTATATTTAAATTAAATAGATGGAGAGTCCACTAAGACAAATAGATCTTAGTAGGAAATACCAAGGAGGCAGCTAGGTGGCTCAGTGGATGAAGTGCTGAACCTGGAGTCAGGAAGACCTGAGTTCAAATCTGGCCTCAGACACTTATGAGCTTGGTGACCTTGGGCAAGTCATATCACCTCTGCCTGCCTCAATTTTCTTGTCTATAAAACAGGAATAATAATAACACCCATCCCCCAGGGTGGTTAGAAGAAGAAAAGGAAGATTGTATTTATAAAGTGCTTTGTAAACCTTAAATACGTTCTATCATTATTATTGACAGAACTATGCATTGGTCTGGCCATTCTAGAAAATAATTTGGAATTATGCTTTTTTAAAAAATCACTAAAACATACATATTCTTTGACCCAGAAATCTTATTGCTACCCCAAGAAGGTTAAATATTAAAAGTCTTCATATATAGCAAGATTATTATAATAGCACTTTTTCTACTAACAAAGACCTAGAAAATGGGAGAAGCTCACTCATTGGGGAAAGCCTACCAAAAGGGGAAATGAACTGTGGTCCATAAATGTAACAGAAGATCATTGTGTTGTAAGAAATGGTAACCATTAAGAATATTATTATTATTATTATTATTATTTCTCTCTCCAAGAAGTTGGAACCACCCAGGCTAGAGTTTGCCTAGGACGTTATATTGAAAATAAGGACTACATCTTCATATCAAGGTAACTATTTCAACAGTCTTTAGAAATCTTACTCTCCTAAATATCCTAAGAATTCCCTGCCCCTGAGACCACCACCCAGAAAATGACCAGCTATCCTAACCAACTGCTACCCATGCAGCAGGTAAACCAGTCTAGCTGAAACAATATGGCACCCTGAAGGAGAGACAGGAAGTAGAATAGGCCAGATGACGCAGACCACCACCATCACCTCCCTCAGATTCTGATGGGAACAGCCTGGAATCCTGAACCTAAGAGCCCAGGGAATAGCAGGGCTTAGGAATGGCAATGCTGCCCCAGTCACTGGGCTTGCTTCCAGCCCAGCACAGCCATCTTTGAGGGGAGGAACCTCTTGTGGAAATGTAACCTGGTAGCTGCCCCTGCCTCCTTAGCAGTCACAACTGTTGAAAACTTAGAAAAGAAAGTCTATCCCAAAGTCCTTCATACTGTCCCATGATTCAGTGTCAGAAATGTATATGGTTTTATCAATGGAAGGACCACTGGAAAAGATGTGTTCCCTTCTGCTTTGCTGTTGCATCATGGGGTCTTTGCCTCTGATCTACTATTGATATATGATTGATATATACAATATATATTGATATATATAATATATACAATATATATTGATATATATAATGTGAGCTCCTTGAGAGGAGGGAATATGTTGCTTCTGTACGTGTATCCCCAGCCCTTAGCACAATGCTTTGTACTGAATAAGCATGTAATACATGCTTTTTATTCAAGAAAAGCATAAGCTCTTTTTGTGTTGGTCAAGAATTGGAAATCGAGGGGATGCCCATCAAAAGGGGAATGGCTGAACAAGCTGTGGTATATGAATGTAATGGAATACTATTGTGCTATGAGAAATGATGAGTAGATGAACTTCAGAAAAAACTGCAAAAACTTACATGAACTGATGCTGAGTGCAGTGAGCAGAACCAAGAGAACATTGTACACAGTTACAGACACACTGGGCAATAACTACCTTTGATAGACTTATCTCTTCTCAGCAGTGCAAGCATCTAAGACAACTCCAGAAGACTCACGATGGAAAATACTGTCCACATCCAGAAAAATAACTGTGGAGTCTAAATTCAGATCAAAGAATATTATTTACTTTCTCTTTTTTTGTTTGTTTCTTCTTTCTCATGGTTTCTCCCATTGCCTCTAATTCCTCTTTACAACATGAGTAATGTGACAATAGGTTTAATATGAATATAGAGAGAGAGTTTATATCAAATCACTTGCTGTCTTGCAGTGAGGGGAGGAGAGAGAAAGGGGAGAAAATTTGAAACTCAAAATCTTAGGGAAGTGAATGTTAAAAACAAATAAATAAATTTAAGAAATTAAAGAAGAAATGATGAGCAGGCAGATTTCAGAAAAACCTGGAAAAACATGAACTGATCCTGAGTGAAGTGAGTAGAACATTGTACACCAGTAACAGCAGCATTGTGCAATGACCAACTTTGATAGACTTGGCTCTTCTCAGCAGTACAATGATCTAAGACAATTCCAAAAGACTCATGATGGAAAATGCTATCCGCATCCAGAGAAAGAACTAGGGAGTCTGCACGCAGATCAAAGCAGACTATTTTCTCTTTTTGTTGTTGTTTTATCTTTCCTGTGATTTTTCCCTTTTCTTCTGATTCTTCTCTCACAACATGACTAATGTGGAAATATGTTTACTATGACTGTATACATATGGCCTATAATCAGATCGTTTGCCATCTTGGGGAGGTGGTAGAGAATGGAAATGGAAAGAATGACCTCAAAAAAAAATCCTGAATAATAATAACAAAGCTCAGCCCTAGTGAGAAGATTTTAAAATGTGCCTTCCTCTCTTTTTCACAGATGTGAAGGCTTATATGTGTGCGATATTGCTTTGTCCAACTGGGATGATAACTCATTGAATCTTGCTAAGTTTTTTTTTTACTCTCTTTGGAAAATTCGTCATTGTAAGGGATGGTTTTCTGGGAAGAAGAAAGATATATTTGGAAATAAAAGCGATATGAAAACAAAAACTATTAAAAAGTTATAAAGGGAAAATAGAAGTCCTCACAAAGGACAGGATACTAGCAAACTAGATTAAATGATAGCATGAAAAGTGATGGTTAAGGAGTGAGGGGAAAAAACCAGAGTTTGGATTACCTTTCTAATCCTAGCTTTGGGGTTATAGTGAAGCACTTAGCACAAGGCCTGGCATACACTAGGCACTACATAAGTGCACATTCCTTTCTCTTCCCTCCACTATTGATAAGCTGTGTAGCCCTCTGAGCTTATTATCATTTAGATGAAGACACCGATACCTGTAGTATCAACATCTTGGGGGACAGGGTTGTAAAGATCCAATAAGATCACATTTGGGGAACTTTCCAGCACTGTATAAATAGCTCCAATTACATTCTGATCAAAACTGAGTAATGCGATTTTTCAACCTAAAAGGCACAGAAGTAGAAAAATACTTTAGAAATTAACGATACTTCCCATTTATAAAAATGTTTTAATCAATTGATCAATAAACATGTGTTGAGTGCCTACTATGATGGGCACTGTGCTCACCTGAGTGCAAAACCCAGAGGGGCTAAATTAAAAAAAAATAACCAATCTCAGCAGGGGGGCTAAAAAAAAAACCAATCTCAGCAGGGGGGGCTAAATAAAAAAAAAAAACCAGTCTCAGCAGAGGGCCTCAATCAAGTTGAGGGTAACCCACTGACCTCAAACCCATCAGTGAGTTAGGGGACTGTATACCCCAAGTATGTGAAGACTTCATTCCCTTGGCATAATGGGTGGATGAGAACAGTTTGTTCCAATGGCTCTGAAGGCAGCTAAAGTAGGTGCTGTGGAGCTCTTAGGGCTTGTCAGACATCAAAGATGGCAAGGTCTTCCACTGCATCCCAAGCCATCATCATTCCTCCTGATTTTTGACTTGCCACTGGACTTCAATGACTTGGGAAAAGGGAGTGACGCTGATGAATTTGTGCAACTCCGCCTCACTTAAATCTAATTCACATACAAGTCAAGACATCAACCCATGATGTCACCCCATGAGGATACAAAAGGAGGCAAAAGACAGAGCCTGCCCTCAAGGAGTTTACAATCTGATGGAAGAGACAATATGAAAACAAATAGAGACAAAGTAAACTATATACAGGATAAGGAGGAAACCATAGAGGGAAGGCACCAGAACTAAGAGGTATTGAGGAAAGTATTGAGGAATTTCTGGAGAAAATGGGGTTTTAGCTGGCACTTAAAGGAAGTCAGAGAGGTTAGTAGGCAGAGTTGAGGAGGGAGAAGGACCCAGGCATGGAAGACAGCCAGAGAAAGTGCCTAGAGATAAGAGATCAGAGTGTCCTGTTTGTGGAACTGTCAGGAGGCCAGTTGTCACTGGATGGAAGAATACGTGTCAGGGAGTAAAGTATGGAGAGACTAGGAAAGTTGTGAAATGTAACACGTAAGGAGACATCTTGATTATGAAAGGCTTTAAGTGCCAAACAAAGCATTTTGTATTTGATCCTAGAGGCAAACGGGAGCCACTGGAATTTACTGAGTAAGGGGTGACATGATGGTACCTTCGATTTAGGAAATTCATCTTATTGGCTAAATGGAGGCTGAACTTGAGTTAGGGGAGGCATGTGGCAGGCAGAGCCATCACCAGAGTACTGCAGTTGTCCAGGTGTCAGGTGATTAGGGTCTGCCTCTTTCTTCATAGTTCTAATGAAGTGCCAAAAGAAAGGACTCTCCTCTCTCTCCAGTTCTCACTTGTAAGATAGAGCCTAATGATTTCTGGTATCCAAAAAGCTTGCCCTGAGTCAGAAATACAAAGCTCTGAGAATCACTTTCTTCAATACCAGACTGCATTGGGGTGAATTTCACAGTCTGGTACGCGACAATGATACACCTCCCACCCTTATCAACACCTTCCACAGGTTTAGGGGTTCAGAATAACTATGCAATATCCCTACCAACTGCACCAGGGGTGCTTCCAAGGACCAACTAGGTGAAATTATTCACATTCTCATGTCTCTTTCCTATAATAACAAAGGAAGAAAGTAAGATGGTACTAGGGGAATTAATCATAGTAGGAACAATATTATAAGATCATATTCTATACAATCTAAGCTAGTTTTTCTTTCAAAAGTATTCAAAAATGACTCAGTGGTCAATAAACCAAAAAGAATATATAAATTACTCAGAAAACACTATTAAAAACAAAAAATTTCTGGGAAAAATGGAAAGCAATCTGGCAGAAATTAGATTTAGACTATTGCCTTATACAGTATTTCACAATATATTCTAAATCGATATGCAATATTAATATTAAACATCATACTTATAAATCATTAGAAGAGAAACAGATCATATACATCTCACAACTGGGAGTAGGAGATGTATTCTTAACCAAACAAGGAATAGAGATAACTATATAAAAGAGAAACAGATAAATTTTGTTATATGAAACTGAGAAGTTTACACGCAGACAAAATTGATAGATCTAGGGTAAGGATGGAAATGATCAAATGGATATATATATATAATCTTTGTCAAATTTCTCAGACAAGGGCTTGGTATGCAAGATACACTATAAAAAACATACACACACAAAAGCCACTCACCTTTAGATAAGTGGTCAAATGACTTGAACAATTTTCAAAATAATTGCAAACTATTAACAGCTGTATGAAAGAATGTTCTAAGTCACCAATAAAAAGAAAAATATAAATCAAAATAAATGCTTCACCTCCATCTTGGCAAACTGGCAAAGATGACAAAAGATGGGAATTGTGAGAAGTCAAGCCCACCAGTACATTCTTGGAGGAGCTGTGAATCATTATAACCCACTTTGGGAAGTAAATTTAGAGTTAGGTAAATAAAGTGGCAAACCTGCCCATACCCTTTGAACCAGTGATAGCAGCTCTAGGTTAACACTCCCAGGAGGGTATTGAGAAGAAGAAAATCCCTAAAAATGCTATCCATATCCAGAGAAAGAACTGATATATTCTGAATGCAGATTGAAGCATGCTCTTTACCCTTTATTTAAGTTTTTTCCTGGTTTTTTTTTTCCTTTTGGTCTGTTTCTTCTCTCACAAGGTGACTAACATGGAAATATGTTTTTACATGATTGTATATAGGGAGGGGAGGAAGGGAAGGAGAAAATCTGGAATTCAAATGTTTTTAATGTTAAAAATTGTTTTTATGTATAACTGGAAAAAAATAAAACACTGTTAAAAGAAGCAAGTCCCTAAATACAACAAAGCATGTGTAGCGGCACTTAACGTGATAGCAAAGAACAGGGGTGGGGACAGGGGCATCAGTTGATTGCTGTCCTTTGTTCTAGTAGAGGAGCAATATGGTATCACCATGTTAAAGTCAAGTTCCAATGCATCCGACTGTGACTGATCAGACTAATGCAAGATCAAAATGCTCTACCACAGGTCGGGCACAAATAGTCCGGTGAACATTTGGGGTGGATTCTCCAAATTTGCTTATCTCATGTTTCTTTTGAGCTACTTCAATTCTGCTTTGCTCATAGAGCACAGAACTTTCTTTGATGTGGACAAGCCATGGCAGGCAGTCTTGTACAGTGTCTCCCATGTCACACAATTAATTCCAAAGCTCTTAAGAAAGTGTCCATGTATCCCTTCTTCTAACCACCATGTGAGCACTTGCCCTGTGTGAGTTTTCCATAAGACAGTCTTTTTGGCAAGAGTACGTTGAAACAACATGCCAACCCATCATAGTAGATAATCATTAATTGGCAAATAGCTAAACAAATTGTGGTAATGTAATGGAATTTTACATTTTACATTTATAATTTAATAGAATATTACAATGATAAATATAGAGAAGTATTGAAAGTTCTACATGAACTGATGCAGAATGAAGTAAGCAGAGTCAAGTTAAACAGTATATACAAGGGCTACAACCATGAAAGCAGAAAGAATTACACACATAGACACATAGAAAAATAACTAAAAGTGAATGTTGCAAAACTGCCAAAAGCTTGAAAGAGAAGATAAGAAAACAATTCTATTGCACCCCTTTACAGAGGGGGGAGGTTCACTACTACACGCCATGTGTAATTTGGTATATTATACATATTTTCAGACTTTTTCAGTTTGGTTGATTTTTCCTTCTCTTCTTTTTCCTTATCTTTAAAACTATCATTTGTTATATGAGATGGTTCTCTTGAAGGGCAGGAGGCAGACACTGGGAGAAATTTTGTTCATTTAAAAAAACTAAAAACATCAGTAAAAAAACTTTTTTTTTTAATTATCAAGTGGTCTTTAGCCAGAGTCAACATGGCAGCATCTTCTGAGAAGAAAAATGAGGCAGAGATTAGAATGGCAGCCTGGAAAGGCAGGGAAAGAGAGGCAGCATTGGTAACCTCAGAAAGGAGGCTACAACCAGGGGCCCCCACTGAAAAATGGGAGGAGTCAGAAGAGTTCCTGCATCCCTGTGATGGTGACCTTGTTTGTAAATGCATAAGATATGAAGCAAAATGCCTTATTTCAACATTCCAATATATTTAGAAAACAAAGAACAAATTGTGGAGGAAGAAAGGAAATAAGCGTTTATTAAATAACTCCTAGTATCAACTAATAAATTTAGATTTATTAAATACCTGCTATGTACAAGGTATGGTGCTAAGCACTTTAAAATTTTATCTCCTTTGATGCTCACAGCAACCCTGAGAGGTGGGAGTTATTATTATCTTCATTTTATAGAAGTGTAATTGAGGCAAACAGGGGTAAGTGACTTGACAAGGGTCACACAGCCAGTGAGTGTCTGAGGTCATATCTGAATGTATGTCTTAGTGATTCCAGGCCCTAACCACTGTGCAATCAGCTGGAAAAAAAACACTTAGGAAGTTTAAAAGATTTTAAGGGGGCGGAGCCAAGATGGCAGCGTAGCAGCAGCAACGTATCGCAGCTCTCACATAGCCACCCCAAAATACCCATAAAATAGGACTCTAAACCAATCCTAGAACTCCAAAACGCACACAAAGATACTTCCCACTAAAGTCAGCTCGG
>CM053592.1:10194131-10237018 GCA_028646515.1 Pseudochirops corinnae
AGATTTAACAAAGGGAGAGAGAATAGTGGAATGGACAAGTCAAGCCTGGAAGCCAGGAAAACCTGGATCTTGCTTCTAACACATCCTGACTGTATGACCCTGAGCAGACATCACTTAATCTCTCAGTATTCCTCTCAGAGACAGCTCTTTAAAAATCTAAATTCCAGGGGAGGTACTGACTTGCACTGGCAGAGAATTTGTTTATTTGTTTGTTTTTAACCCAGGGATCAAAGAAATCACAGGCTCCAGCTCTATCGCTAACCTATTTAAAAATAAATGAACAGCATCTTAAAATGGAAGCTCCAGTCCCTCTGCAATATGTTTTAAATTCTAGAAAGGAAACTTTTAAAAATTAATGCTTAAGACAAATATCAAAGGAATTCAAACATATGAATGGCATTTTTACATATCTGCTTGTAATAGTTATCGTCATATTCAGTGAACATAGAAGAAACCTATAGAAGTTAGAAAAGTCACTAAGAAGGAAAATAAAGGTTTTCTTCATTCTGTGATCTTTTTCTAATCAGTTTAGTTAATGACTGATTACCACCATGAATTTCAGCTCTGCAGTGGATGAAAGTGAGAGTTTTCCATCTTTTCTTCCCCAAAGATAAGTAGGGCAAAGAAGCATCATCATGAACAAAAAATATATTTGAGTAGATCAATGACTGCCCTCCAGTGTTTTAAACCAGAATTTAAGAGAAACAAAAATAACCTTTTTCAAGGTTTTGTCTTCAGGACTATGCTTCCATCTGTGTGGTCTCCCACTGTAGAAAGGCAGTTCTTTCATGACTTCTTCATTCTATTTGCACAGAGTAGGTGCTTAATATGTGTTAGTCATTAATTCATCATTCATTTCGCATCTTTTAAAGATAAAGTCATTGTGACCAAAGTGAAATAAACATATGTAAGACATTTACAATTTTACAGAACAGATTTAAAACAGCTTGGTACACTGGGAAAAGTTCAACCTCTGAGGGCAGAGAATCTCGGTTTGAATCCCACTGTTGCATTTACTATCTGTAAAACCTCAGACAAATCATTTTTCCCCTAAGAGGTTCCTTTTCCTCATCTGCAAACTTTAGAGCTGGGATTAAATCAAAGGTTCATAACCTGGGTCCACTGATAGATTTCAGGGTATATGTATACTTGGATGGGAAAAAATACCTCTTTATTTTTTACTAACTTTTGGTTTCCCTGTAATCTTACAAATTTTATTTTATGCATTTAAAAACATTATTCTGAGATGGGGTCCATAAACTTCACCAGAGAGTTACAAAGGCAGAAAAAAAACTAATAATCCTTGGCCCAGGTGATCTCTAGGTTTCCCTTCCTAACTCCAAAGATACTTCTCTTTTTTTATTAACTTTTGTTTATTTTTAGTTTACATCATTTCCACAAGATTTTGAGTTAACAAATTTTCTCCCCGTCTTCCCCCTACCCACCACCCCAAAACAGTGATCCCACTGTATATCCCCTCCCCCAATCTGCTCTCCCCTATATCCTCTCCCATCACCCCTCCAGAGATACTTCTTAGAGAATGGAACAAGAAAACAGTAGAATTATTCATTTTTTTAAAATATGATGTATATGTATTTGTGTATAACAGAAAACAGTAGAATTATTCACTTTTCTTTACAAAGGTATCTACATATATGTGTGCATATGTGTAGTGAATAATTCTACTGTTTTCTGATTATATTTTGGATATACACACATATATGTACATATGTATGTACACATAAGCACTGGAAGTAATTGTCTAAATTATTTTGTGTTATTAAAATATCCCAATAACATTATTTAAAAAAAAAAACTAGCACCACACATCTCGGTGGTATAATAGAGCCCTACCTTTTTTATAGACTACCAATATGCCTACAGCATTTTATTATGCTAATAATATTATTGGTTAATTTTTTAATGAGGGTTTTTGTAAGAAAGTTCAACATTAATATTGGTGGATTTCTACAAGTGCTAAGGAAGGAAATAATAAACATCGTTATGTACAAAATATTCTGACGTAACAACACAGAACCATTACTGAGCCCTGAGGGAGTAGACTAGAGTGTTAATCCTTTTCCTCTAGCAGCAGTTCTCAACCTGTGGGTTATGTTCAATTGGTAAAAATGAAAATACGTCCTGCACATCAGATACATTCATAACAGTAGCAAAATTACAGTTATGAAGTAGCAATGAAACTAATTTTATGGTTGGGGGTCACCACAACATGAGGAACTGTATCAAAGGGTCGCAGCATTAGGAAGGTTGAGAACCACTGCTGTAAGGGAACCTATAGCTCACTTGATCCAGTTCTATAGAGTCTGGCACCAATGAAAGGGGTCAGATCTTTTTCTTGATTGTAGGATAGAGGTGACTCTTTATACCCCTTACCCCAGAAGTTATGGAAGAATCATTTAAAGCTTTACTTAGGCTGGTATCTACAGTCTCTACAAAAGGGGGAGTGGAAAGAGACTCAATATGCAAAATCTACCAGGTATAGGACAGCTATTTATTTCCTCCGCACACAAAAAAAGACTTAAAACACAAAAGACCCGCAAGCACATATTAACAAACATGAAATTGTAACTTATAACTGATATTATATTCTTCCAGTAGGTTAGTATTTTAAAACAGCAAAACATGAGCCATTTTCTGAGACATCTGAGTCAACATTTCACCTTCACCTTAGCTCTACACCATTAAGTTCCAGTATTAATGGATACAGTACCAGGGAACTTAAAAAGTCCCTTAAGGCAGTCAAAATACCCAAGTCGTGGATAGAGTGGCAATCCGTCCTGATAGAGGGAATACTTACATTGAGGAGATCACAGGTGGGTTGAAATATTGGAGTACATGTACGTCAGCATCTTCAATTAATATTAACATGGAATGCTGAATTAATTAATATGTTGTTTATATACAAAGATGCCCCAAGGGAGACACCCTCAGGCCAGCATCCAGACTGAATTGTAGTGATAACTCTCTCTCCTTCTTTTTGAGTCTCCAGAAAGAGTTAAGGTCATGTTCACCCACAGCTCTGGTGCAATGAACTGAATGTACTGGGGAAGGACTATCTTCCTCTCCTCCTACCCTTTCATCCCACAGTCGCAAGAAACGAGCTCTCAACTCCCTTAAGGGAATCCTGGAAAAAGGTGTCAAATATAATATACCTAGCCTTTAGGCAGTGGGGACCAAGGTAGATTACACACAGCATCACCTGCCTATGCACAAATGAACAAAGTATGGATAAAAAGCCAGGTGCTTCTAGGAGGCAAATTTTACCTCCTGGGGTATCCCTGAGATTTGATGAAATCCTGATTGGGATATGGCTTAATAAGAGTACAACTTACTTCAAAAGATAGATAAAAGATGGGAGGGAAAATTTCACCAGGGGGTTACTGAGGTAGAAACAATGCAAACCTGGGTATGAGAAAGTGACCATTTCTTCATCTTTGAACCTGTGATAGTGAAGGCAAGGGAGACTTAGCTGTCATCTGACATGCACCCCAGATTATGGGAGGGCAGATTTCAAAGAATTCAGGGCAAGGACTGGTAGAATTCTATGGCTTAAAATTCTGTAATGATGTCAGCCCTTAAAGACTGGAAAACTATAGAGAATGAAAATCTCTCAACCCCACTCCCACCTCACCCCCTCCTCAACTATTTCAAATGGAGGAAAGATTGGTTTGGTTTGTTTCCAGAACATTGTTTTCTATGTTTATCTTCTTATAAAATCACTTTATAAATATTTATATACACATTTACATTTACATACACATTTTACTTTGTTAGATGGATAGATAAATGGCATAAATAAGTAGGTGGGTGAGTAGAGATAGTGAGAGATGATGGATAGATGGACAGATAGATAGATATACAAAGAATCTGGGATTTCTTCCCTGGATGAAGCCCCTTCTATGAGGGTGTTCTATGGGAACACCCTCCACTAATGCAGATTACAGCCCCATCCGTGACTTAGTAGTTAAGTCCTTGGAAGCTGCTGGAGATTAAGGGACTTGGCTTCAGGCACACTACTAGTAAGTAGCAGAAGCGGGATTTGGACCTTGTTCTGCCTGACAAAGTTCATCTTTATATCAATTCTAACGTGTATTTTATATGTTTATAGAGACTTGAACTCCAGACTTTCTTACTTCAGGGCTTACCTTTTCTATTCCATCACACTTGCGTTGCATGTGGAGTCAGAAAGACTTGGGTTCACATCTTCTCTCTAGCACATTCCAGCTCTGTGACCCTGTGAAATTATCTCACCTCTCAGGGCACCAGGCAAATCTCTAAAAAATCTTTTACAAGTGAGTTGTCAATCCCTAGATTTACGTCCAAAGCAGATATTACATTAAAAAAGGTACATGTTTAAGAAAAGTAAGTAGTCAGGGGAAAGGGGGGAGGGGGTGACTTAAAAACTTTAAATAAATGTAAAGGATAGCTGTGTTTGAAAAAAAAAAAAAGTGAATCAAAATTGTGCCTGATCACGTTTAACACCAGGTGGCGATCTCTTGCTTCTTAAAGAAGGTCTAAAGACTAGATAGAAAAATTAACTTCTCTGACCCTGTTTCAGAAAGGTTGTTTTCTAGCTTTTGTGGTTTTTAGTAAGGTCCAGTGATACGTCTTCATGCCATGTGAGAGACAACATAAAAATCTATAAAAGGTTAGTTGCAAAGTCACTTAACGCTATTTGCCTCAGTTTCCCCATCTGTAAAATAAACTGGAAAAGGAAACAGCAAACCATTCTGGTTTCCTTGCCAAGTAAACCTCAAATAGGGTCATGAAGAGTCATACACAACTGAAAAAACTAAATAACAACAAAAACTACTAAAAACGTAGGGAATCGTTAAAAAATACTTTCAAAACATCTATAAAAATCGCAGTTGAGCCCCATGAAAGCAGGGAATTCTTTTTGTTTTTCTTTGTATTGTGAGGCCTTAGCACAGTTCCAGGCACACAAAGGTGTTCAGTAAACATCATTGGACTGACAAAGGCAAAGAATGACCCTTTCAACAAAACTACAACTCCGATCTAGGATCCTACAGCTGGAACTTTTGGGGTTTGCTCAAATTTGTCTCTGCTACACAGAAGGATTTAATGGGAGGAGGGCTCTACCCACTGAGAGATGATTCTGATGTTTTCTAAAAGCAAAAATACAAGTTATTATTTGGGTTTATTTTATGGGGAGAGGGGTACACACTTTGGGAAATGATTCCAATGTTAAAAGGTCATAAATCAAAGCTATAATTTGTTCTAAAAAGGCGTGCTTGATTTTGTTGCCCTGCATAGACACTCCTTTTTTTACAAATTGAAGGTTTGTGGCAACCTTCTATCAAGTCTATCAGAGCCATTTTTCCAACAGCATGTGCTCACATAGTGTCTCTGAGTCACATTTTGGTAATCCTCACAATATTTTAAGCTTTCTTTGTTATTTTTATATCTATTATGGTGATCTATGATCAGTGATCTTTGGTTTTATTATTATAATTTTGTTTTGGGGAACTTAATTGATAAATTTTGTGTGCGTTCTGACTGCTCCACTAGAAAGACATTCCCCCTTTTCTCTTTCTCCCTCTCTGTCTCTCTCTGTGTGTCTCTCTCTCCATCTCTGTCTCTCTCTCTCCGTCTCTGTCTCTGTTTCTCTCTGTCTCTCTGTCTCTGTCTCTGTCTCTCTCTCTCTGTCTCTCTCTCTCTCTCTCTCACACACACACACACACACACACACACACACACACACACACACACACACACCCCTCCCTATCAACTCAGTTGATAAAAAAGCAGCAGGATTTGAGAGTTTGGGTTCCTGTGGGGGAAATGCTATCAAATAGCATCACATGCTACAGAAAAATCTTTCACGAGAGGAAGAGTCCATTGCTGTGGCAAACTTCATTATTGTCTTATATTAAGAAATTGCCACAGCCATCCTCACCTTTAGCATCACCACCCTATCAGTCAGCAGTCATCAGCAAAGAGGCAAGACCTTCCACCAACAAAAAAGTTAAGACTCAGTGAAGGCTCAGATGACAGTTATCACTTTAGCACTAAAGTATTTTAATTAAGGGATATACATTGGTTTTTTAGATATAATACTATTACATACTTAATAGGCTACAGTATAGTGTAAACATAACTTTTATATGCACTGAGAAACTCACCTTATTGCCATATTCGCTTTATTGCAGTGGTCTGGAACTGAAGCCACAATATCTCCGAGGTAAGCCATATAAATGTTAGTTATTATTGTTGCTATTATTCTAGCTTGTTGAGATTTTTCTGAATCTTCGTTTTGTCATGTAACATACTAATGCTTTTTCCCAGTTCTTGATCACCTACAAATTTAAGTCTGATTTATATGTCTATTTAAGTCATTGATAAAAATGTTAGGTGGTTTTTGTCCTTTGTTCTTGAAAAGGACCAAAATGATGTCACTATGTTAGAGTCAAGTTACAGTGTGTCAGACTGTGGCTGATCAGACCCATACGAGCTCAAGATCAGAATGCTGTCCCACAGGTAGGGCACAAATAGTCTGTGTGAACATTTGGGGTGGATTCTTTAAATCTGCACATCTCAAGTTTCTTTTGAGCCATTTCAATCCTGCTTTGCTCATAGAGCACAGCGCTTTCTCTGACACTGGGTGTTCCAGTGCCTGTGTCTCCCATACAATCAGTTCCAAAGTTCTTAAAAGAGACCTTCCGACCACCATGTGAGTATTTTCCCTGTGTGAGTTCTCCAGAAAATAGTCTATTTGGCCGGTCTTTTGAGTAGAATGTAAATTGAATTTTAATGAGGTACAATTGCACTAAGTTGTTGGCCTCACTCTCTCTTCCAGATAGTCCAGTGGCAAGACAGAGTCATGGTTTGAGTTAAGTAGGACCAAGCAAAGCACACAGCCAGCCCAGTGACCTGCCCCCAGAGTCTGTCCAGCTTAAATGTTCATCAAATTTTTTATCCATCCTCTTTTCGTACAGTTAGGTTATCGATACCATCAATTTAAGATCTCACTAATCATTCCAAAGCAGAGTTGCGATTGGAGTCTATCTCCCCTTTCAGTAAATATTGTTAGTCTAGGGAAGATAAATTTTAGGTCTAAACAAAAATCCTGATTGTTATCCCTTAATGGGGAAGGAGGGCTCCAAGTTATCTATTCAACAGCTTGACTCCTTTCCCACCAAATGCCAATTACACAAAGACACGTAATAAGCAGCAAATAAATTCATTTATCCAAGCCAACAGGAAGCAGAAGTCCGAGAAGTCATACAAATTAGCCATGAGAGAGTCCCAGATCTCAATCAAAGGGAAATGCCTCCTTTTCTAGTATGGTAAAGCTGGGGGTCAGGACACAACTGAGGGGCTGGTTCCTCCACATACCACTTTCTTCCCGGTCTTTCTCTCCCTGCAAGCACCTCTCCCCAAAGACAGCCTAGAATTCTCCTCCGTAGGAGCTGAAAGCCAAAGAAAAAAATTGGCATCTCTCCTCTCCCAAACGCTCACACCCTTCACAGGCACAGAACGTGGAGCAATCAATCTCCACCAATGGGGAGGCTCTTGTGCAAATGGACAGGAGCCCCAGGGCACACATAAAGTAAAAATTCATAGGATTGCAAAGAAAACCAATTATATTGACAGAGAGGTATCAAAATAATTTCTTAAAACAAGTTCACTCTATACATAGATTGCATGACTTCCAAGGTGCCTTGTAGCTCTGAATTCCTATTTTCTTTTCAAACCAGAGAGAGCTGCAGGGTCCTATGACTCTGACAAAGACCTCCACAAGAGAAAGAAGGAAAGTAACAAGCATTTATTAAATACCTACTGTGTGCAGGCACTGTGCTAAGTAAGTGCTTTACAAATATGATCTCATTAGATCCTCACAACAGCCCAGGAAGGGAAATATTATTGTTACCTCCATTGTACAGATGAGGCAAACAGAGACCAAGTGACTTGCCCAGGGTCACAGAGCTAGCAAACCATGCACAAGTAGGATGTTTAAAAACATGACTGGAAGGATAAATGTAGGCAAAGATGGACAAAACTACCCATTTGGTGAAATGAGGGTCTGCTCAGAAAAATCCAGAGGAGCAGAGCCAAGAGAGTGGAGTAGTAAAAGCAGGAGTGCTCCCCCAAAGCCCTCCAAAAATGACTCTAAAAAAATTCTAGGGTGGCATAGACAGGGCAGAGCAGACCTCAGGGTACTTACTCACATGCAGCTGGGTGGTTCCCAGACTTCTCAACCCACAAACGCCAAAGGAAATTTAGAAGGTCAGTGGGAGAGTTCTATGGGACCTGGAGGAGAGAGGAGGGTGGTCCAGTCCAGTTCCAGGACAGTGGGGCAGAGGCAGGGGTGGGGCAGCGGGGCTGGAGGCAGAGGGGGCAGGGTAGAGGGGGTGGAGTTCTAGGTCCAAAGATGGTGGAGGAATCTAGCAGCTGATCCCCAGGGGATTGCAGGGATCTTTTTGCTGGCACTCAGGCAGGATTCTCTTGCTTTGCCTTGCTTGGACCTGGCTTATGGTCCTGGGTGGAAGTCCTGGGGTGAGGAGGAGTGCTGGGTGGCAGGGCTTGTGGTGGTTTGTGGTGGCTGGGGGTGGTGACCCTTCTCATGGTTCCAGGGCAGACAGGTTTGTGGTCACTCACAGACCAGAGCTGGGACCAGGAGAGGAGTAAACACCTGTCTTCAGATCATACCCCCTTAGAAGAACTGAAAATTTACAGGTCCCTAGAAATATATCTGAAAACAGCTGCACAAAACCCCTGAAGCTTCAGACAGTGCACCCTCCACTCTGGAAGCAGAGTGCTACCTTAACAAAGAACTAAAAAGTCAAGTAATTGGTTGGGAAGACAGCAATTTTTAAAACCCAATGGCCTCGGATATCTAAACCCAGATTACAAAGAGTTTCTATGAAGCAACAAGATACAAAATGAATCCACAGCATTTCTACACAGCAATAACAAATCCCAAAAAGAAGTCGAAGAAAGGGAAATCCCCATGCAAAATAATTACAAAGTAAATAAAATACCCAAGAGTCAGTTTACCAAGGCACTCTTGAAACACAGAAATAAAATTATTTAAAGAAAGAATAATTTAGGTAATTATAGGGATAGTCATTGTTCAGAACTGGACCATGCCAATATAATAAACAATATTACTGAATTTAATATTTTTAATAACTATACTAATTAAACTAAGACAAAGTACTTTATATGTATATTTTATCACTATATTTATAAACTAAAACATCTATCATCTATGTCTAACATGTGTATATTTTAGACAAAATCAGACAAAATTCATTTGGAGGAATAAGAGGTGTAAAATGTCAAGGGAAATAATGAAAAGTATCTCCCAAGGCATCCCATGCCTCTTTTAGTCAGCTCTCATGAGGAAGCTCTTCCTTATGTGATAAGGGATGTGAGAGGGAGGGAGGGAGGGAAGGGCTATTGATCAAGGAACCTCTCAGGGTTATGGTGAAGATCAAATGGAATAATATTTGTAAAGCACCATGCCTTGCACCTAGTAGGACTTAATAAATGCTCATTTCCTTTCTTCCTTCCTTTCCCTCCTCTTTGCTTTCTTCCATCTTTTTTCCTTCCTCCCTTCTATCTTTCATTCCTTCCCTTACTCTCCCTTTCCTTCCATCCTTCCTTTTTCCCTTCCTTCATTCCTTCTTCCTCCATAGAAGGCTAGCTCTTTTTCAGCTGCCAGAGAAATGACACTCTCTCCCTCTTTGACAGAGCTTCTCTGTTCTCAGCTGAGTCCTTAGAGAGTGTCTTGAATTCAGCGCTAGCTGACTGGTTTTATTAAGACCATGAGGGTTGTGACTTCAGCCAGCCAGTGGGCTGCCACCCTAACTGTCCATCACACTGATGGAGTAACTTCCCTATAATCTCACAAAGAAGTAAAAAAAAATAGATCTTTAGTTACACTTCCTGTCCAAACTATGGATGCGCCACCCCTTCATCATCTTGCGATAACTCAGACCCTAAACAACCTCAGAATACCAACACTCAAAGTCTGAGAGGGGCAGAACCTTCAGTCTTCATTATCTCCATTTCTTGGAGAGACTTGACTGATTGGGGATCTCCTGCCCCCCAACCCTGGATGTACTTCTATCACCCCTAAATCTGTCATCTAAGACTTCCTCCCATTGTTCCTTCTTCTCCTCCTCCTCCTTCTTCTTCTTCTTCCAGGTCCAAGTTGCATCGCCTTCAATTAAATACAGCCATCATGTTCCCTCTAAGTTTTCTGTTCTCCAAACTAACCTTGCCCTCTTCTCTCAACCAGCCCTCCCTATGACCATGTACTTTGACATTCTAGTTGCTTCTTGGATGGGTACCAGCTTTTCTAGGTCTTTCCTTAATGTGACTCTCAGACAGGAACCTCAGCTATAAAATAAGGCTGGAGGTAGGGGGTGTACCTGATGGCATCAGATGTCTCTTCCACTTCTAAATCTATGATCCAATGATTTCTAATGTGTCCCATAGCCTAAAATCTCTGGATGTTTCTTCACAAGGACCATTGTTTAACTCTGATTTCCATATTAGGGACTTGAGAATTTTTTTAATGCAAGTGCAAATTTTACATTTATTCTTCATCCCCTGTAGAATATCAGGCCATTAGATCCTACCTATACATTCTGTGAACCCCCTTGAAATCTACTCGTCTATAACCTAAGATGTGCTTCAAACTATTTCTGTCTTTACTTTTGAGCCACAAATTCTATGATTCAAGAGTTCTGGTAATGGCTGATTCCAGTTCATTCAGCAAGAAATGCTTTGGCAGAGTGAGAGCCCCAGCAGATGTCTGGATAATTGAAGGCTGCCATCATGCAATATTATACACCTGGGCCAGGTTTTTAACCATAACTTCTCATGTAATTCTTGTCCAGGTGGTATGGAACATGCAGATGGTCTATACGTTAAACGCAAATACATCTAATGAGGGTTTGTAAAATATCCTTCCCTGGAGCCTTGCAAGTCTAATCAAAAGTACTTTGAATTAAAAATGAGGGGGATGGAGGGCATTAGCTAAGCTGGATATCACAAAGGGAAACTGCAATGTACAAAGATTACTTTGGAGTACTCTGAGTTCTCAGAGTAGCGATTGGAAAGAAAATTAAAGAAAAAAGACAGTAAATTTTTAAAACCCCATGGCTTCAGATCCTAGGCATCCCAATGCAAGAAAGGAAATTTTGTTTCATGGAGTCTCACTGAGATTTAGTGGGATGGAGATCCCTGACCCACAGTGTCTCGTGACTACAAATTTCTTAACTAAAAACATGGTTCTGAAAATGTTTGCCTTATTAAGAAAGAAAAAGACAAGTCAAAAAGAGCTTGACTAAAGAAATCTAGGGTCTAGAAAAGGAAAGCCTGTTTCCCTTGGTGTAGAACATTTATATAAAGGTCAGTCGAATGGGGCAAAAGCAGAAGCATCACTGTGGGGACAAACTACAGACTGTCTAAAGAGAACAAAAAAAAAGACAAGGGCTTCAGGAAAGAGATAACCAGGCTGGTGTGGCAATATGGTATAGTGGTGGTGAGGGCCTTCAATCATCGGGCATTTGCTGAAGGGCTCTCCTTGCCAGAATCAAAGCAGTGAATAAATGCCTGACTTGCCTTAATGATAATTTCACCCTTCAAAAGTTGGGGAAAGTGATAAGGGGAACTGCCATTTTGGACCCAATTCTAACCAACAAGGTTGTTAAAATACCTGGGAGAGACGCCATCTTGGAATACCCAATGAAGGAGAGGAAAACTGAGTGCATTAGGGCATGAAGTGTGGATTTTTAAATTGGCAATTTCAAAGGGATCAGAGGAATGACAGTGCAGATTCCACGGCCTTAAACAAAGGAAGTCAACTGGAGGGGGATGGGAAATTCAAAGAATAAATTTCTAAACAAACACAAAAATTCCTAAAGGAGGCAAAAAGTGAGTTGTCTAAAGAGATTAATGGGATGCACAGGAAACTTGTCAACTCACCTAGTTTTTTAAAACTTCTACAGAGGTTATCTGCAAGGATGGATTGTTTGGGATAAATACAACAGCGTGGCACTGTCCTGTAAGAATAACATCAGGAGATGTTAGATCTCAGAATGGACTGGAAAAAAAAAAGAATGGACTGGGACTGTCAAGGAATATTAAAGATAGCACAGAGAGAGAGAGAGAGAGAGAGAGAGGATGGGAGAGAGAGAGAGAGAGGGTGGGAGAGAGAGAGAGAAAGATAGATAGATAGATAGATACATACATACATACATACATACATATTAAGGAAAAAAGAACCACTTGACCTTCATTTTCCTTCCTTTTTTCTGCCAAGGAAAATTAAAAGGACCAAGAAAAAATTATTAATAAGGAAAAGATGAGCATAGATATAATAAAGGAAAACTAAGCCTAGACAGACTACATCTCAAGATGCTGATACAATTTTTAAATAGGAAGAACAGGCTAGGTAAGCTCACCTTATCTTACCTAGAACCAGACCACCAAAATACTTCCCAACCATGCAGCCAGTACTCTGGCCATCCTCCCCCCTTGCCATGAGAATTCTGATTCTGCCCCTGGTACCCAAGCTCTGACAGGTGAGTTTTCTCCATATACTGGCTGGAACCAGGCTACCATGCCAACACACCACTTCTCAACCACGTCCAAATCGAGGGTACTACCTTCCCCTGATTCTAGCTCCTTTTGACCTAAGGGTTATCTTCCTTCATTAGAACTCCTCTTTGGCATTATCTAGGCATCATGATGGATAGAACATCAGCTCTGGAGTCAGGAGCACCTGAGTTCAAATCCAGCAGGAGATACTTAATAGCTATGTACCCCTGGGCAAGTTACAACCCCAATTGCTTAAAAAAAATCTACACTTTGATGGCCAAGATGCTATTTTCAGTGTTCAGCCCAATGCCTGGAACATAGTAAACCCTTAATAAATGCTTTTTCCATTCATACAAACATTTCTGTAGAACTGGAAAAAAGCAAACATATACTTATTTCAAAACTGGTGAGAGAGTAATCTGGAAACTGCAGCCAAGGGATCTGACTTTAAGTTGCAGCCCAAAACCACAAATCTAACAACAAAGAGATTTGCCCCTTGACAACGGGCGACACTTCTCTGGGTCCTATGATCTCTCTAAGTGGCCCAGCAGTCACATCTCTTTCAGTCCCCAGACCCTTGTTGGGCCCCTTCCTTGAGCTAGGGGCAATCATTTTTTTAAAATCATTTTTAATGCCCTTGGATTCCTTGCCAGCTTCAGCTCAGACTGAGCCTCAGTTTCCCCGTCACTGTTTACAGGTTTGCATCATGCATTTGTATCCTCTGATACATGGCCCCACTTCATCCTCCATACAGAAGAAGGATGGCACCTGTGATTTCATTGAAATAGGGAACTCCCAGATGGAGAAACTCCCTCCACGAGTGGAGGTCAGTATCTTCTCTGTAATAGTCTTGGGGAATTACCTCAAGCATAGTCCATGGTCCCACAGCCAAGGAATGTCAGAGATGGGACTTGAATCTGTCTTTCTCTACTAGAGTGGTAGAGAATGGCCTCTCCTATATATCTACCACACATTATGCCTCATCCTCTAAATACATTTTAGAAATCGAAATTGGTTGGTAAACTTCCTATGAACCATATTAGTTTCTTTAGACATCCCTTTTTTTCTCTTCATTATTATTATTAAACATATTCCTCTTTAGGTCTTCAGAATTTCTTCTTGAGAGTTTCACACTGTACCTAGGTAGACTTCACCTGCGTAATTTTACACCATGATGTCAAAGAGATCAAAGAAAGGAATGGGAGCCATATGTCCCCCCCCCTCAAATCCACAGCAGCTTTTTTCATAGCTCCAAACCTGAAACTAAGGGAGTGCCCCACCTGTTGCAGAAGGACTGGACAAACTATGGCATATGAATGGAATGGAATGCTATTTTGCTATAAGAAAGGATGACACAGAGAGATTCCAAGACAACTGGGGAAAATTCTACGATCTGCTACAGAAAGGGAACTAGAGCAGTTTATACAACAATATTATAGAGAAAAACTACTTTGAAAGACTCGAGAATAAATTATTATTCTAGCCAGCCTTGGTATCACGCCTTGAGGTTTGCCAAATGCTTCACAAATGTCTCATTTGGTCCTCACAACAACCCTGGGAGATAGGTGCTATTACTATCTCCAGCTTACAGATGAGGAAATTGAGGCAAACAGAAGCTATGCAATCCCAGGGTCAGATAGGCAGGATTTGAACCCAGATCTTCCTAACTGAATGTCCAGAGCTTTCTCCACTGTGAGCCACCTAGTTGTGCCTAACCCAAGTCTCTGAACAATGAAATGACGTAAGAAGAAAGGAGATGAAGCATGCCACCCGCCTCCAGACAGATTGCCAAGGGACCAACAGTGCAGAACAAGAAATTCATCTGAGGACATCATCAGTGAGGGAATTGATTTTTCTTGATCATACATATTTATTATAGGGGGGGTTTTTCCTAATTGGGGGGGAGAAGCAAAGAGGATAAATACTTGTTAAAAGAGAAAATAATAACAAAAAATTAAATTTCTAAAAATCTTAAGCCATTTTTCTGAATGCTCTGAAATCTACCCTTCTAAACCTTGCATAACCTTGGATTCACTCCTTCCTCAGACATTACCAGGGAGATTTGGTGAGCCAAGGCATCTGGGCAGACATTAATCAATATTCTCCAAGATTCTGTGCTCGTTTATGACTGAATAAACTTCCAAGAAGTGGAGGGGGCCGTGTTCCAGAGCCTGGGAGTCTGGACAGAGCCTCAGCTGGGTCTCCATTCTAGATTGCCCAAAGGTCTTGAGCTAGCTAATAGACCAGAGTAGAAAATGTGGAGTCCAGTACAGATAAGAAGTGAGAACAGACCGGAAGAGGTGGGAGCAGAACCAGTAGATTGTGGAGGGCCAATGACAATATATTCATTTGTTCCCCAGCACCCTTCTTTTTCTCCCCTCTGCCGCTGGGGCAGGGAAGCTGTCCTCCAAACTAATTAAATAACTAGTCCCTGTTGTTTTTTCCAAAGTCAACGTGTGAGAGAAGAGGAAAACTGATTTGTCCCTTCCTTCCTGCAGCTCCGTTGAGGTTGGATGTGGCCAGTGTAGGAATTTGTTTTCGTAGAGTACTCATGTTTGTTACAGGGATTTCGTTTTTCTTGCTTTCTCAATTGGGGGGGGGGGGGGAGAAGGAGAAGATGGATCTTCATTTGAAAGTAGAAAAGGGGTAGCTAGGTGGTGCAGTAGATAGAGCACTGGCCCTAGAGTCAGGAGGACCTGAGTTCAAAACCAGCATCAGATACTTACTATCTGTGTGATCCTGGGCTAGTCACTTAACCCTGATTGCCTCAAAAGAAAAACATTTTTTAAGAAGAATATAACTTTTAAGATCTGTTTCCTTAAACTCACTGATTCCCTCGTTCTCTCCAAGTGGTCTAGACAACAATGACAATGTCACTTCTGCTTTTGCTTCTGCTGGTGTACCCCCAAATATCTGGGGAACCTCATGTAAAAAGATAAGGAAATAGATGTTGGAATGCAATGTGTAAGAAACAGCAAGAAAGTTAGTTTGGCTGGACCATAGAATGCATAAAGGGAAATGGTGTATAAAAAGTCTGGAAAGTTAGGTTGGCACCAGGTAATGAAGATTTACAGCATTCATCTGTATAAGGATAGGATGACATAATCCTGCATCTGCACAGTGACCTCCAATAATCCCTCCATCTCTTAATTCTTTCCCAAGCCATCACCTCTGACCTGGCTGTCACTTCCTCCCTCCCCTATGTTGACTTGTTGGCGAACCAGTTCAATTCTACACTTGTATCCCTTGTTCCATCAAGACTTCTTGCCAAATCCCACCTTGCCAAACTCCCTCCATTCACTACCTTCACTTCTACTCACATGCTACTAAATGGAGCTAGAGGAAATCACAAAACATGACAACTAGATTACTACAAATTTATTTTACCTAACTTTAACCAGGCCCTCATTGAAACAAAGCAATTCTCTTAGATCTCCTGAACTTACTCATCCCAACTTTTCATCCTTCCTCAAGCTTCCCATGGCAACCCTTCCCCCTCAACCTTTCAGCTAAGGATCTTGCCTCATACTTAATCTAAAAAATGAAGCTATTAACCAAAAACTCTCTCTTCTCCCCTCTTCAGCTCACTTCACCCAGCTGTCTTCATCTTCTGTGTCCTTCTTCATTCCTGTCTCACATGAAGAAGCAGCCCTTCTCCTTACCAAACCAAGCCCCACCACATGCACTTTTGATCCCACCCTTGATTCTATACTGCCTTCTTCAGCAGATTTCCCCCTCTATCATCCCCACTCTCTCACTAATCTTTAATTTGTCCTTATCTATGGGTTGATTCCCTGTTGCCTACAAATACATCCATGTCATTCCTACTCTTAAAAAAAAGCCTCATGTGATTCCAGCTACCTACCATACCATATCTCTCCTATATCAATCTCATAGCTAAACCCTTTGTTGAGAAATTCATTTAATAAATTGATGTGTTCACATCCTTTCCCTCTATTCTCTGCTGCACTCTCTGCCCTTGGGCTTCTGACTTCATCATTCAACTGAAACTGTCCTCTCAAAACCACCCGTGATCCCCTAATGGCCAAATCCAATGTCCCTTTCTCTGGCTTCCCCCCTGATCTAGCCATTATCCTTGAGGCTAGTTGAACATCATCTTTTCCCAGACACTCTCTCCTCTCTCGGTTTTCTGGACACTGTCCTCTCCTGGTTGCCTTCCTGGGTCTGTTCTGGGTCTTCCTCTCTTCTCCCAAGGTCATATCTCCCTTGGTGATTTCATCAGCTCCCATGGGTTTGATTATCATATGTATTCAAATGACCCTTAGATCTCATTATTCATCCTTACTCTCTCTTCTGACCTCATATGACCAACTGCATCTTGGACACCTCAAAGTGGATGTTCCTTCGATGTATTAAATTCAACATGTCCAAAACAGAATTCATTATGTCTCCCCCCAAAATTCTCCCCTCTTCTGAACTTCCCTATTACCTCAAGGGGGTCACCATCCCTCCCAGTCACTCAGGTTTGCCTCAGTCATACTCTCCTCCTCACTCATACTTACCTCCCACAGCCAATCTATTTCCAAGTCTCATCAACTCTACCTTCAAAGCCTCTCTTAGCTATGTCCCCTTCTCTTCACTCTTACAACCACCACCCTGGCTCAGGCTCTAACCTCCTCAAACCTGTTCTGTTGGAATAGTTTTGTGACTGGTCTTCCTGCCTCCCTCCCCATTCTAATCCATCCTCCACTCACCTGCCAAATGATCTCCTCAAGTGCAGATCTGACCATGTCATCTCCCTCCCCAGCAGACTCCAGTCACTTCCCATTACTTCCAGGATTAAATAAAAAGATCTTTAAAGCTCCCACTGGAATTAGTCATGCTTAACTATGCACATTCATCACAAGGTTGATTTATTTTTCTTTTATTCCCATGGCAAAGAGAGGTAGAAGGGAGAAAAAATTGATTTTTGTTCATTGAAAAAATGAATTTAATTAAAAAATAAAATCATACAAATACTACCTTAATTAAAGTTTCCAGATGCACTACTACTATCGTTCTAATATCTCTATGTAAAGCATTCTGAAATGCCAAGTGAAAACTCTAAGTAAACTGAACTATAGGTTACCATTTTTACTAAGTTTTTAACAAAATAACAGACTTAATTTTTTTTTAAATTCTTGAAAAAGCCCAATGTTGAGAGATGTGTTTGAGGATTTATTCTATTGTCTTTAATAATTCTCTTCCTTTATCATGAAAGAAACATTCTCTCTGTACCTGAAGGACATTTTTAGATTTGGTAGATGTCAGGGTTCTCTTTCAGAGTACCCTAACTCTGCAGGGGCAGCTGGTTACTTACCCTAAAGGAGAAGATGCCAGTGCCTTCTCAAGAACAGAAGAGTCACAGCTCTGAGGTAAAAGCTAAGAAAGTTTATTAAAGTCTCTCCATGGGGAAGCCTTACAGTCAGATCTTAAGGCAGGCTTCAAACTACCTCCAAGGCTTAGTTCTTATATATACCCCAGATCCACATACCACACATGACAGAGCCCAGCTGAACAGAATTGTAAGAGGGGAGGTGCAATCACAAGGGTATGAAGACACCAATCAGGAACATCAGGTAACCCCACATAAGAGAATCTTGAGCAATGCAGTGTCCCCTGGCCAGGGACAGCACAATATGCTCTGACCTCCACGTGGCCCAACTAATTTCTGGACCTCAAACACTTCCCTGTGCCTCGACACAACCACTTGCAATCTTGCACATATTTTCTAATCCTCACAGGTAGATGTGTTAGCTGTAGGGCATAGTGCCCCTTCTGGGACCTGACATGAGCAGATTCCATGATCAGAGCTCTAGATAAGGCAGAGATACTGGGGCTCTGCCACCAGGCACTAAAATTTAGAGGATGCACAAATTTAACATTGATTTCCTTTGGCAGAGGAGAGAGAAGTGAGGAGCCTGAAATTTCCATTGGAGATGTTCTACACAGAATTTTCTCCTTCAGAGACTCTCTCATCAAGCTTTCTTAAACTCTGGCAAAAGAACTGGAAAAAAAAAGGCTTGGGTGGTGGGAAGCTGTGTCTCCCTCTCTTTCTCCCTCTCTGCTCCCCTCTCTTCCATAAAGAAATTCACCATCCTGTCAGGTTTCCCCTTCCTCTCTCCTTTTCCAAGTGAACCAGCCTCTCTTTTTCCTTCCCTTTGCAAACAGCAACACTTCCACTCAACAATAACAATAACTAACATTCATAGAGTACATTAAGATTTGCAAAGCACTTTACAAATAGCATCTCATATGATCCTTACAACAATCCTGGAACATGGATGCTACTATTATACCCATTTTACAGATGAGGAAACTGCGGCAGGGAGGTCTCATACCTAGTCTCTTAGGTAGGATTTGAACGCAGGTCTTTCTGACTTCAAATTCAACATTCTGTCTACTTCATCCACTATGCCACTTAGCTGTCTCAAGGTTGAACATTCCTGGTGCCATCTTCCCTCCCAAGTACTGTGTTGGAAAAAAGCTTTCTTGCCACTTCTTTTGTGCATGAGATGCCACATTACAAGGGAACACCTAGGTCCCTTCCAATACTGACAGTCTATGGAGCCCTAAGCCTCCAATATTTCCTAACAATTTCTCCCATTTGACTTAAAGTGTTTTCATTACTTCTTTTATGTTCACATCATGACATTTAAGTTAACAGGACCCCTCTCAGGGGCCAGTTTTATGCTGCTTTCCCTGGGTACCAAAATTTCTAGTTATGGCTCTGTCCATGATATAAGGCTAGAAAATTCCTGCCCCGTTCAGGGTCAGAAGTGTTCCTCCAAGGAGTCAGAGTCCAGGATGAGAGACATGGAGCATGAAAGCCAGAAGTGGAAAGCAGTTTCTGGATCAGAAGTGGGAAATGAGTCAAGACTGAGAGCAGAGTGCCAGTTCCGAGCCAAGCTATGTTGAGAGTCAGGTTGCAGAACTTTAATACAAGATAAGTAACAAGGCTCCAAGGACCCAGAAAGCCTTTTCTCATTTTGTTGTAGTCATGCTCTACAGATGCATATGAGGGTCTGTCCCAGTCTGGTACAGGGCCTGTCTCAGAGCAATGGGTGGGTCTAAGGAAAGGCAGGCAGAGGGGTAGAACTTTTTAATTGCTGTAATCTTTGGCATCGATTGAATAAAACTTAAAAACCAACCTTAGCATCACAGATTTAGAGCTGAAAAGGACCTCAGAGACCAGCTAACCCAATCCTTCATTTTAAGGTAAGGAATCCAGAGAGGTTAAGTAATATATGGGCAGTTTGAATCCAGATCCTCTGAGGCAAGAGTCAATCAATGTATCTTCCACAGTACCACATTGCCTTTCCAAATAGGTTGATTTAGGGCATTGTCATTTGAAGAATTTTGAAAGGTATCAATTATTCCCCTTTAAAAAAAAAAAACTTTGAATTTTTAAAAGGGTCAAGGAAATCTCACCATTACTTAGGAGTCAGATACCCAAGTAAAGTCCAAGTTATCCAAAATCAGCTTGTATCTTCAGCTGTCTTGCTATTTATTATACTCATTTTTTTTTAAATTTTTCTTGAGGTTTCCACATACAAAGTAAAGATAAGGTCATGGAGGAGGCAAGAAGAAATGGGGGATCGGGAACGCCTCACCAAGAGGGTGGTGGGTGCTGATGCTGAGTTTTGAAGGAAGTTGGGATTTTAAGATACTGGGGCACAAACAGATCTTGTACCATCAAAATTACAGAATAGTGGGGAAAACTGAGCCCTTGGGAAGGCTCTCATCCGCCCTCCCCCCAAATTTCTTTTTTTTTAAACACCCATAAAAAGTCTTTCCATATGTTCATACACACTCTGTTCATTCTACAGAAAGGGAAACAGAGACGTTTAGGCGCCACAGCAGAGTGAGCTCCTTGTTGGGTACAAGCACATCTCACTGGGTACTCTCTCTCCCACCCTCTAGACACTCCTGAAGTCCTCAGGTAGGAGGCACCTTCGCGGGCTCAGGGCAGCCGCTGGAACTCGGGCTCTCGGGTCATAGGCAGGCAGCCTCCTCCCCCTTGGCAGAGGGATGGTGTTAGGAGATGGACCTTGCACTAGGCGGCGGAAAAGGGCCACCCACCGCCCGCGGCCCCAGGGCTGCCAGGCGGTGGGCATGCCCCTTGGCGCAGCGGACCTGCAGCGCCCCGCGCAAACGTAGCCACGGCTAAGGGAGCGGCTGGGGCGAGCTACAACACGACCGCTTCCACCTGCAGCCCCCTTTACCACCCACCTACCCCCAATGTTGCTGCGAGCGGGTTAGGAGAGTGGACAGCGCTCCCTCCAGCAAAGGCAGGGCGGGAAAGGGGGGAGGACCTGGGAGCCTGCTCCAAAGCGCCCCAATGCCGCAGCACCCCAGGGGCAAGGAGGACTGAGAGAAAGCAGAGGCCGGCTCCCACGTCCCCGCTTCGCTCATTCTTTTTCCTGCCCTTCGAAGAGTTTGCATAGAAAGAAAACCAGCTGCCTTGGGCTGTGCTTCCTTCCCTCTCTGCAACATGTTCCAAGTAGGGAAGTCCAGTATCATCCCCAAACCTGCCCCCCGCAACCTGGAGGACCTGGACTCGGTACAGAGCATCCTGATGCACAGGTTAGTGTCGGGGTGCGAGGGAAGGGGGGTATGGAAGGTGGAGTGACCCCCTCGGCGCGACCCACAGGGGATGTAGGAATGAAATTGGCGGGCACAGTGCCGGCCCTAAGGTTGGCTATTCCTGGTTCTGCATACAGGACATGGGCTCTAGGATCTGCCTTCGCTGTATACTCCCCCCCGGCACCCCAGCAAGTGCCATGACACCAATTCCCGCACCCTGCTTCCCAGCACTCGTCCTGGTAATTCAGAACTCTGAAAGGAAGCTGCCCAGTAACTTCAATTTTCCTCCAGAAAGAAAAGCACGCCCCCCCCCCAAAAAAAAAGGGTATGTTGTGATAGTGATTCAAAGAAATAACATTTTTGAAAATTATTTACGCTTGCTCCGAATCTACCCACAAAACACTCAAAGAACCGCATTTAGAGGTTCATTGAATCGAAGAACACACACTTTCAGCCCCTGGGGCGAGCCTGGCATCCCTATGTTAGCTGCTCTGGGGAGTTCTCCCATCCCTGCTAAGAACAGACTTAGGGACCTGGAGTTGCTAGGGATCGGGAAACGTCTCCTGGCGAACGAAGAATGCAGCACCATGGCACTGAGCAGAACGGAGTCTGCGTCTTCATCTTGGAACCAAATGAGAGGCTCTGACCCCGAAGTCCTCCCGCTGGGCTCTGGAGCGCTAAGAAGGGCTGCTATCTGGCGGAGGAGGGGCAGGAACTCCTTTGGGCATCTGTCCTAAGTAGTTCTTGAGTACAGTTTGTAGGCAGGGGGAGTAGGTGCCCAAACAGAACTGCCTAAGGGTCTTTCGACGAGTTTATGAGAATCCTCTCATCTGTAAATATTTCAAGTGACCCTTTTAAGTCTTTGTGCAAAACCACATGGAAGGAACAGAGTTCTTGCCTTAGAAGTGCGATTGAAAGATAAGGGTGTGCAAAACAGAAACAATCTCTCTCTCCACCATCCCTGTGAAACATGCAATTTCGCAGTTTTCTTCCAAAGAAGGGGCCCGCTGTGCCCAATAAAATGCTGTCAGACGAGCCACTAAACAGCAGTGGGGGCTTTGGAATTTCCTTGGCCTTTAATCAAAAGGACCCCCTCCTCCAGGACCCCAAATTACAGTGCAGATGTGAACAGCCAGAAACATTTGACAGAAACTCGGGGCACGAAACAACTCTGATCAAGTAAGGGTGTGCTAATTTGAATATTTAAAAGTCTTCACACTTACACACACACACACACACACACACCCCAACAGAAATTCTTCATGGATCAAGGCATCCACTCTGATGATTAGCACAGAGAGGGTTTTATCCAAGGAACACCTTTTGTTGAAATCATGAGATAGAAATGAGTGGACTTTGACTCCAGTAGTAAAGCCTGCAATGGCGATTTCAGTGGCAACATCAAGTAGCAGAATATTTCTGGCAAACCTGATCAGTATCAGGCTGCAAAGTCATTTTATCTGAATCACTAATAAATGCTCCCAGATGCCTTAGGGTCCCTTGGAACCTGAGATACTAAAATGTACTTGGTTGAGAAAACTCGGGGTAATACGAGTTCTCTTGCCAATATTGTATTTAAAAACCAATGGACTTGCACTGTGCTCTTTTCTTTGGGCACAAATGTGAACGCATTTCATGTAATTTCTTCTCTCCTTTTTGAAAATTGGGAGATGGTAAATGCCATCTCTTCAGATGTCTCTAAAATTTAATGGAACGATAACCTTAGAAAGAAAACTCCTGAATCTTTTTTTAAGGTTAGAGGCCCCAGAAGCTAATCCAAACAGACTCGTTTTCTTGGGAGTCAAAGTGCCTGATCTATTTTTTTAATCACTTTCCCAATATTTTGTTATGCTTGTCTTTGAAAAGCCCCTCATGAGCCCTCCACAACTTTTTGGCAATTGCATTAAAAAGACCAAAAGCCTCAAGCAATGAGGAATCGCAGGCGTAAGAAAACAGTAAAATAAACCCTTATTTTATTTCTTAATTTCCGAGAGTAAAACTTCTGGGTGTTTATTTTTTAATTACTTGTGTATTTTCTCTTTGCTAGTATAGATTTCAAAATGCAAAGCAGTAAGTTGCTGAACCTTAGAGAAAGCTGGTTGAGCCAAACCATATTTGAACCAAAGTTGCAAACTCTTTTCTGCATGAAGTATTAACTTCAAAAATATGTCTCTTCTAACATAACAATGGTAAGGCAGAAAACTCAGCCGAAATGCTTTTGAAAAATGGTGGTTTATTTCCTGGGCATGTATTGTTGAGGAAGACACTGGGGAGCTTCGGTCCCATTTGCTCCCATATTTTAATTTGAGACAAGTGTTTATTATTCCATCATCTTAATTTAGGTGATTAAGCAAATTTTATTAGGATTTCTCAAGACATCGCAAAGATTCTTTTAAATATGAAAAAAGTTATTGAGAGAAAAGAATCTTATTAAGGATTGTTAGCATACTGTAATGGAAAGAATAGCACCCTTTTTTTTTAAAGTATTGGGGTTCAAAGCCTAGTTCTTCCATTTAGTCACTATGTGGCCTTAGGAAATCTTTAACCTGAACCTCAGTCTCTCCATTTGTAAAAAAAAAAAAAAATGCCATATATGTTATACATGATTTTAAACAAAACAAATCACAGAATGCGTGTTTGTTCTGGTACACAACAAACCTTTATAAGTGTCCAAGGTAACCAGGCACATTCTATTAAGTGACAAAGGTAAGACTTCACCACTACATATCACTTCCTTCAAATAGCTCAAGTCCACCTTCTTTGAGAGGCCTTTCCCAGTTCCCACCCCGCCCCCCACCACCACCATCACTGTGTCACTTTGTCTCTAGAATGGCCTCTATTTAGCCTGCGTGCATCTTGTGCATCCATAGGTACTTGCATGTGGTCTCCCCCCTTAGACTGTGAGCTCCTTGTATTTTTGCCTTTTTCTTTGGCACCCCTGCACTTAACACTTTCTATCATGGCAAGTTCAAGGTAAAAATGCCATTTTGAAAATATGATCTTGCTCTTAAAAAAAAACTGTAATTCCTACACAGTTATGTTCTCTAATCTCAAGTAGGCTCTCACTGCTGCGTGGCCATCCTTTTTAAATCTCTGATTGAGTTTCCATCTCAGTCTCCATAATGGCTATTTCAAATCTTCTCTTCTTTCCTCAAACCACCAGTTCCCCTGTATTACCACTCCTTTTTTCCTTTGCAAGTTCATCATCCATTTCCCCCACCCCCCACAACCCCACACCAGTTGTGGGTTCCCACCAAGACTCTTAGAGACAGCTAGGTGGCTCAGTGGATAGAGCTCTGGGCCAGGAGTCAGGAAGACCTGTGTTCTGAATCTGGTCTCAGGTACTTATTAGCTGTGTGACTGTGGGCTCTGTTGGTCTTAATCTACTGGAGAAGGAAATGGCAAACCACTCCCATTTCTTTGCTCAGAAAACCCCATGGACAGTATGATCTCTGGGGTCACAAAGAGTTGAACACAAATGGACAACAACTTAAAGCTCTATCCTAGACCCTCTTCCTCTCTCTCTATGCATCATTCCTTCTCATGACCTTACTTTTTTGCAGATAAATGGATAAAGCATGTATTAAATGTATATTATGTCCTCACTGTACTAGTTTATTGGAAAAGTATGAGACAGAGAGCAACAGATAGAGAGACTTGAGAGACAGAGAGTGAGAGAGAAAAAAAGAGAGACAGAAAGAGTTCCTAATCTCAGAGAATTTAAAATCAAATAGGGGACACAACTTCCAAATTTCTTTATCCTCTAAGCCCTCTCCCTAGGACTCCAACCCTTCATCTCCAATGGCCTACTGGACATCTCCAAGTGAATGTCTTGCTTCCAAAGTAATCTTTTTGTTTCCTTTTTCAAAGTAAAATGATAGCATTATTAATAAAATGATGAATTACCCTGAAATTGTCTCTTGAACTTTTTAAACAGCATAGGAATGACCTTTGTCAATGTGCAGAGACAGGAGATGGCAGGTCAAGGTCAAGAAATCTGGCTCAGACATAGAGAAGGTAAAAAGAAGTAAAATGAGTTAAGGATAGATAGACAGACAGAATCCAAACTGTGAAGTCAGACGAAAGAAGTCTGTCCTTGGCTTTGTTCTTTGGCTTAAATATCAGACCAGGAAATTTATCTTTTTTCCTAGAAGCAATAAAAAGCCCTGGGAGGTGTCTGAGCCAAGGAGTGACAAGGTTAGATCAGCAGACCTTAGGGAGATAAATTTTACCAGCAACTGAAGAGAGAAGATGGGTGACTAATTAAGAGTTTCTTAACTGGCAAAGGGTGGTGCCCGTGTAAATGGAGAGAGGGGAATGAACAAAATTGATTTAGAGGTAAAAGCAACAAGATTTAGCAACTGGCTAGAGGTCAGAGGTGAAAGAGAGGGAAAATCAAGGATGGAGTGTTTGTTGAATAACCTGACATAACAACAATTAATCTTTTCAGTCACTGTTTCAAAGCTCTGTGTACTTTTGTTTTCAAGAATATCATACAAGTGTAAGTTAGTCCTCATAACTTCCTAATAGGGAAAGTCTGGGCAAAACTAACACCCAAGCGGCTTCTGCAGTCTTACGAGCCCAGAAAGGGGGAAGATGTTCTCTGAATCCGGGGGGAGCAGCCTCAGTGCAGAGGGGCCCCTACAAGATTTCCTTTGTTGGCCCAGATCATAAATGTATGCCAACTGAAAACACATGTAACCCCACAGGTAGGGGGCAGCATCTGGGAATCTGGTCATCTACAAAAGTATATTTTCCAGAAAATGGAAGCTCACCTCTCCACTCCACTTAAGGCCCTCATACTTAAAAAAAAAAAAAATAAGTGGTTCTCTCAGCTTTGGGGAAAATCTTCCTTCTTAGAAGATGTGGAATAGAATTTAATTTTTCTAGATGACTTAGAGTTCTCATTAGAGTCAGTTAATAAGCATTTATTAAGTGCCTGTTATATGGCAGGCATCTGTTCTAAGAGCTAGAGATATCAAGAGTGTGTGTGTGTGTGTGTGTGTGTGTGTATACATCCACACACCTACATATATAAGTACATGTGTATATTATATATAAGCATTTATTAAGTGCCTACTTTGTATCAGATACTGTGCTAAGTCCAAGCATGTGTGTACACACTCATATAAATTACTGTTATATTACTTTCATATTTTCAAAGCATTTTACCCATTTACATTATCTTATTTAATCCCCATAACAACCTATGAGGTATGTGTAGCAAGTAAGTCCTGGGCTCACTGTCCCACAGCCAGTGGCTATATCTCCGCCTCAAGATGCTAAGGGTACTCCTGAGGGGTTGGGTAGCATTACCCAATGCCTTTGGCTCAAGCCCCCATTCCAGATGTTTTCCTACCACTGTTAGCCATCCGTGACTAACATCTCATTTCCATTCAATTAATTAATCAATTCCAACCATTAAAATCAATCTGCTTTCAGGAAGGGATTGTTACCTTGAAGATGTAGCAAGAGCAGAACAGTACCCCAGGCTAAATATGAGCTTAGTTTCTTTGTAGCTTTGATCCCACCAAGTTCACATCCAAAAGTATCATTACCAGATGATTCACAACTACCACTGGATTACATCCTGAACATCTGTTCTTGCTCTTTGGGGCATGGATGCTGAGCTGGTTGCAAAACTCAGCCTGAACTCACTCACCTGGATTCCCCAGACTCCTAGACAGCCTGCTCTCCTGAACTTTAGAAACTCAAAAGGTTGTGGCCTCCAGATTAATCTCAGTTCTTCAACTACAGTCAATCCAAAAGGTTACCCTTCACTGTGTGGTTAGCAAACTGGAACCAGTTATAGAATGTCTACACCCTCTTCAAAGTCTTTCTAAGATATTTCTACCAATCTCCTAGAAGCAGATTCATTAGCTTCTTGCACCTGGAGAAATGCATCGGGTGGATGGGTTACAGCACACTGATGCATTATTGGCCAGTTCCCCATTAAATGTGTATGGGGCAATCCTGTGAGGAGGGGTCATTACCCCCATTTTATAGATGAGGAAACTGAAGGTCAAAGGGATTGGGTAATTTGCCTAATTAACTAATAAGAAGTTAAAAATTAGAAATTTTAAAAAGTTAAGAAATTAAAAAATTGTTTGATGTAAAGAATAATTCTTTGGCTAGGGAGGAGAGGAACAATACAGGAGGAAATTTAGGAAATGTAAAAGAAAAATATCTATATATACATATACATAAATTCGATTCTCTGAATGAGGGCCTGAGGGTATCTGATTTGAGAAACATATCCTCGCTTTGTCATCCTGTCCATATTTCTGACTGTTCAGAGGCCTTTTTGCACATTTCTGGGCTGTCTGATGTATTTCAGATAGTTAAAACAGCTAAAAAAAATGAGGCATTCATTACAGACCTTTTTAAAAACAGATAATTGCCTGGTTTGCATTCTGCAAACTGGAAGGAAATGATAGCTATATTATTCTTCTTAACTCTAATTTTCAAAAAAATTCCATGAGATAAGACCCCAATCCTTTTTGTGTCTAGTTGTTTTTCGGTCATGTCCAATTCCCTGTGACCCCATTTGGGATTTTCTCAGCAGAGATACTGGAGTGGCTTACCATTTCTTTTTCCAGCTTATTTTACAGATGAGGAAACTAAGGCAAACAGAGTGAAATGACTGGCTCAAGATCACATAGCTAGTGCCTAAAGTCATATTAATTAGTTTCTGAGAGACCTTAAAAATATGCATTTTATATCCTTTTTATTATGAAATGAAAATTACCTCTGGTGACCCTAGCATCACTAATTGATTATTGCTAGTCTCTCTTACTACCGGGGAAGGACTCTTTGGACTTGCTAAAGATAGTAAATATTTAATTGAGCTTATCTGGTGTATTTTATGTCAGAAATGTATTGTTTACCTAAATTAGATTGTAATCCATGGTGGTAAGGAACTTATGTTTCAGTCAGTTCTGTTCAGCATGTCACTGGGCCTCTGAAGATGAGGTAGATGTTTCTTATGTCATGGAAAATGGAAGGTGAGCCTTGCTCAGTATAAATCTTTTAGGCCCTCTTCTACTTGCTAACTGTACAGAGGTGAATAATCTTTAAAGAAAAACAAAAGAGAAAATGTATTTTTTATTTAAAGCACTTAAATACATTTTTACTTTTCCTTCTTTTTAAGGACTCATAAATATTAAGATATAGTTAGCTTGAGCATTATATATACAGTAGGAAGCCTTATTAGCCAGTTTTTCATAATGAAAAAAATTAAGAAGAATAAATAAATGATTTCTTGTGAAGTTTTTTTCCTTCCATGATGCATTTGTGTTAGAAGGTCATCTAAGGCCTTTCCCATCACTTAGCAAACTAACCAATGGAAATGGTTAACCGATACTTGAACTCCAGGAAATCTGACATAATGAATGGAAACATCTGATATAAAAGACTAGGTCTTATAGAAACTCTTCCATGTATTATTCCTTGCTTTAAGGGTGATAGAGTTGTTCTTTGTCCTTCATTCTTGAAGAGGACCAATGACATCAGAAAGGTGATGTCTATACTTGCAAATGAGTTGGATTTAAGTGAGGCAGGCTTGTGCAAAGTCACCAGTCTCACTCTCTCCTCTTGAGCCGTCTTGCCAAGATACAGATCCGCACAACTGGAGATGGCCCGGGATCAAAAGCAAAAAGAGTGAATGCACAACCTTGCAGATGAGAATAGCATGATTATTAGGAGTTATTCTGCCCAGTTATAGACCAGTACAGCTGACAATCTAAGTGAATCAGGCAAATGTTCACAAAAACATAAACCGTCCAGATTAACAGGAGGGTGATAGAAAATGAACAGGAGCATGATACACAAGAAGGGAATATCTTTGTTCTACATCTTCGTTAAATTCCTAATTTCTAAAATAATTCCTCCAAAGATTCTTTTAGCAGAGGGAAGAGGTGCTTGAAACATTTGGTGTTACAAAGGAGGTCTTGTATAACTTAGCTATTACGGTTATAAGTATAGTATATAGTTATGGTTACCCTATCCAACCCCCTGATTTCGTAGATAAGCAAACTGAGCCCCAGAGAGTTTGGGTGACTTGTCCAAGGTGATACATTTTAGAAAGGAGGTCAGTAAGAAAGAGAACATTCAGAAGGGGAATCAAGAATATCTTTGTCTTCAAATAATAGATGCGAAGGAGGCACTTACCACTACCTCTAAGGAACACATCTAAAGTCACACAAATAAGGAGTGTCAGAAGCAGGATTTGAACTCAGGCCCTCTGGTTCCAAATGCGGTGCCCTTTTGAACTTTTTTTTCAATTAGTAAGTATATATTTTCTCTCTCTCCCAACTTCCCTCTCCCTAGATGATAAAAAAAAAACCCTTGTAACAAATATACAAAAAATGAATATCCCTTATTTGCCATATCCAAAAACGAATGGCTTACTCTGCATCGTGAATCCATCATTTGTCTTTCCAGAGGTGGATAGTATGCTTCATCATTAGTATTCTGGAGTCACAGTTGGCCACTGCATCAGTCAGAGTTCTTAAGTCTTTCAAAGACGTTTGTCTTTATGGTGGTGTTGCCATTATATACTTTGTTGTCATGGTTCTGCTCACTTCATTTTGTATCACTCCATACAAGTCTTCTGAGGTTTCTCTGGAATTGTCTCCATCACTTCTTATAGTATAATAATATCCATTATATTCACATGACATAATTTGCTCAGCTGTTTCCCAATGGATGGGATCCAGGACCATGCAGAGCTCTTCTTGAGATGTCATTTGAACCCATGTGATTCCTCAGAAGTGGATAAACTAATCAGATTTGATTAGTCTTGGGAGTTTTTCCAAATCTCCTAGATTCATACATTGGAAAGACAGCAGATTCTAATGTTAATGGTAAATTGACAGCAGGTATACACCAAGCAACACTACTCATCTCCTCTCCTCTGACCCTTACTGAACAATCTCTTTTCAGCCAGCTACTTGTGGATTCACATCTTCTTTCCTTGCAACATAACCAATTTGATCCTTGTCAGAGCACCCAGCATCTTCCTCTACCAGAAGAGCTCCCACTCCGTGCCCCTTTGTTCAATGTCTCTTCTTCTCTATTGTTTCTTGTTACTTTTCACCCTTCAGAACCCTTCACAACCCTTTTCTCTCTTTTTTTACCTTAAAGCCATGCTTCCATTTTTAAAGGAACACTTAAGCCTCTCTGATAACATGGAGAGGAGAAGAGAACTTCTGTTTACCTACTCTTCTAGGTCAAGCTGTATAAGCCATGGAAAAAAGACAAACATTGTACATTCTCTGTAGGTGACTACAATATTCCCCTCCAAGACAAAGAAAGGGAAGAAGAGTGGGAAGGAAAAGAAAGAATGAATAAAAGAAAAAAGACATTAGCTCCCTAATAATATTCCAGAGGTACTATAGCTCATCTATAATTTCTTTTAGTTATGAAAGATCTTCCAAATAGCCAAATACTAACATTAAGTCAGATTTTAGCAATGGACCAATACAGATTTCTGTTTTAACTCTTCATCCTTTCTTTTGTATTTTATGTTCATTCATGCATTCATTCACCAAACATTTATTAAACACCTGTTTAAATACCATCTAGGTATTGTGGGAAATTAAAAAATGTATAAAATAACTAGACCCTGCCCTCATGGAACTTATAAGATTAGCAGAAGGATATAATACAAATCCAAAGATAATGTATTATTTTGTATTACATCATATTGTATTGCTCTTAGCATTAGAGATCTGTAAAACAAAGTGCTATGTGATCATTATTGACCAGACGTAATCAGGGAAGGGTTAGGGGAGGAGGTATCCTTTGAGATAATCTTTAAAGGATGGGTGTCAGTTTTCTCATCTGTAACAAAAGCTTGCTACCTAAGTCACCAATGAAAGTGTTAAGCAGTCCCTTGGCCTAGGTCTCTAAACTACCTTCCATTTCTAAATCTATGATCTGGCATCTTAGAGGTCAATTTCTGTAAAGCAATAAACGGGAGCTAAAAATCGATTGCAAAGGATTGAAGAGACCATGAAGGGTTAGTAAGCGGAGCCATGGGTATAGACAACTTTTTCACAAAGGTCAGCAGTGAAGGGAACAAGAAAGATGAGGCAGTGGCTTAATGATTTCAGAAAGGTCAAGGGAAGACCTTTTTGGATTTGGGGATAAGTGGACAAATGGCTGAAAAGCTAAGTAAATAAATATGAACATGAATGAATGGATAGATAAATGAATAGGAAGGAAGGAAAGAAGGAAGGAAGGAAGGAAGGAAGGAAGGAAGGAAGGAAAGGAGGGAGGGAAAGAGGGAGGGAAGGAGGTGAGGAGGTTGGGAAGGAGGAAAGGAGGGAGGGAGGAAACGAAAGAAAAAGGGAAAGGGAAAGAATGAAACGGCAGGTTTTTAAGTAGATAGTAAGAAGCCAACAGAAAGGGAGAGACTGAAGGTACATGAGGGGAAAGGGATGACAACTGGAGCCAGATCATGGGGGACACAAGAAGGCATGAGATCAAGGGCACATGTTATAGGATAGGCCTGATTCAGGCCCATCTGGTGCTTCAAGTCTGAGTTGGAATGTAACAGACTCAAGACCACTGATGCTTAACAAAAGGGAGTATAATTAGGCAGAGCAGGGAAAGGATAGCCAGCAAGGACACAGCATTGATTCAGTGGAGAGCATTTTATGGCCTGTGTTGGCCATGCTGGTCTGACAGTCAGAAGCCTGGGAGAGGAGGAGCTCCTGCCTGCTCTTCTAGCTCCTGTTCTCAGACCACCAGGAGGCTATGTCAGCGGTTTAAGACTTAGTGCCCTGGATCTATTAAGGGTCAAGGATGGTTCCCAGGATATTGTCCTCACAGGGAAAGGATTAGGTTTCAGAAGAGGTGGGGCAAAGCTTATATAAAGACCAGAAGAAACAACAAACGTGCCTCCAGGGCAGAGATTGCTTGCTACCTTTTCTCTATGACCTTATTTGCAGAAATCAACAGGAAAATCTTAGAGTTGGAAAAAAAAAGTTAGAGAACTCTGAACCGTAGACTTATCTGGTAATTATAAGGCAAATGACCATTGCCTAGGTAAGGCCTAGCCTAGAGAGATGAATGTAGTAGATGGTCACCATGAGTTAAGGGAAGGTGTCTTGTTGAAGAGATCCAGCCTGATTCAGGAAGAGTGCCCTTTGGAGGAGGAGTCCAGAGGGAGTTCTTACATGCAGACTCTAATCTTAGGCATTTAAAGCCCTTCACATTCTGACTGCACAGACACTCTCCAATCCAACCACACAGATCTACGTGCTGCCTGCCCTTTGTATGGCGTTCCTGTCTCTGGGACCTGGCCCAGGGTGCTGCTCTGTGCCTGGGCTGCACTTGCTCCTTCCCTCTGACTCTTAGAACTAGTCTTCTTCAAAAGTCAACCCTTCCTGCACCAAGGGCTTTCCTGATGTCTCGCAGCCGCTAGTACCTCCTCCAGTAACAACAGCAACAATTCCCAAGGTTGTAAAGTGCTTCCCACAGTGCCTGCCACACAGCAATCATTATATAAATATTTACAATTATTATTATTTTGTGCTTCTATCCGCAGTGCCTAGAATAGGATCTGGCACCCAGTAGGTGCTTAATAAATGTTGCTAGATTGCAGAAGGAGAAGGTTGTTTCTTCACTGTTTTATACACTGATTTTAAATTCCCTCTGGGAGAGATCAGCCTGTTCTTATCAAACAGATTTGAAGTGTCTATTTTGGAAGCAAAACACACATAAAACTAGATTGACCTTTACAAGTGCCTGTGTGTACATCTGTGGATAGAACTGTCTGTCGCCAACTAAGCCTGCAAGCTGTCTAGCTGTGCTGGCCGCACAAGTGGTTTCTGAGTGCTGTTCCAACTCCCACTTCCTACCAGGCTATCAAGAACGGCGCTCCTGGACCATAAAGAGTGTCTTTGCAGCTGGGACAGGACAGGCACCTCACTTCCATTCCCATATCTATAGTACTCTGAGATCGACAAAGCGCCGTCCTCCACAATCCTGAGAGATGAACCTTTGCATTTATTATTCCTTCCATTTTAGAGATGAGAAAACATGCTCAGAAAGGGGTTAAGTGACTTGTCTGTCCAGCTAGAGGGTCAGCCCCTTCACCTCTTTGTTCAATGACCTCCAAGCAGGGTGGAAGGGACGAGGACAAAGAGGCTGCCACCTTGGGGTGCCTGAACAGAAACAGGAAACAGAGTCAATAACTGAATCTTAGAAGTCAAGAGCTGAAAGTGTCATCTAATGCAGGGCTTCTTAACCTGGGGTTTTAACTTTTTAAATATTGTTAATTGTATCTAAATCTAATGGGTTTCCTTTGTCTAATCCTATGTAGTTTATGAATTTAAAAACACAGTTTTGAGAAGGAGTCCATGGCACCCAAAAGCCTAAGAATTCCTGATTCTGTTCACTTTTGGGATCTGGGAAGAACTGTAGCCAATTACTATTAAGTAATGTGACAATTAGAAACTCTGAATCCTGGCCAATTCACTTCTCTTTTCTATGCCTTGTCTTTCTAATCTGTAAAGTGGGAGTGTTGGAATAGAGAGTCCCAGAGTTTTGGGGAATTGTCACTCAGTCTAGTTCTTACCCACTGAAAACCTCCTTAATTTTAGTGGCCATCCTGTAGTGACTCACTTTCCCCTGAGGAGTTCATTCTATTCTGGGATAGGTGTTGGAATTTTTTTTTAGTATCTTTCCTTTTTGAGCAGTGTAAGGTAATGGGGGGAAAAAAACCAAAACATTAAGCTTCACTATCATCATCATCATCAGTTAGCCTTTATACAGTACCCGGGGCAGCTAGGTGGCACAGTGGATAGAGCACCAGGCCTGGTTTCAGGAGGACCTGAGATCAAATCCAGCCTCCGATGTTTCCTAACTGTGTGACCCTGGACAAGTCATTTATCCTTGTTTGAGTGTCCTCATCTATAAAATGAGCTGGAGAAGGAAATGGCAAACTGCTCTAGTATCTCTGCCAAGAAAACCCCAGATGGGGCCATGAAGAATCCGACACAACTGAAAATGACTAAACAAAAAAACATCACTTACCATATGCCAGGTACTATGCTAAGGGTTTTTAAATACTGTCTTATTTGATCCTCACAAAGAGCCTTGAATATGAAAACAAAAGAGCTGCATGTGAGCACCAGCACTCACCTCACCTCTCTATAGCAGTTTCTTCATCTGTAAAACATGGGGATTATTGATGAGAAGCACTAAAGTCATTGGTAGCTCTGAATATACGACCCTATGGGTGTGAAGTTGACCAGCTCCCCCAGCCACCCATCAAGATAATCCCCACAATCCACTTTAAGAAATTATAGGATATTGGTCTATGAATGGTCATTTGCATATGAAAAATCAGGAAATGAGGCAGAGGATTTGAGTGTAATGAGTGGGGCCAAGGCTTTTGGTGGAGGTACAAACTTAAAGGACATCAAATCATTCACTCCATAGAAAAACTCTTTGAGTATAACGAATGTGGGGAAATTTTCAGCATGAGGGTATGAGGTTATGAGGATTTCACCCTGGAAAGAAATCCTTCGTGATGAGTGCAGGGAAGTCTTTTGTAATAAATGTCGCTTTATTGTACATCAGAGTATCCTGGAGAGAAATTCTTTGAGTTTATTGAATTTGGGGAGGTCTTCCAGTAGAGGAGTTAAGCTTAATCAGCACAAGAACTGAGGATGGGGAAAAAAAAAAAAAACAACCCTTTGAATGTGATCCCTGTGAGAAATCTTCCACTAGAAGGAGCAGTGACTTTGGAGTGAAGGGACACCTTTATTCAGATTATGACTGTCACTACCTGTGTGACCTTGGGTAGGTCACAATCTTTCTGGGACTGGTTTACTCATCTGTAAAATGAAAGGATTGGGCTAGATAACTTTTGAGCCTCCTTCCAGTTCTAAATCTTAGGCCTATCAGAGACAATGGACTTGCTACTGGGTGTCTGACTGCTTCAATTATCTTTGTCTATTCATTAACTTGACTGAATAGGAGAGGTTGAGATTTTTAAAACTGAGAAATTGACACTTGGAGTCCATTGAAAAGTCAATCAACTCTTCTGGAGTCAGTGATAGATGAAGGATTAAGTTCTTGTGGTCTCTCTTGCATTGCAAGTATATGGGGAGGGGGCAATATTTCTTTCTATTCCCCCTACTTTCCATCCATCTCCTCCCAAATCTTTCCATAGGAGATGGCCATAGATGTTGTAAAGTTAATGGCATATGAGATCTTCTTGACCACTAATAGGCCTCACGTGGAGCCCATTAAGGGGTGGGTCACAAGAGTTGTGATGCCCTCTTATCCTGAAGAAGTACATATATACTCTGAGATTAGCATTTTGCTTTGGGGCTGACTCACTGGAAGAGTGGTCTTGTGATTTGACCAGATGAGACTTTGGGTAGACGTTAATAAGTGCCCCCCACCCCTTTGAAAACCCCAATGTTGGTGGTTCTCTCTCTGGTGACTATGTATGCATTGCCTTGGTCAGACAGTTGGATTTGTCTATTGATCTATGCTAATTCCTCAGACAGTTAGAAGTCCTATCTGTTGGTCTTTATTTCACTGTTTGGATTTTCTTGGAAGTTCAGGGTGCTGATTTTCCCCCTGAACTAATGAATGTGATTAGAAAGATTGTTGACCCCTTAGACAGCTCTCTTTCCTAGTAAAGTGGATCTAATAACCTGTGCTAGTAGCCATCCTGGGTATGACAGTGTGGTTGCCACTACAGATGTGTGCTTACATGTAACCTGAGAAGAGAACTCAAGGGCCTTGTTTCCTGAACCCCACCTTTCTAGGCACCTGGAGCTGGGGCTCAGGGCTGAGACTCCAAGGGGACAGAGCTGAGACAGCTTCCTGCTCATCTAAGAGCAGGGGCTCTAATTCATTCTAAAACATGACAGCAGTGCCCTGAGGCCTTCTACTGAGCTGGGAGATTGGAGACAGTATGGACCAGAGTGGGGAACCTGGTACAGACCAAAGCCAACCCTTGGAGCTACATGCCCAGCAGAGCAAGCAGCCCACTAAGCTGTACAGGGAAAGCAGGAGAAACAGGGACCCCACAGTGTCAAGGGAGTCACAAGCATCCCCCACCTGTGTGCTATATTTGCTCACTCTATTGTTATGGAAAAGGCATTTGAGGATCTTCCCTGCCCCTTCATAGGCCTAAGACCCTTAATGGGCCTCACCTGGAACCCAACAAGAAAAGCTTGCTTAGGGGAGGCTTGTTGTTCAGGAAGGCCCCTTGTAACTTTGTAATTAAGCAGTGGGTGACAAGGGTTATGATCTTCTCTGACCCTGGGGAATGCTATATACTTTGAGTCGAGGTTTTGCTTTGGGGCTCACTTTGGGAAGAGTTGTGTGATTTGGCCATATGAGACTCTGGGCAGCCATTGAGCCCCTCTCCCTCCCCATCCCCCCTCCCCCCACCAACTCCTGGCTTTGAAAACCCAGATGTTGGTGCTTCCCTCTCTGGTAACTAACTATGATGTGATAGTCAGACAGCTGGAAGCCCTGTCTGCTGAACTGTGTTGTAACTTCTGTTTGTATTCTCTGAAGTTCAGGGTGCTGACTTTTTAGGGTGCTTGCTGATACATCTACCTATGACATGACAGTATGTATCCTTGTGGGGAAGTGTGCCCTGACTTATTATAAATCTTACTCTGCTATTCCAGTAAATGCCTTTGTTTCATACTAATCGTATCCTTTGGATGATTATTGAAACGTAAATCCATTGAGTGGGATCTCAAGAACTGTAATTTCAGGTTTATCTTGAACCTGAGGAACCTAACTTGTGACAGTGCAGGCCAGGGGAGGAGGATCCTCCAGGGTACCCCACTATGATCCTACTCCTGGGTTTCAGAGGGAAAAGTCAAGAGGACACACTGAAAACAGAGCATTCATTCTCCACCGGAGAGATTGCAACCTAATACTAACACCCTCTATAGCCCAAATCCTACGATCAATAGGCTGTGAACTGCTCAAATCCTGTAATCTGTGGTTGTGAATTGCCCATGGCCAAATAGCTAACAGGTGACCTAACACGTGAGAATTTCTATTCTCTTAGAATATTTTATTTCTGTTGATGTGTGCACATGACACTTCTCTCTCTGCCAATAGGAGACCCATCAGCTAGCACTGTGCACAGCCAACAGTAAGTGCTTAATGAATGACTGCTGAACTGAAGGGTGTGAACACGAACCTTCCCACCGTGTCACAAGGTAGCTGTAAGGAAAGCTAGCGCTCTGCAAGCCCTAAAGTGTCAGCCGTGAGCAGTTATCCTTGATGAAGAAGATGAATTTGTTCCCCCCATCCTCTGTACGGCTCCGCTGCTCTCCGCCTGCTCTCTGCAGCTCAGGGCTCCGGATCAGACCGGACGGTCCTGGAGGGCCCTTTCAAGCCCAAACTAGCCCATCACTCGTCATAAGCCCCATTCTTCCTCCGGATATGCTGAGTGGCAGGGAGCCAAGGGACAGAGGACGGGGAATGTCCCTCAGAAGGGGCTACCCCTTCTTGTTTTACAGACGGCCGGTGCAGGGACTTGCCCAAGGTCACACGGGTTGTGAGTAGCAGAGTCAGAAAATGCATCCTGATCTCTCCGGGCTTCCAGCGGCATCACACTGCCTCCTTCCCTCTACTCTCTTCCCCTCTTCTTCCCTCTTCCTTCCCTCTCCCTTCCCTGGCTCCTTTGCTCTTTCCCCTCCCCCCTCTTCCTGCTTGTTGCACCCCTCCACCTCCTTTCTCGTCTTCCTCCTCCTTCCTCTGCTCTGCCCTCCTCCTCTTCCCTTCCTCCTCCCTCCTGGCCTCTCTTTCCCTCCAGAGCCTGGACGCTTCCCCGTCTCCTAGGCGACCTCAGCAGCAGCCAATAGAAACAGCTGTTGGGGTCACGTGGCCCGAGGCCCCGCCCCCAGCCCTAGTTCTTTGCCTGGGCTCCCAGACATGTCGGGCGGGAGCACCTCCCGGGTCTCGCCTGGAGCTCCGCACGGGAAAGCCGCTTCGCTGGCCGCAGGGAGGACGGAGGATGGGGCGGGGGCGGCCGCGGCCCGTCTAGGGGGCGCCCCCGCCTCGCCGGAGGAGGAGGAGGAGGAGGCCGAGAGCTGGGAGAGCGGCGACGGCGGGAGCCGAGGCTCGTCGTACTTTTCCGGCAGCGACGACGAGTAAGAGTCGCGAAGAGGGACATTTCTGTGCGTCCGTTGCGCACCTAAGGAGGACCACGTGGTGGGGAAGAGGGGAGGGGCAGCGCGGGGCAGAGAGGGAGCGGGATCTGCCAAGTTCTGTATCTTGGGCGGCCGTTCATCCAGCCTCGGCCGTGGGTGGTCTGGGAGAGGTAGGAGCCCACATCCAACCCATTTTACATCTGAGCAAACTGAGGTTCAGAGGGAGGTGACTCCCCGAGGTTGCACAGGGAGGGTCTGGTCAGCATTCGAACTCAAGCCCTCCACTTCCCAAGCCACCGCCCCTTCCACCCAGTATGCCTCCCTCGAGATGCAGTGGAGTTCACTGTAGTGGGCATTGACAGCCGACCCCCTCTTCTGGAATTGTAAAGGCTTAAATGTCAGTAATTCATTCATGAGTGCTCATTCCTGTATTGACCAACTGCGCATGTGCGCTCTCCCTTCTGAGACCCAGAATTTCCAGCGCGAAGAGACCCTGGGACATTGAGTCTCTGCCCCCCAGGGAGCTCCGTCCAATGGGAGGCAGCCACCATCATGTGCATAAATAGCATGTCAGTATCATGGAGTCAGCTGTAATATGCAAGTGTGTGTGTGTGTGTGTGTGTGTGTGTGTGTGTGTGTGTGTGTAGGTAGGTAAGGCGGCTGTTCTTGACAACGTTGCAAAAAGCATTATGGAATAAGTGATTGGAAGGACATAAAATAAAGGGCTTTTTTGACGGGCAGGACCGTACAGAAAAAGGAATTTTAGGGTCTCAGGCGTCCAGTGCAGCCCCTACTGAGCAGCCCAGCCTCCGTAGCTTGTCACCCCACTGCTTTCATTTCTGGGTAAATTCAATAGATAAATGTGAAGTCTTGCTCAACAGGACATGGAGGAAACTAAGACACAAGATGAGGGAGGGATAAAGAACAATCCTTCTGAAAGAGTTTGGGGGTGGAGTTAATGTCTGTGCGCTCAGTAAATAGGTAGGGTGATGTGTCACCCAAAACATCCAGTGCACGTTTGGGCTGCATTAAGTGGGGCGCAGCTTCCAGGAGTGGGGAGGTGATGGTCCCACGTCCTCTGCCCTGGTCAAATCTTCCTCTTCATTTCTGCAGGCCATTATTCTTGAAGGGCATTGTTTAATTAGAGTGCCCAGAGGAGGGAGGCCAGGATGGGGAAGGGCCTGTAGGCTGTGATGTGACTGAGAAGCGGTCAGCCTGGGGAAGAGGGCATGCTAGCCATCTTCAGTTATTTGAAGGGCTGCCCGTGGAGTGGAGAAGGAATTAGACTCACTTCTTTGGGTCCTAGAGGGCAGAACCACGGGCAGAGGGTGGAGTTCCACAGAGGCTGATTTAGTCCTGAAGCCAGGAAAAGCTTCCTGACAATTAGAGTGGCCCCAAAGTGGAATGGACTGCCCAGGAAAATAGTGAGCTCCCCCTGCCTGGAAGTCCTCAGGCAGGGGCTGGACACACTTAGGGATGGGAAGTTTCATATTAGTACAGTGGCATCAGAGTCAGGAGGACCTCAATTCAAGTCCTGCCTCCGATTTATTGAGCCAGTGTGACCCTGGCCAAGTCCCTTACCCTCTGCAGGCATTTCTCTAAGTTGATAAATTGCAGATCTGCATTGGCAGTGTGAGTGTCCATACTGAGTCCTTTTACCAGGAAAATCACAGGGCCTGGTTAAACCACTTCTTGAGATCATGTACTTTTTGTGGCTTTTATTTTCATGCACTGATTGGTTTGGGGCTTTTGTATTCTGGATACTTATACAAAAAAGACATTTACTAAATGCTCATTGCTTTGACTTGAGTGCTAAATTGTTTTAAATTTTATGGTAGTCGATTTGACAATCATTTTAATATTGAAATGAGCAATTGAAACAATTGAAATTTGGGGCTATGGTTTCTGGCTGTCAAGTCTTCTAATAAATTTAGAATCAGAGATCATAGAGTTAAAGCTAGAAGAATCTTCAGAGGATAGTCCTCTTGTCCAAAGCCCTCATTGGGGATCACCATCATCATCAGATGGGGAATCTGAGGCCTATGAAGACTAGGGCACTTGCCAATGGCCATATAGGGTCTGGCTCCACTCTACCACGCTGGGACCTTTTAAAACTCTTACCTCTGGAAAACAAGTATAAAGGAGTAGGTGATGCCTGACCATTGACCTGGCCCTTTCTCTGCTTTTATCACCATGCCAGCCATCACTATGGCCCAGAAATTCCAGTTACTATCATTTGCAACCTCATACAAGTGGCCTTACATTGTGGCTTACTAGTTTTTTGGACAGAGGTAGTCCAGTTCTGACACCTTGCCCAGATTTCTCAGGACACTAGAACTGTGTCTGCATCCCAGGCGATAGACATGTCTATAGAATTTCTTAGAACATCCTTTTCTCATCTCTTTTCATCATTGCCAGTTGGCAGGGTGCAACATGAAACCTGAGTTTTAATTGTACAAATATATTTCTTTTCTTTTCAATGACTGGAATGGGTTCTCATGTAGTTATTTATAGTTTGAAATTCTTCTTTTGAAAATTATTCAATCCTTTGATCATTTATCTATTGGGGAATGGCTCTTGATGTTGTAAATTTGTGTGAATTCCCATTATTTTGAATATCAGACTTTTCTTGGTGAAAACTGATAAAAAATATTTTCTCCCCTCTACCATTTCACTTCTAATTCAGTCTTTGATTTTATCATGCAAAAAACTTCCAGTTGCATGTAGTCAGAACTGTCTTTTCATCTTTTCCGATTTTCTTTAGATAAAAAGTCTTCCCCTGGTCCTAATAGTGAAAGGTCCAGGGCTTAAACCTAATCTCCACCCAACTGCTTTCGGGTTTTCCCAGCATTTCCTGTCAAGAGAGGTGTTCCCCTCCCAGGAATTGAAGCTCTTTGGTTTGCCAAAGCATTGGATAACCATTCTGATGGATTCAGTCTCTGGCTTTTCTAATCTGTGCCACCAATTGATTCTTAATCAGGCACATGAAATGTGGATTTTTAAAAAATCTTTTATTTATTTTTAGTTTTCAACATTCATTTCCACAAGATTTTGAGTTACAAATTTTCTCCCCATCTTTCCCCTACACCCCACACACCAAGATAGCAAGCCTACTGAATGCCCCCTCCCCAAATTTGCTCTCTCTTATATCCTTCCCCCCAACTTTCTAATAGGGCAAGATGGATTTCTGTACCCCAGTGTCTGTATATCTTAATTCCCAGTTGCATGTAAAAAACAATTTTTTTTAACATTTGTTTTTAAAACTTTGAGTTCCAGATTCTTTCACTTCTTTCCCCCTCACCTACCCCCACTGGGAAAACAAGCAATTTAATGTAGGTTGTATATGTATAGTTACACAAAACATTTCCATAGTAGGTATATTGTGAAAGACTAACAATATTTCCCTCCATCCTATCCCACCCCCCATTTATTCTATTTTCTCCTTTGACCCTGTTCCTTTTCAGAAGTGTTTGCTTATAATTACTCTCTCCCCCAATCTGCCCTCCCATCTATCATGCCACCTCTTATCCCCTTCCCCCCTACTTTCCTGTACGGTAAGATACTCAATTGAGTGTGTATGTTATTCTCTCCTTAAGCCAAATTCAGTGAGAGTAAGGTTGACCTATTTCCTTTCATCTTCCTGCTTTTCTGCTCCATTGTATGTTTTCTCTTGTTATATGAGATAATTTACCCTATTCTATCTCCCCCTTTTTCCTTCTCCCATTATATTCCTCTCACCTCTTAATTTTATTTTTTAGATATCATCCCTTCCTATTCAACTGATCCTGTGCCCTTTGTCTATGTATACATATACACATATATACACACACTCACATATGTATTTACACACACATATACCCTCCTATACATACATACATATGTATGTATATATATACATACATATGTATGTATACATACATACATACATATTCCCATCAACTATCCTCATACTGAGAAAAGTCTCATGAGTTACAATTATCATTTTTACATGTAGGAATATAAATAGTTCAACTTTGATAAGTTCCTTATGATTTCTTTTTCCTGTTTACCATCTCATGCCTCTCTTGTCTCTTGTATTTGAAAGTCATATTTTCTGCTCAGCTTTGGTTTTTTCATCAAGAATACTTGAAAGTGCTTTATTTCATTGAATGACCATATTTTCCCCTGAAGCATTATACTTAGTTTTGTTGGGTAGGTGATTCTTGGTTTTAATCCTAGCTCCTTTGACCTCCAGAATATCATATTCCAAGCCCTTTTATCCTTTAATGTAGGAGTTGCTAGATTTTGTGTTATCCTGATTGTGTTTCCACAATACTCAAATTGTTTCTTCCTCACAGCTTGTAATATTTTCTCCCTGACCTGGGAACTCTGGAATTTGGCTATGATATTCCCAGGAGTTTTCTTTTTGGGATCTTTTTTAAGAGGTGATCAGTGAATTCTTTCAATTTCTATTTTACCCTCTAGTTCTAGAATATCAGGGCAATTTTCCTTGAGAATTTCTTGAAGGATGATTTCTAGGCTCTTTTTTTGATCATGGCTTTCAGGTAGTCC
>CM053592.1:10237518-10272856 GCA_028646515.1 Pseudochirops corinnae
TTCTCCACTTCTCTTATTTGATTTTCAAAATCCTTCTTGAGCTCCTCCATGGCCTGTAACCAGTTCACATTTTTCTTGGAAGCTTTTGGTGCAGGAGTTCTGACTTCACTGTCTTCCTCCTGTTCCATGCTTTGATCCTTTTTGTCCCCAAAAAAGGAATCTAGATTTTGATTGCTGTGCTTTTTTTGCTTCCTTTGCTTGTTCATGTTGCTAGTAAATTACTTGACTTTTGAGCTCTTTGCCACAGTAGAACTCTGCTTCCAGAGGAGAGAGCCTTGTCCCAAATCTCTGGGGCTTTTGCAGCTGCCAGAGCTATTAGGAGGGCTCCATCTCTACAGCCCCTACCAGTTCTGGCTCACTAGTCACACACTTCAGGACCACCCAAGACCCTGTTCCAGATCCAGGCAAGTTAAAGCAAGAGCAATTACCTTCTGAATGGTCAGTTGGCCCACCTACGATCTACAGGCCAGGAGCTCTGAAGCAGCCATGTGGAAGCGGCTGCGTGGCTTCCACACCTCCATAGCTTCTCACTCTGGGGGCAGAGGCTGGACTGTGCCTCCTTCATCCCCGCTCCAGTTCCAACAGAGATTTACACTGATCTTTTACTTTGCCTTTGGCATTTGTGGGTTGATATTAATGGCAACCACCACAGCTGCTTGTCATCCACTCTCCCGAGGTCCGCTCCAGCAGCTGTTAGTCAGGGCCACCCTCAGGCTAAAACTATGGGCTTCCACTGGGCTGGGCTCGGCTCCCAGCACACTGTGATGGACCCTTCCTGTCCCCCTGCCGGGCTGCCTTCAGCAGGAGATTTGTTTCTCTGTGTCACTTTGTGGGTTCTGTACCTCTAAAATTTGTTTAGAGTCATATTTTATAGGCATTTGAGGTGGTTATGGGAGGAGCTCACAGAGTGTTCTTGCTTCTACACTGCCATCTTCTCTTCCCCTCCCCCCCGAGTTATTTTAACTTGCCTTTTTCTAATTATTAGTGATTTGGAGCATTTCTCATAAGGGGAATGGCTCTTGTTCTTATATATCTAGATCAATTCCTTATATAACCTGGCTGTTAGATCCTTTTCAGGGAAACCTGCTGTAAAGTTTGTTTTTTCCCCTAGTTGAGTCCCTTCTCATTTTAATTGTGTCAGTTTTGTTTGGGTAAAAGCTTTTCAATTTTATATCATCAGATTGTCCATTTTACCCTTCTAAGATCCTCTCTATCCCTTGTGTGGTGCTGAACTCTTCCGCTGGCCACGGCTGCTGGATAAGCAAAGGAACTTGGGCGGTGTTGTCATTTTTATCAGCCCAACCATGACAGTGAATCTCTCTCCAGGGATTCACATCTGCCTTTATTTCTTCTAGGAAGGTTTTGCAGTTATATTCATAGAGTTTCCTTGTATGCCTTGCTAGGTGGACTTCCACATGTATGTTTACTTCATTCATTCTGTAGTTTTCTGTTTCTTCTGGCTGGGTCTTATTGTTAGTGTGTGTAGGAAGGCTGATGGTTTGTGTGGGTTTGTTTTACGTCTTGCTGATTAGCTGGAGGGATTCATTTTTTCCAGTTAATTTAGTTAATTTTACACAGTCTTCTAAGCCCCCACTCCAGTGGCCTGTGTTGTGACTTTTGGGGCACCATTAACCCTAGGGAAGAAGTAGGAGGTGGTGTGATAATCACCCCCTCACACCCACCGTGCATGTGGCCTGGCTATATCACAGTAGGAAATCATGAACATGAGGAATTTAGATAAGCATAGGGAGAGTATAGGAGCCAGTACAGAAAACCCAGAACAGAACAGCATCAGATTCTAGACAGACTTCACAGTGTAAATGAAGAGCCTCCACACTCTGAGTTCCTGAAAGCCCAGTGATGGTCTCAGAGAGCAGGTATGGGGACACTCCCCCTCCTCAGGTAGAAAGGCAGGAGACTGTCCTCTCTGAGTCTGGTGCAGTCACCATGGCTTTGGTGCATTGTCTTTCTTTGGGACCAGAGAAGGTGTGGATGCAGACAAAATGCCTCCATGAAATGGAATTTTTAAAAGTAACTGCCCAGCCCCCAAAGCTCATGTGTGTATGTTTGGGGTGTACGGGGTTCTTTACAAATCCATGCTCCCTAAGCAAATACTTGCCAGCCAGGACGCCTCTACCCTCTCACTTCCATTGCACTGAATTATTGCCACTGCTTTCTCAGGGATCATGAACCTGGAGAGAGAGACCCCAGAACCTAATTGTGCTAGAAATTGTCACAGGCTAGAGTTTTTCGACTGAAGTATGTGGCCTTAAAGGGACAGCATGCACAATGACTAAAATCATTTTAAAAGTGTTAATAAAGTCGGTCTTGAGTGACGACAAAACGTGGTCAGATACTGTCTGTTCTGTCGTAGCAGAATTAAAGGAGAGATTCCTCCTTTCTGTACATAATCAGTCGCTGTTTCAGAGGGATGGAAGAAAGCCAGTGAGCTTTAGAGGCATAAAACCAACTTGATCATCTCCTTGGCACAGAGATGGAGGGCTAAAAGGAACCGTAGAAATCGACTAGTCCGACCCTCTTGTTTACAGATGAGGAAACTGAGTCCCAGAGAGGCCCAGTCATGGACCCAGGTCACACAAGTAGGAGAGGTAGACCTCTGATGCCAGGCCTAGCCTTTTTTCACAGGCATGTATATGTATATGTGTGCATGTGTGTTACATATGGACATGTATGTATGTATGCCTAGAGATAGATGTGTGCACACACACATAAAATACACATTTCCGCCACATTGCTGACTGGTTTTTTTAAATGGCTTTCATTATTATTACTGTTTTATTCACTGTAATTATGCTTGAAATTAATTCACTGAGTTCTGTTTACCTGTAGCTCTATGTATAACCAACCACCCAAGCCATCAGCCTGAAGTATAAACATTTTGGGGTTGCCAAACCAGTTTTGGCCAAGCCAGAAGGTCAGTGACTGGAATTACTCTTTCAAGACTCTTAATCGAGGTTCTATTGGATGAATGAGGAGGAGTCACAGGATCAGAGATTCAGAGCAAGGAGGGACCTTAAGAGATATTCTGGTCCAGTCTCCTGATTTTATAGAGAAAGACACTGAGGCTCTGAGAGGAAGACCAGCCCGAGATCACACAGGGGTTAGTGGTGAAGACAGTCTTGCACACAAGTGTCCCTGGCTCGGAATCGGGGCCCTTAGCACCCTGCCACACAGCTAGCAGGAAGGAAGTTGAGTGGTTTGTGAAGGCTGCTGTTAAAATTAATTTACGCTTCACCAGCAGGCTGTTATTCCATAGGGATTAGGTTAGAGCAGCCACATGAGAAAGATTCACTTTTTTAAAAATCATTGCTTTGGGTTTTTTTGGTTTTGTCTACAAATCCTGGCTCTTTGTATCTGTCCCCATTTAGTGAGCCCTTCCTCATCTAAACCCCTTACCAAAAGCCCTACCAGACACACCTTCCCTCATCCTTTCCCCCCTCATACTTTGCCTTGCTTAACTCTCCTTCATAACCCCAGCATACCCAGTGTTGATTGGAATCGAGGACCTTACCCTGGGGTTTCTGTGACCCACTTAGTCACAGATCTTCCCTAGGCCCATGGCCTCTTGTCTTTTGTTCCCATGGGTACTATCAATGCCTGGCATGTTGTGTCTCCTCTTCAGAGTTTCTGCCACTTGAATCAGAATCCCCTCCAGCCTTTGCCAGATCCCCATTTCAAGACAGGACTCACCCTACTTTATCACCAGCCTCCCTGTGCCCCTCCAATCTAATTTTGAACCTGAAAGACTGAGCAAAGAAATCAGGACAGACCTGGGAAGTCCAAGTTCAGGTATCACGGGCACTGCAGCATCTTTTGACCACTGAAGCCCAGAGCTATTTCCCCACATGGCCTTTCCCCTGTTCTCCCTCCTACTGTAACCATCCTGACCCTGAGCTCTAAGAAAATCTTCTTGCCTCCTCTTTTTATAGGCTATTGTCCTTTTTTTCATTTTACTTTAATTTTTTTCATTCTGACCTTAAGAAACACCAAATAAAATGAGCATTTCAACATACACTGTGCAACAGAAGGAGAGGATTGTACATGAAACTGCAAATCTCTGTGATGCCGATCCTGTTTCTCTTCTCAGATACATAATAAATTCAGCATGTGACTTTTAAAGATGTCCTGCTTGTCGATGATTCCTTCTGGCCTTCCTTCTGTTCCCTACTCATTTTGGGGGGCGAGGGAGTGGGGAGGAGTCTGTCTAAACCCCATTTCTCTCCCACCTCCTTGCCAATAGGAAAAAAGAGAAACACAAAATCCTCGTAACAGATGTGGATGATCAAACTAGAGAAATCCCTACCTTGGTCGTGTCCCAAAATGTATGTCTCATTCTGCATCTTGTGTCTGTGCCTTCCTCTTGTCAGGAGGTGGTTGGCATTGGTCCTCTGGAGACCTCATGGGCTGCTGCACAGAGCAGAGTTTTAAGTCTGTCATAGCCGTCTGTTGTTTTTGTATGAAAGGTCCTCCTGGTTCTGCTCACTTCACCCAGCATCAGTTCAACCCAGGCTTCTCTGAAACCACCGTCCCATTCATCATTTCTTTTGATGTGCCATTACATTTGTGGATCATATAATCTGTTCAGCCAAAGAGATCGAAGGTTCCCCTTTAATTCATGATTCTTTGCTGCTACAGAAAGGGCTGCCATAAACATTTCTGTATGTTGGGATCATTTACCTCTTTCTTTGATCTCTTTGGGGTGGCTATTGTCATTGTATCATCTGCTTTGCTCCTTCCTATCAGTGTGATCTTCAGCAAACTAATTTTTTTTTAATTCTGGGCCTCAGTTTCCTCATCTGTAAAATGGAATTTTGGATCTCAGGCATCCTTTGTACATCTCTGGTTTCAAATTGAAATAAGTAGACAAGGTTCTGGTCTTGGAAAGAACATGGGACTGTGAATTAAGAGATGGGAGTCCCAAACATGGCTCTGTCCGTTCCTTGTGTGTCTTAGAGCGTTAGTTTTCTCATTTGTATAATGTGGATAAGAACAACTCTGCATGCTCATGAGTCTATATTGAGCGTGTTGTAAAAATAAAGCACTTTCTGTGTGCCAGGACAAGGGGTACAAAGGCGAGCCAACAAGCCCGACACTCAAGGAGGAAGCATACCTCGATTAGAGGAAGAGGAGGGATGAGGCTGAAAAGAGGGACACGTGGAGCACTGACTGGGGAAAGTGGATCTGGTCCAAACTAGGGCCGGGGCCAGGGAGGGAGCTGGAGTGCTGGCTCTGAGTAGAGACAGGACTGCAGGGAGCGTGGATGGGAAGCAGCCAACGTGGGCCTTTGATTCGGTTAGCCTTTTTCATCTTAAATTGCTCTGAAAGCCAAAGGCCCCGGAGTCACTCAGGCCAAGCTCAGAGCCATTCTGGATGTTGAGGGGCTCAGGAGGTCTCCAGAGACGTGTCGACTCACAACCCAACATTTTTTTGTGGCTCCCAACACCCTCCAAACTCTGCTTCTTCAGCTGAGCGAGCTGGACATTGATTCCTGCTTGAATTGACCCACTTCTTTCTCACTTTGTATGGATACATAATGATCATCGAGACCCAGTTTTTTCCTTTCTCTCCCTTGTCGTTAGAACTCAAAAGCAAGGCCTGACAATGGAAAGGGTGTTAAACTAAGTTCGGTTTAGCTCCAGATGGAAATAATCACTTAAATCCCCAGAATGTCTACTGTTGCCCCAGCCATCTAGCATTGACTGTAACTATCCACAAGCATTAATGCTAGGGGAGGAAAATCCCTAAAATCTTCCCTTGTGAGGCTTGGGTTATGAATAAAAATGAATGTGTTCCTCATGAGTATTTCATCATGAGCCTTCTGGAATTGTGGTTGGTCATTATGTTGATCACAGTTACTAAATCTTTCAAAGTTTTAATGAAAGCATTATAATCTATTTCATGATTCCCAAATATTTTGTTTTAATAGAAATTTGTTTCTGTTGTTTTTTGTAAAACTATTGAATTCCATATAATTTAGTAGGGATAGTGACTGGATCCATAGTTTTACTGACATAAGTAACTCCCAGGTAAGGAAACTCCCTCTTACCTCTACTCTCCTACCGTTTACCAATGGCAAGTCTTAAAAGGATGTGTGGAGCACTGAATAGTGTTCTTTGGTAGTTTTTATCCCTAATTGAACTGTTTGTTTTTAAAATAAACTTGGAAACTGAACAAAAATAGAATCAAAAAATTTATTTGGGAGTTTAAAGATCATTTGGCCCAACCACCTGATTTGACAAAGGGGGAAACTAAGGCCCACAGAGTTATTCAAAGGGTATGTAGGATGGCTAGATTCACACACAAATCTGGTGTTAGCCTGTGTTAGACCATGTGCTTAGATAAGCAGATTTTCGATTAAGAGCAGACTCTTTTTACTTTGTAATCAAGTAATGGGAAGTGTGGATCCATGAGTCCTTTCAAGAGCAGAAAATTTCTCTATTTTACCTCCTGGATGATCAATTATATGCACGCTATGTGCGTTGTATGCATTATGTAAACAGCACCTGTACATATTATGCATGTCTATATTAAGTGCTCTATGTTCATAGAAACTACAAGTGCTGAAAAACCAAAATGTTATTTTAATTAATAGGTGAAACTGACATTTGAAATTGCAAATTCTGGGCAAAAAGAAACCATTCAGCCCAAACAGAAGAAGGCCCAGACAACATCTAGTGATTTAGTCAGACTCCTCTGGGGTGAAGAGGTCCAGAGTCTTCAGCAGAATCTCCAAAGCATCCCTCACATCATCATGTATCTCACTCTCCAGCTGGACTCTGAGACGTCGAAGGAGGAGGTAGGTGTTCTGGAGCTGCTACCAGGGAGAAAATAATGGACTGTCCAAGAAACTTGCAGTAACAGAACTGTAGGAGGAGGCAGAGAACTGTATCGGAACTCTGTTTTCTTAATTGCATAAATAACTGTCATAGTCCATTGGGTGTCTCATTGGAAGTCTGACTTTAATGACCTCCTGTGGGGAAGAGTGAGGGCCTGGCTGACACTGAGCCCAGAGCCCCAAAGATGAACTCCTTTCACAAGGAATAAATCATCTGCCTTTATAGTCTCATTTGGAGAGAATAGTTGGATTTGTTTTCCTAGATAATAATACATAGGGTGAAAGCTAGCACACACCCTGTGAAGCCTAGAAAACATACCCATTTGGGGGCATATAATAAATGAGAATCAGGGAACTTAGAGTCTATATGAACTTTCAAATCTAGATTTCATGGTTAATTTAACGTCAATGATCTGTTCTTTGTCTAATTAATGAATGATGGTTAGATTGATTACTCATCTCCCTTTCAGTGAGCCTTAATCTCAAAAGGTCAGATGTATTTTAAATGATAGATGACTTAGAAGCCCCAAAGTATAACAGAGATCTTAATTCCTAAGAACAATAATGAAATGTAATGCTTAGGTTCCAAGCTATCTTCATTTCTAGGTAAATAATTAGATAGTTCTGGGTTGTAATTATCTCCATAAATTTTACTGTGTTCTTGCTCTAGGTTCAGTTGCCTAGGCAGCCTTTTAGCATGTCACATCTCGCATCATTGCTTCAAGGAACCACAATTTCATTGGCGTAGGGGTCCTTACCAACTCATATCACAGCTCCTTTGTGTCCTGGGGGATGATTGAATGAGTTACTGTGATGGTTGCCAACCCTAGTAGTAAATGTCTCTGAAATGGAGTAGCTGGGGTAGTCTTTGAATGACAGTTCATTCTGGAGCCTGCATTCAAATGGATGTTCCACTTGCATAGCCTTAGAAAACTCTGGATCCCCTCCAGCCACAGTGAAGCATCAAAGGGGACTATAGAGTTCTACCTTACCAATATGGCAGAGCAAAGACACAGTCAAGCACCAACCCTATCTGCTTAGAACATTAACTAATAAAAATAAATTTCATCCCTCCAAGTAATTGATTTACTTATAGTTTATTAAGTAATAGTATTGATTTTATAACTATTGAACAAATATCACAGATCTTTTATTTTTTCTTTGAAAGGCTATTTAGCAAACTATTGGAATGGTCCAGTTTAAGTTCAATGACACCTCTTTGCTTCTGCCAAATTGAGAGGCTGAGAGAGTAACTAATAAATGTTTCTTTGCCAGAAGTCCTGGGTTGATCTGAGGGAAAGACTTCTTTTTGTCTGTTTTTTATATTGAGATGAGGTTAATCCCTGAAATGATAAAGGAGGGATTTGTTCATCCTTGTTTTTCCACTGGTTTTTTTGTGTTCTGGGAATGAGAAGGCTTCGAAACCTAAGGTCTTCAGTTCTGTTATTGTAAGATCCAAGGCAGGCAGCCTTCAATCTTCTAGCTCATTGGTAGGTAAAATGTGACCAAGATCTTTTGTCATCTTGGAAAGTCTTTCCATGGGAAAGTCTATAGATGTTTCTCAGAGGAACAGCATGAAGATTTCTATTTGGAGATCAAGAAAAGATTCTTCTTGGCCCTGTCACAACAGCAAAGTTTTGTAGAGGCGCATTTTCATTGTTGAGATTGACGAATGTGGAAAATCCATTAATTGTCACACTGCTAACAAGCGCTTCAAAACCCAGCTAATTAATTGGCCAGAGCTAAATGCTATTGAACTTGCCAAGTCTTTTAATAAGGAGACCTTTAATACATTTGAAAGGAGGAATTTCCCTAACGGCATTTGTTACCTTTGCTAAGCTTTGGCATGGCTTATTTGCTAACGAATATAGCAGGGCCATTTTGGTTACTAACTAACTAAAATTTTCACATTTTTGCCTTTTTGGCTTGGGAGGTCTTGACCTCTGGTCTGCAGCAGGTGTTCCCCAGCACTAAATCGAGGAGGGGGAGGCTTTTCTGTTCTCTTGGTTTTTAGCATTTTGGATCACAGTGGCATATCCTTCTTTCTCAGTCAAATATTAGATGGGTTGCATTCATTCAGAAAAAAACATGTCACTTAAGATGACTTATAATTCTCATTTAAATTCTAGAAGCATTTCAAGAAATCATCTATTAAGCAGGAGTTGGTTATGTACATCCAAAATATAGCGTATTGTGAAAATACTTAATACATATGAAAAACCAATGTTTCAAACACATTAGTATCTTTCTAAATATGTAAGAGGTGGCATGCCATGGACACAGTGACATCTAGTTATTGAGAGTACATAAAAACCAAACCAAGAAAGAGAAAGCCAATGGAAACTAAAGGGAATGGCGTAAGTAAAATTTGGGTCAAGAATGTTTTGTAGGCTTGAAAATGAGTTGGAAGTTTATTTTGAATTCTTCCCGTATAGTATCACTCATTAGTATACATGTCTCCACCATAATATAGTTTTGTTGCCTTTAACTTAATTTGCACGTGGATTTTTTTGTATGTTAGAAATACTTAAAGGATCTGTGATTTCATTGTGTGGATATTCTCTCCTACTGGTCCTGATCTCAACCCTTCCACAACTCAGTATTGTTAATGAATAATTGCCTGACCCAAAATATTATCACCCTGTAGCCAACGTGCCAGTGATGCTCTCCTGAGGTAGGAAAGCTGGTTCACACACACGCACACATACACGCACACATGCACACATGCACGTGCACACATACATATATCACCACGTCATCCATTCTCAAGACCTTTCCAGATGAGATACCTGTCCTAGCCTTTGAGAGCCCAAGTGCTGAGTGAAACAATACTAGAAAACAAAGGTTGAAGTTCCAAGTCCAAATCTTAATTTTGATGTGAAGAAAAACAGTTACGGGCATTAAGTAACGGTTTGCCTGTTTTGTACGGGACTGTTAAAATTATGAAGTTTTCAAGTTGGAAACACTGGCTTAGCAATTTTGAGTATCACTGACTGTGTCTTTAATTCTTGTCAATTAAATAGCAGGAAATTCTTTACCATTACCCAGTGTCTGAAGCATCTCAGAAACTTAAAAGCGTAAGAGGAATATTTCTAACCCTCTCTGACATGCTGGAAAATGTAGCTGGGACGCCTGTTACCAGGTAATAACCAATTGTATTTAACTGTAATTTTTTTCTGTTTTGAAAATTATCTTTTTTGTGTGTGGTGATCAGAGAAAAATGCTGATAAAGGAACGATCTCATTTGCAAAAATACCTGTAAATGGCTTTTTATCCAAGAAGCTGGTGTTTATTGAATTGAAGGCCTTTTAAAAACTGGGATTGTGGAATTTATAACCAAAAGGAACTCCAGAGACCGTCTTATTTTGCAGAGAAAAATACTGAAGATGATTTGTCCAATTTAAACCCAGGTCCAGTGTTTTCTCCACTATTTCCAGTTCCTTTAAATCCAGGATTTTTCAGATTTCTTGCTTTAGGATCATAGGATTTAGTACTTATCAGAACCTACAAGGTCACCTGATCCAAACTCCTCATTTCAGACCTAAAGAATTTAAGTGAATTGCCAGAGTTAGTAAACATGAAAGGTGAGATTCAAACCCAAGCCCCTGACTCCAGATGCAGGACTTTCTACTTACTGTACACACTGAATCTTTACACCCCTGGATACGTGCACCAGCACACCCAGCAAACCACTCTGAACTAGCCAGTCCTTCCTCTGCCTTATTGATATTCCTGAAGTACAAGTCTGCCATCCTTCCTCTTCAGAAGCTCCTGTGACTCCTGTTGCCTGTAGGATAACATACAACTCCTCTGCTAGGTCTTAGGAGGGGTATGGAAGCCCACCTCCTGGCATTCATGAGTGGGAAGGTGTGTGTTCCTGGCCAAGAGTCTGCTGTGTCACAGGTGTGAATTGGGAAAAAGCTTGACATTCAATGAAATATTATTACCCCATAAGAAGTAATGAAAGGAGAGGCTCAGAGAAACCGAAGAAGACTTATTTGAACTGATGCAGTGAAGTGAACAAAACCGAAATAATTTGTACATTGAATACAGTATTGTAAATTTTTATTTTATCTTTTAATTAAGAAATTTTCTTTCTCTCTCTTCAGCTCAACCAATTCATAAGAAAAACAAAATCCTTATAACCTATGCATAATGAAACAAAACAAATTCCTGTGTTGTCTGTATTCCAAAATGTACGTCTCATTTTGCATAATAAATCCATCACCTCTCTGAATGACTACAGTGTTGTAAAAGAAAACAGCCTTAAAGGAGTTTTAGAATTTAAGAAATCAAATCATTTCAGTTACCAAATATGACCCCAGAAGACTGGGTGATGAAATCATACTTTCCGCCTCTTATCAGGTTGAGTCATACATCCTCAAGCATGACCTATGTATCTGTTGGCATTCCTTGACTATACTTTTAGTTTTTTTACAAGAGAAGGCATCTGGGGACAGAGGGTGATTAGGCAGTAGTTAATCACTGGGGGAGTGAGAGAATGAAGATAGTGATGCAAAAAAAAGGAAGAAAGAAAGAAAAATAACATCATTGAAACATTTTTAAAACACTGAAGAAAGTAGTAGGAAGTCCAGAAGGGAACACAGACAAGCAAGAAGTACAGCATTGTTATTGCCATGTTAAATTTAATAAATAATTTTCTAGGGGCAGCCAGATTGCACAGTGGATAGACTGTTGGGTCTGGAGTCAGGAAAATTTGAGTTCAAATCTGGCCTCAGATTCTTATTAGCTGTGTGACATGGGGCAAGTCATTTAACCTCTGCCTCAGTTTCCTCATCTGTTAAATGGGAATGATTATCAGCACCAGGCTTGTTGTGAGGATCAAACGTGATAATAAACAGAAAGCATTTAGTGCAAGATAAATGTTCGCTATCGTCGCCGTTATTATTATTATTAAAAGTTATATAAAATAGAGGTATCATAAAGCTTTATAAATAGAAACATAAAGAGGTATTCTATAAAGCATCTTTTTCCACTATTTTCTTGAATATGGACATTTTTGTACTTTTTGATGGTTGTCAGGTTCATAATAAGAAAGAAAACTTAATTTTTAATAAAGTTACACTGACACTAGGTGTTTGAGTTATCGTGAGAACATTAGGTCATTGCTTGGGAAGCATAACTTCGGCGTTATTCTGTTTGTGTGGCTCCCACTAGAATCTTGGCTCTGCCCGTAGAAAACCAGGCTCCCATAGGGGAAGTTTTGACTTTTCTTCCCAGAACCAGGCCTCCCTGCCACTTCCTAGGTACCTCCTGATCCCTGCCACTGTGTGGAGTGCATTCCCTTTGCCCCTTTCTAGTCCCTGTCCATTGACTTCCTGGTATCACTTAGTAACAAAAAGGCGTGCAGAAAATATACTTTGCTTCTGTTGCCAATTTGCTACTGAGATAAAGAGAAGAAAGAAAGACAAGATACTTTTCTCCATTGTGCCTGTTGTAGTTGAGAAGTGGAGGAAGAGGAGAATGCTGCCAAAGGAGCAGAATTAGAGAGCATTTGCCAGTATCAAGATGAGAGTTGTATCCTTAAAAGTTCATAACACTGTTTTAGCTAAAGGCATCATCTAAGTCTGAAGCTAGCAGTGATGGGCATAGAGTTGCTGTCCAGGAGCAAGCTCAGCTGAGAAGTGCAACAGCATGAAAGCAGAGAATCAGAGAAGCCTCAGACCAGCAGATTGATGCATCCAGCTAAAGTGCCATGTGTGGCAAAATGTTATAGTCCGGCACAACGCAACTCATCTCCCCCCAACCCTCCTGTTAGAATGTAAGCCCATTGCAAGTATGTATTGTTTTGTTCTTTATACTTGTATCTCTAGTGCTCTGGCAATAAGAAGTGCTTAATAAATACTCGGTAACTGAGTGATCTCAGCTTAGCAACAGAAGCATTTGTTCACACAGAAGCTAGTCTCAAGGAATTTTTATGGACCATTCCTTAGAGATGATATTGAAGTCTACAGTTCCAAAGTTGTGAGTTGTCCTGGCCACGTGTATGATTTACTCCCCTAGGACTTGTGTAAGTGTAAAGACCACTCTCAAAAATGGACACACTACACGTTGGACTGGGAATGTGATTCTGGTTTATTGGTAGAATTGGTCAAATGTTATATAAATATGTGTCGTTTGGTTGTTTTTATTTATTGTTGTTGCTGTTAATTAAGTGAATTAAATATTGGTGAACGCTATATTCATAGGAACTACATTGATGGGGGTTCATACCCACAAAGTTCAACCCTAGGACCTTGAAAGTGTTGAGTATAGCAACCATCCTCCCTCTAGGAAGGCCTCAACTTGCTAGCACAGCGACATGTTAAAGGGAAGTGAGCAACAGAAAGAGTGAGTTCCTATGTAGGGGGGGAAGAACTTCCAACCACTACTTTGTGGGTTGGCTCTTAGCTGGTACCACGTACAACAAACATCTAGCAGGTCAGTCTGACTAGAACTCAGAGTATACAAAGGGAAATCATGAAATGAGACTAGAAAAGAGAAGTGAGTCTAGATTGCAATAGGATTTCCATGCCGGCTTTAAGATTTATATTTCATCCTTAACTTGGTGTAGAGCCACCAAATTTTTGTGGAGGGAGGGAGAAGGGTTCAGCTCTGTGTTTTGGCAGCTGAAGTGAGTAGAGATTGGAGAAGAAAGAGACCGGAAGCAGGGAGACAACAACCACAAAGCCATTGCAGGTGTCCCAGCAAGAGGTTCTGTGGGTCTGAACAAGAGTAAAAGCTGTGCGAGAGCTGAGAAAAGGGAACAGATGGGAGCTGCTGGGGAAGTATGATAAACAAAACTTGTAGCTGATGGGCATTAGGGAAAAGAGAGGAGAGGAAGAGCCAAGGAAGACTCTGAGGCTTTGAACCCAGAGGCCCAGAGCAGCAGTGATGCCATCAGTACCAAAGTGTGACCATACACTGCAGAGCCCGAGTGTCCAAAAACTAGACATTACAGATAGGCCATGTTATTCATTATTTCCAGATTACATTAAAACACACACCCATCTGTCTGCAATCATTGCTTTCTCTGGGTTTCAGTTTCCAAAAATCCAAAATGAGGGAGTTAATCTCTAAAGTCCCTGTTAGCTGAAAATCCCGAGGCCCTTAATCCAATATTCTGCACCCAGAAGAGGTTCATTAAAGATGACCTGATATTCCTATTGAGTTATGATGTTAATTGTGTCATACGTTATTTATTTATTTCTGAGCAAGAGCATTAAAACACTTTAATATTGTTAACTGATCTGAAAGCTCTTTATATCGAAATGTTTTATGTAAATACGTAACAGAAAATTTTCATCGTGCAATCTTATTTGGCATCAACATGTTCTTGGCCACTGACTGGTATTAAAATATGTTTCTGAAAAAATTTATAACGTGTTTACATTTTTTGTTCACATATAATGTCTCATCTCTCCTGCGTCACAGTCATATTTCAGGGAATCTGCTCATTAAGCATTTAATCCACCAAACACACCATATGTAATATTATATGAGTAAGACTACTTGTTTGTCACTTCTTAGTTGTTATGAATGCACTGACCTTCTGACTTGATTTTTCTAGCTCATCACTTTCTCTAAATGAAAAATTAGTACATGTGGCTTACTGGAAGGAAGATGACAAATTGTTACTAATTGGACTTCCTGCTGAAGAGTAAGTTCAATTTTTTTCTTTTGTGCATTGAAATTGTAAATAAAATACACTTTTTATAAAGTATATTTTATTTAAAATATTCAGTTTTTAATATAAAGCTAAACTGCTTGGCGTTCATAGGTATTGCACATATAGCAGAGAGGCCATGATATTGCATTTGGTTTTGCTAGAATATACTAGATGTACCCCTAGTAAGCAAATCCACGTCTTACTTATTTGTTACATGAATTCGGCATCGCAAGTCCTAACTGCACTGTGTATTCTCCCCCAATTCTTTCCTCTTTAAATTATCTAATGTATCTAGGAGTAAGGTATAGAGGTCATATCATGTTTTATTGGCCTTCAACATCTCAGAAGATAAAGACTCTTTGACTATGGACTGGCTCATCCAGATGGGTCTCACCACATCGTCTCATCCCTTCCTTGCAAATCGAGGATATTTCTTAATATTTGAGGATGTACCCTCTTTGTAGTTAACTAGCATGTTTTGCATTTCTGTTATAGAATTTAAAACGACATTGAAAATAGGAAGCCAAAGGAGTTGGGATGTTGAGCGTGATCCCAGAGAAAGGGGTTTAGCCACCCTTGCTAATGCTGATCTCAAGCTCCCTCTAGCAGCCCAGCCTTAGAAACCTTCTCACCTCCCATCTTCCTGAAAGTAATATAGTTTTAGAGAATCCAGGGACAGGTAAATGTTCTACTCTCCAAGTATCCAGGTGAGAAAGGCTTGACCAAAATGGCGATTGCTGCATTTTTTTTAGCCTAGTTTTGACAACAAAGGTGAGATCAGAGTTCTTTTCTGTTATTTATTCAGAGACAATATAGACCTTGTTGATCACAAAGCTTTCATTGCATAACAGGATTCTCAGAGGAGGCTTTGGGGAAAGCAGCTGCTTAGGTTACATTAGTTGGTCATCAAGAAGTAGCCCCAGAGAGGAGAAACAAAACGTGGACGTGACCAACATCAACATGTGGGAGTGGGGGTTAATATTTTAAACATTTTGAGGGAAGGTGTTGCTGAAACCTCCCAAGAAAAGATGTTGGCTTAATCTGTCATGCTCATGTCAATACTAAAGAAGCCTAGAATCAGAAAGAACTGAGTTCAAATCCAGCCTCAGTCACATCCCAGCTATAACTCTGGGCAAGTCATTTAACCTTTCTCTGATGCTATAAAAAGCTCTTAGTACAGAGTCTGGAACATCCTGAGCACTTAATAAATGTTTCCTTCCTTCTTTCCTAATGTACATTGCCTCCTTGAAGGGAGGATATGGTGACCTCTTCTGAGGAATGTGGCGGCCTCAAGTTTGGCCTTAAAGGGAAATGAATGAATGAATGAATGAATGACTAAAAGAAAGTAAAACATTTATTAAACACTTGCTTTGGGCCAGCCACTTACTAAGTACTGGAGATGCAAATAGAAAAATCAAGACAGCCATTGCTTCCTAGGAGCTTACCCTCTAATTTGATGATACAACACCTGAAAGGAAGTTCGGCTTCTGGGCACATGGAAAGACCTAGGATTCCTCTGGTTTGACGTCTGGGTGGATGGCAAGACCCCGGGGTGCTTAGGCTACATTAGTTAGTCAGATGATAGTGCTGAGGGTTCTGGAGGGAATAAAGGCAGGGTAGCTGGCAGGCCGGGCTGGTGGGCCTCCATCTCCCCAGAACTCCCATCTCATCCAAGTTGTGGGGGAAGTTCAGCACCCTGGACAAGGGCAGAAGACTGGGGGAGTGAACATTGGGATTGTGGCAGGTCTTCCCACCTCCAGGCCATCCCAGGGGGATTCTGGTTGGTGAAACTGTGAAGAAGCAAAGTGCTTTTTAGTGAGAGTGTGGATCCAGAGAAAACTAAATGGAACCCAGAATGAGCTGGTCTAGACTAGTGAATGGGCTGGGGTAAATAACCCACCGAGAAGGACCAAAGGCAGTAGGAGAGGAAATAAAGCAGAATCTAGAGGAAGGGAATGTAGCAAGAGCAGATCTGAGAGGAGATTGAGTAGAGGAACCTTGGGGATTTCTATGTACTAAGCAAAAGCCAAGTTGGTGGTCAGCCGGCTGCAGCCCACACTGGTTAGGCATAGGCTTTGTGCAGAGATCTGGGCATGGTCCTGGGAGAGATCCAAAGATTGCATCAGACAAAGACCTGCCCTCATGGATCTCACAGTCCTGCCAAATGCAAATAACTACCAGAAAGAGTGAAAGGAACTGGTCCTCCAGCTTAAACACATAAAGATCCTGCTCCCCAGGAACCTAAGGGGCTGAAGGAAAAAATTAGGCATAGACCTGTGGGAGAGGGAAGAGGGGCATAGGGAAGGGAATGTAGGCTGAATCAGCCAGAAGTACAGACTCCAAAGACGGGTCCTACAAACAGAGGAAAGGAATACTGGAGCGTTTCATGCTCCCCGTGCCCCCTCTTGGCCACCTAGCACTAGAAAAATTCTATCCCAGGGTCAAGAAACTTTTTCTGGAAAGGGCCACATAGTAAATCTTGTTGGCTTCATGTGCCAAGAGGCAAAACTGATTATGTTGAATAGTGACTTATACAGCCAGGGAGAAAATTTCCACAATTTTTTAACTTGTAAAATTAAAATATAATTGAGTACATTTTTTTTGGTAATACAGGTCTGTTAATGAGAAGAATAGCATTCTTTTCTTGGTGATATTTTGATTAATTGGGGTTCAAAGTTAGCATTCCCTATCATCAAAATGGATTGCAAATGTCTGATTTGTCATGAGGTTTTATGTATTTCATCTTCGAAAATGACTTTTCATACTGAGAGGTACTGCCAAATACTGATATCAGCCCCAAGGCATATGAGTTTAATTGAGCATATTCATCACTTAGAAAAGGCATTTAGAAAATTCTAGTAGATTCTTCTCTTGATATTTTCTTTAGGTAAAGGTTCCCCAACTGTACAGTTAAATAAAAGAATTTTGAAATATGGACATTTCTTTTGTACTTACATCAAGTTCTGAAAAATGCTGCTGGAACTGTAGTTTGAGATCAAAAAACAGATGCATTAGAAATTTATGTGGAAATGGAGGGCTCACTTTCCATTTTGACTTTTGACAACATGGGGAGTATATAAAGCAGACATTACTCATAATTCAAATAACATTAGTTGTCATTGAATTGACTTTACTGCAGTATGTTTCACATGCAAGCATGGTTTGCCTTGTAATTTTAAATCGAATTCATTAAGAAACATCAGGTCTGCAGCAAAAGCTAATTTCTAGATTCATTCATTGTTGGATAGTAGTGCTTGAAGGTGGTTCTTCTTACCAGAAAAAATCGAATCTCAGCCCTAAGCAGAAGAAAAATTATAATGAGGGTTGTTTTTTTTCCTCTTCTTGTTTTGACATGATGAGTATGCACTGGTAGTAAGAAAAAATAAAATGTCAGGTATGGTATGGCACTCAAAATGCTGTTGAGTTTTTAAGTGCCTTACTGCCATTTGTGGTACACTGAACAGCTGTGGGAAGTGATAGAAACAACACCTGTGATCTCCGTCACCATTGTAGCACAAAAATAGCCATGGAGAATACATGAACTGTGTTTTCACAGCTGTGTTCCAACAAAAACTTTTTTGTGTAAAAAACATTCTTAGTTCCTTGGATATCCAAAAAACAGCCCAATTGGGCCCATAGTTTGCCAAGGCCTGCTCTAGCCAAATAGATAAACAGTCTTTATCACTAAATGGTGTCTCCCTCTCCACCTCACCCCCAGATTTACTGACATAGACCATCCAGAAGGAAATTATACATGCCCTCTACTCCCACTCCCAAACCCCAAACCTGGGGCAAATCCTAGTTAGCCAACTGCTGATTAAGAATGTGGTGGGGAAGGAGGGGCTTTTCCTTAGGGATTCCCCCATTCTATCACAGATATGAGGTCAGATGAGATTTAGTACACATGGGTCATACATTAGTTCTGGGCTTCCTTTGCCATCCTTCCCCATCGCTATCACGGTAGCACTAGGACTTGATTTCTGGCCAAGTCCCATATAGGAATCCAGAATGCTCATTTATCCTAGAATTAGGTAATGAGATGGGGGGGGAGGGGAGTGCATCTCCAGGAGTCCTGATCTATATCTTGCTGCTGGACCCAGATGACTCCAGAGGAGAAGGTGAGGCTGGTGACCTTGCACAACCCTGCCTCACTTAAATCCAGTTCACTTGCAAGTCATGGCATCATCTTCCTGATGTCATGGTCCTCTTTGAGAACAAAGGACAAACACCAACAAGAAGACATTACTTATTAAAACAATATTCAGATAAAATTTAAAACAGAGGTACCATCTATAACAACCCTACCTAGCCCTAGATAAAAATATGTTTGTTATCTAAAATTTAAATCTATTTTGCCTTCTTTTGATGTCTGAATGTTGCTGTTTTACCACTGTGGTTGTGAATTAATAGATGCTGTTTGCTTTTCTAGAGTTCCTCTTCCTCAGCTAAGGAGTATGATAGAAGATGTTGCCCAAACCTTAAAGTTTATGTATGGTTCTTTAAACAGGTAAATATTATATGTGTTGAATAATTACTTTTGTGACATTTTTACCAAATCACTCTGTGCCCTTGAGAGGTAAATAAATATTGGAGATGACCCTAGAACTATATGAACTCACAACTATATATTGACCGTCCTTCCTTGTTTTTACTCATGGTTGAATCATTTCTACTTCCACCCCCATGCCAAAATTGTTATTATTATCAATATTCACCTTCACCAAGCTGGGGGGGAGCCTCACTTCAATCCTTAATTTCTAAAAAGAAAAAAAGAGGTTAAAAATATTCCTTTATTCTAGAGCAGGGATCTTTTTGGTGTCATGGACCCCTTTGGCAATCTGGTGAAGCTTGTGGACCTCGTCTTGGAATATTGTTTCTAAATGCACAAAATAAAAGATAGGATCACAAAGGAAACTAATCATGTTGAAATACAGTTATCAAAAGAGTTTTTTTTTAAATTTCATGGCCCCCATGTTACTAGATTACCCTTACCCTCTGACCCTGGAATATCACTATACACCTAAAGAAATCAAAGAGGAAAAGGCCCTCTCTGTCATGAGGGCAGCTGGTGGCTCAGTAGAGAGACCACTGGAGTCAGGAAGTCCTGTGTTCAAATTCAGCCTTAGACACTGAGTGACTTGGGACAAGTCACTTAACCTCTGTTTGCCCCAGTCTCCTCACTTTAATGAGGATAACAAATAAGAGCGCCTTAGTAGCAGGGTTGTTGCAAGGATCAAATGAGATGATTATTATAAAGCACTTGGCCCAGAGCCTGGCAGGAAGAGGCACATAAGAAATGCTTATTCCTTCCCTCCACCCTGCTTTTCAGCACCATGCATTTTTAGGTCCATGAATACAAAGGAAAGACATTACTGACCCCTGTGTCTGCACCCTTTGACCATGACATCATTGTCAGCCTCCTTCCAACAGAATTTTATACTGACATTTTTAAAAGGGGATGGTGGGGAGCACATGTGTTCCATCCCCAGCACTCAGGAAAGACCAAGGGTCGGTCTCGTATATTGTAGGGGAAATTCAAGCGAGACATTACAGCTGATGACTTCAGTGTCATGTATAGGATGCTGTTGTTCTGACTCCACATTCACATTTCTGCAGCGCATTCTGTGAGCCGGAGAACGTCCCTCGGTTGGATCACTTTTTCAACTTGTTCTTCCAAAGAGCAATTCAGCCTGAAAAGCTGTACTCCAGGACAGGCACTCAGTCCTATGGTACCTCCAGTTCATTGTTCATCAACACTCTGCCCGGTGTTCAATGGCTCACACTTCCACAAGAAACCCAGGTAACCTTAGTTTCCCCAAACAGTCAAGAATGGCTTTCTTGGCAAGTCCATCTTCTCTCCTCAGTCACTTATGGGTTTGGAGGGGAGATCAGTCAGTCAGCCAGGGAGCATTTCTTAAGCACCTTCTCTGTTCTGGACACTGAGCTGGGAGCTGGGGGTGTAATTTCAAGGAAAGAAGCAATCCTTTCTTGAACAATGAGCAAAAGGAGACATCCATTGAAAAGTGACACAGATACTGCTTTTCTAAAGAGAAACTAACTCCAACTTTATCATTCTAGATTGTCATTTAGACTTCTTAAAATGGGGTAGTTCTGCTTGTGCAAAATACATTAAAAGGAAGCAAAGCACCAAGGAGTTTGGGGTTTTATGATCTATCATGCTGTTAGATTAGGCTTAAACAGGAAAGAAGATGGCCCAAGGTGGAAGGTCCTTATTTAAAGTACAAACTTAGCTAAGAAGAAGGAAATGAAACAAGATGTGTTCTTCTTGGTTTAAAATGTTCAATGCAAGCCTTTGCCATCATCCTGTTGTAATCTATGGGATTTGTTAATGGCCTTTGTCCTAAAGGGGGAAGTTTCCTGGTGTTCAGCTAAGCGATAGATACCTTACGTGACTCGGGCCTTGTTCTTCCACTCCCAGATGACTAGAGTATGGTAGGACCAATAACAGCAGGCCCAGTACCTTAGTCTTGACACATGGCCACAAAGTCTGTCCCTCCTGAAGACAGTCACCATTCTGTGACCCTGGGTCTGAGTGAAAGCTCCCCCTACCTGAAACTTGGAGCTCAGTTCTGCTGTTCATAGACTACAGCCTCTTTTGTTTGAGTTAATACCTATTTACCCTCTACAAGGGCCACTCAGTGCCAAGCTAACTCGTGAGAACAGACTTTTCTTGAATTTAACAAATTTCTGAGTTTTGTCTTTATACTTTTTGCTGGCATTTCCCTACAAGAGGATATAGCCTTTCATACTTCGAAGGCTAGATATTGACAGGGCCACGCGTTGGGAAGGCCTGAAATTCAGCTGCATGTTTTTCTTTATCACAGAACTCACATCTAGAAGACACCTAGGCTCTTTTATCCGGGTTAGATCTGTCGATAGCAAAAATCATGGACCGTGCTAATATGCTCAACACTATATCAGATGCCAAGGGGAGACAGAAATGTGAGAAATGAGCCTTGCCCACTAGACGCTTTCAGGTCTGGTGAGGGAGACAAGATAATTCATCAGAAAAAAAAAAGGTAGCTTGGGACTCAATGGGTGTGACCCAGTGGGCCTCAGTCTCTTCATCTCTAAGATGAAGGAGTTGGACCTGATGACCGCTAAGGTTCCTTCCAACTCCAGTCTTTTTCTAATCGTGTCCCCAGCGGTCAGCACAGCGCCTGGAATGTCACAGGTGCTTAGCAAATGTTTACCAGATTAAATCGATCCTATGGCAAGTGATACGGAAGTCCTAGGGCAGAGTGTTTAAGCTGTGTGGTAGACCGTCAGAGCGCCAAAGCAAGCATCTCAGTTTATTTTTTGAAGAGTGACTCTTCTGACAGGATGTCCAGAAGTTCCCTGTGAAGAAGTTAAAAGCTAAAGGACATGAACATACCTGGCCCTGATTTTAATTCATTTATTTATTGTACCCAGCAGTCCTCCAGGGCCTTGAATGTCTTCTATTTTCCCCTTCTGTCTGGGTTCTGGATACCCGAGGGGTATAAAAAGAGCAGTTCTGGGTAAATGCTGGTGTTCATGGGGTGTATGGCCCCAGATGACCCGAGACCAAACTTTTAGACCGGATGAGTGGGGCATGGGCACTTTTCACCAGTCGTTTAGAGATTTTACTTTGATTTTATTTTATTATGTAAGTTTTTTTTAATTTATTTCTTTATTTATTTTATGTTGATTTATTGATTTTCTTGGGATACGCTGGAGTAGGTAGGAGAAAAAAAAACAACATCACATTTTTTCTTAAAGGATATTGGGGCCAACCAGAGAAATACTGGAGCATTAAGTGTCATAATTCAGTAATGGGAGAGCACACCACTAGCCAGTGTCTGAAACTGGGAATCTCCTTCACAAAACACACACACACACGCACACATATGTGCACACTCACAGCTATAGTCTTTGTTAGATGGTGAACAATGTGGGTTGTCAATGAGTGTGGACATGCTAAGGGGCATGACTAACGTTTCTGAAGGTTCCATCATCTTGACCATTGTTGTGTTTCCCTCAGCCCTGTAGAGAATGTCTTGGCTTTTAAAAAAAAAATGTTGCCTCCCAGTGAGCAACACATTTGTCAAACAACCTTAGTCCCAGCCCCTCGGCCAGCTTAAATCTATGTAAAAAAAAAGAAGACTCCTAAGCTCTCCTTACAGTTTGGATACCTCTGAGAATGAGTCAGACACCCCTGGGACATTTCTATAGCAACAAAGCCTAAAGCCTGCATGGCGGCACTGTTCCCGGTGGCTTAGTGGGATAGTTGTCCTGTGCCAGATCCTGGGGGGCTCTTCTTCATTCATTCAGGCAGTAAGAATTTTGTACAAAGCTCTGTGTTGAAGGAGTAGGCAAGGAGAACGCTGGTATTTTACAAAAAAAAAAATCTAAACTATGGAGAACTACATGGAAATTTTAAAAATTGTTCTACAGCCTTTGAGGATATTCAGATTGGATCATTGTTTGCTCTTAAGAACATTGTTTAAATGTTTAAAAAATAAGTTTATTTAGAACTCCAAGAGCAATGGAATTGCTCCACGAGCAGATTACACGGCTTTGCACAGAATGCAGGTTGAAACCTATTTCTCCTAATTAGTGTTTTATTGATGGTGCCTGTTATTTTAAAGACCTCTCAGTAATTGCTTTGTAATTGCAAAAAGAAAAAGGGTATAGTATTTCTATAATAGAGAGGGAGAAATACCAATTCATTCTGATTAATACATATAGATTACCTAATTCCTCAACAATTTGCCACTTAATGGATTCATAATAATTTTGGATTCTCTTGCTGTTTTGTTCTTTTCTTAGATGGAAATCGACATGGCATTAAATGATTTGGAGGCAGCAGACTTTGCAGAACTGGTGAGAGAAGAAAGTTTTAGACACAGCTTAATGCTGATAACTGATCTGATGAGATTTTAAATTTTTTATTATATTTTTTCCAATTAATGAAAATCCACCTTTTCTCCCTCCTACTTCTCCCATCCCCATTGAGAAAGAAAAACAAAGCCCTCGTAACAAATATATGTATATATGTGTGTATATAAATATGTATGTTTTCAAGCAAAACAAATTCCCACATTTACCATATCCTTTATATATGTATATGTGTGCATATATGGTCATATATACATGCGTGTGTATGTGTGTGTACTCTAAGTCCCTCATCTCTCTGCTAAGAGGTGGGATTCTTGTTTTACCTTGAGGCCTCTGGAATCATGGTCCTTGCATTAATCTTTTTTTTTCCTTTTTGGAGGGCAGTTGGGGTTAAGTGACTTGCCCAAAGTCACATGGCTAGTAAGTGTGTCAAGTGTCTGAGGCCGGATTTGAACTGAGGTCCTCCTGACTCCAGGGCAGGTGCTCTATTCACTGTGCCACCTAGGGCCCCCCCCCCACCCTGCCATTAAATCTGAAATCTTTCAAAGTTGTTTGTCTTTACAAGTCTGTTACTGTGTAAGTTGTTTTCCTGGTTCTGCTTATTTCCCTCTGCATCAGTTCACACAAGTCTTCCCAGGCTTCTTTGAAGCCACCCCCTTCGTCATCTCTGTCATATTCAGAGAAAGGACAATGAGTCTCTTCCTGACTCCAGGTCCGGTGCTCTGTCCTATCCTTCAGCCATTTATCAGTTGGAGAATGGCCCTTTTCCTTAAGAATTTGGCTCTCTTGTTTAGAAATTAGACCTTTATAAGAGAATTGTGCTCCATAGATTTTTTCCCATTTTAGTGACTGACTTTGAAATAATATTTGGTATTTAATGTCTTCTTCCTCTCCCTGGGCTGGCCTGGACTGAGCCAGGGTCTGACTCCTTTGAGGGGGTGGATGAGCTTTGGGGAGTGCCAGTGGAGTCTCTGAAGCAGGGGCGGGGAGGGCGGCTCCCTTCAGGTCCAGGGCCCAAGTTCTCAGCCTACTTGACAGGGCATGAAACCTGGCAGGGGCAGACCTGCTGAGGAGCACCATGAGAATGAGAGTTGTTCAGGGTTAATCCATAAGGGTTTTATCTAGCACTCCTTACATGGCTCCTCTGTGGATCCTCATAACAACCCTGGGAATAGGGAGATCCTCCTCTTAGCTCCATTTTACAGCTGAGGAAAATGAACCCCAGTGAAGCCAAGTGACTTGCTCAGAGTCACACATCTCCTAAGTGACAGAGGCAGGATTTGAACCTAGGTCCTTTGTCTCCAAAGCCATCTCTCCACAGCCCCACAGATGAGCTCTGAGGCAGTCATATGGGCACCTCCTGAGCCAGGTCAGCCCTATGTGAACATCAAGTCACCTCCATAATTTTAAGATGGCTTTCTTAACTAGCTGTCATGTTGTCTTTTTTTTCAGTCTGAAGATTACTACGACATGAGGCGTCTGTACACAATATTGGGGTGTTCTCTATTTTATAAGGTGAGAAAACTGCTAGATTAAAACCTGAAATTTTTGTAGCTGTCATGTATTTATCTAAGACAAGCCTAAAATAACCTTTACCAAAATTTGTCATGTTGGTAAATCATTTTGTCCTTTTCATTTAATATAGGTGCAATTTCAGTAAAACAAAGTATTTGTAGCTTTACACATATAAATGTTAATCAATGGTTTGTGTTTTTTCTTATTCTGAAAAAACAGAACTAAGTAGAGGAGGGGAAAGGCCCGTGATTCGAAAGAGCTGAGTGTGTGCAGGATTTCTCTTTTGTACAAACGTGTGCTTTGAACATGAATTAGTGTGATAGGATATACTGCTATGACTCATTATTTTGTTTTAAAATTGAAAAAACTTATTAAATCAAAATAAAATAGTGACTTTCTACATAAAGCAAGTTAAGGTATAGTTAAGGTGTATTTAGTGCACAGAGCTGTGGCCTGGAGTCAGGAAGACGCGAGTTCAAAATCAACCTTAGACCCTTACTAGCTGTGTGACCCTGGGCAAGTCACTTCACCCTGTAGGCCCCAGTTATCTTATCTGAAAAATGAGCTGGAGAAGGGAATGGCAAACCACTCCACTATCTCTGCCAAGAAAACCTCAAATGGGATCACAAAGAGTCAGACATATCTGAACAAGAAATAAAATATATTTAGTTTCTCACTTTGTTTAATTTTCCTAATTATCTGCTTTCTTAGAGGCAGCTTGGTTTTAGCCCAAGTCAGTAGTGTTTCAGTGCAGGGAGCCTCTCACACGCAGTGTTGTATGATTATGGGCAATCAGCCTCCTTGCCTGGTCTGTGGAACAGTCCACTACCTACCTAAGCTCCCTGAATCCCAAGACAATATACAAGTATGAGCTGTTTTTCATTCTCTGCTAAAGTCTTCCAGGTGGGAGCCTTCAGGCACATGCCTGACCTTGTGCTCAATTTTGGAGAAATCACATACCTTCCAAATAATCATAATGCCCAATGTGTACATCTCCCTGTAAGGCCCTGAACCAAGCAGCAACCCTATGAGGTAAGCGCACACACAGCTATTACGGGTCTCATCCTGCAGATGAGGAAACTGGGATTGAGGAGGATGAAATGACTCGACCTGAGTCACCCACCGTAGGAAGCAAGATCAGACAAGCCTCCAGCCTCCCTGAATGCTGTGCAGCAGGGATGGGAGGCTTTGTTGGTCTCTGCCCCAAGGTCCCAAAGCTCCGCTGCTTCTCAGGTCACCGGAAGCAGAGTGTGCAGCTCGGAGACCTTGAGGGAGTAGAGCTTTTTCCAGAGAAGAGCCTGGGTACTTTGAGACAGCTTACTCCCATTCCATCAAATTACTTTATGTAGGTGTCGACCCAGAATTTCTCCCTAGAGCAGTCTGATAGCCTTGGATCCACTGGTCTCCTCTGTCCCAGAGTTCCTCAGGATGCCAAGCTTAGAACTCTACCCGTGTCCTGCTTATGATTAATAGATAAAAGGTTCCCTTGATAGCTACTGTTCTGAATAGAACATGAGACTTGTTCCTCTGACAGACGCATAGCTAGTAGTGTCCAAGACAGCCCCAGAATTTTATCTACTTTGCCACACTGGTCCCCATTTATTTATCTTATAAATGAAAGGTGAAGTTCCTTTTTAAAATTTCTGTTGATGGCATTCTCCCCCCAGCCCTCCTCCTGCTTTTTCTAGCCTCAGAATCTCAGGGTCATTCTTCTTCCCACATATAATCATTTCCACCTTCCTGCATCCATCCTCCTCTTCCCATTCTCAAGGCTGGTGCCCAGGTCTGAGCCCCTTCACCTAGACTGTGGCACGGCCTCCTGACTGGTCTGCCAGCCCTCCTTCCCCCTCCAGTCCTTCCTACACACCATGGGTGGGATTGGCTTTCTAAAGCACAGCTCTGATTCTCTTACTTCCCTACTTCAAAGCCTTCGAAGGCCACCAACCCCTTCTTGTTATTGCTCACTCGTTTTTCAGTCACATCTGACTCTCCATGACCCAATTTGGCATTTTCTTGACAAAGACACTACAATGGTTTGCTAATTTTACAGATTAGGAAACTGAGGCAAACAGGCCTAAGTGATTTGCCCAGGTCACACAGCTAGTAAGTGTCTGAGGCCAGATTTGAACTCAGGTCCTCCCAACTCCAGGCTTGGTATTCTATACAGCACCATGCCCCACCAAATGAAACCTGAAATCCTTAGCATGGCATTCAGGGCCCTCCACCATTTGGCCACAGACCATCTATCGAAATTTCTCTCCTGTGATCTTCCTCGATTCGAGCCAAAATGGAATCACTACCACAGTGCCTTTACCTATAATCCTCCCCCAGCTCTGCCTGTCAGAGTGTTATCTTCTCCTCGGTGCAACAGAGACGTCCCCACGCCTGCCCAGGCAGTAGTCTGTGTGTGCCCATCCTAGTGACTGATTGTCTGTGTTCCCCTCCGCTCCCCTTGCCCCTGAGAGCCCCGGGAGGGCACGTCGGGTTTGCTTCACATGGGTGTGAACCTCCTGCCCTGTTGGGCATTTAACCTAAGGTGTGGGTCCTCCAGGGGCTCAGTTCGAATTGTGTTGCCCAGGCCCTCGGCTGCGGCTGAGAGAATGGCTCGAGGTGACTTTCCCCATCTGTGCTTCCTTCCCTTTCAAGGGCTATTTGACTTGCAGCCACTTGCCCAAGGATGACCTGATCGCCATCACTGTGTACTGTCGGCACTATTGCCTGCTCCCGTTAGCCTCAGAGCAAAGGATCGGTCACTTGGTCATATGGAGAGAAGTGTTCCCACGGCACCATCTGCAGCCCACTTCTGAACCAGATTCCCAAGTCTTCCGGGAGCCTGAGGGCAGATACTTTTTATTAATCGTCGGTTTGGTGAGTTATATCTCTAGTCATTCTTAGACTCACCTCCCTGTGTCTGACTTTCTGAACAGATTTTTAAGCAAGAAGGAAAATGTAGGTTATTCATCAAATCAAAGGCTCAAGATTGAAAAGCTTGGTGACTGAATTCCTGCCTTTGAATATTAGAGAATCCTGGTGAAATTGAGGTGCAAACACGTCAGGATTCCCTTTAGGAGTTTCCTCCTGGCTATGCCAGGTTCAGGTACTGTTTTCTCTTTGGGTAGCAGAGACAGGTGTGGCAAGTGAGAGTACAAAAAGGGTGGCTACCACCAAAAAGGAAGAAATTCAGAAAATGGTCAAAGGCATGCAGAATTCTGGATAGATGTGTGTGGGGTTCCCAAGTATCTAGAGTTCTTAACTAGGTTCTTAACATAGGGCCTATACATTTGATTAGGAAAAAAACATATAGCTTGATCTTCACTAACTTCTGATTGAAATTTAGCACTTTCTTCAATTATTTTTCTAAAGCATAAGTCTGAGAAAGGGTCCATAGGCCTTCACCAGGCTGCCAGAGAAGTTAAGAACCCCTGGCCTCAAGGGTCCTAGGATGATGACAGACCCTCGTTTGGTCCAGCTTCCTCGTTTCACCAGTAAGGAAACCTCAGATTCCGGTGACTTTCTCAAGGTCACACAGGCAGTGAATTATAGAGCCAGGATATGAGCCCAGCCCTTTGGGTCCCAAGGCCACGTGATAAAAGCTTGTCTTGCTGGGTGACCAGCAGCACTGTCAGGGCATGGTTGGGTTGGAACTGTTTTCTAGTTGGTGTGTTCTAGAAGGGAAAGAGAAGAAAAGTGATTATTATTCACATGAATAGGACACTTTTATAGCCATGGGCCTGTTGTTTTCAGCAGAGTGAACCAGCCAGGAAACCAAGTTCAGGGAGCTATAGCCTTGGTTCATCCATGTAAAGGGACAATAATGGTAACAATTGATAACAGCTACATGGGATTGGAAAGGCAGGAAGGGGCCAGGTTATAGAAGAACCTCTAACTACCCCAAAAGGAGTTTGTATTTGATTCTGGAGATACGTAGGCCCAGATGATCTCTGTCTTCAAGCATTAAAAGTATTCACAGGTTCATTTACTAAGACTGGATATTTGAAATAGGGAGGAAAACTGGTTTTTGCAGGATTAAAAGTGTCTGTGTTATCTCGATGTACGGAAAGGGGAAGAAAATAGAGTCAGAAAACTGGAGGCCAGTGAACGTGACTTCTGTTGCTGGGGAGGTTCTAGAACAGGTCATCACAGAGTTAGGTGGCTGATGAACGCTGAGATGGGGTCCTTCTTTGGCAGGATTACTAAGGCAGCAGATGAGGAAGGGAGCCTGGAGTTTGCGTTAGCAAAGCTTGGGGTAAGTAGCTCCTCCTGCTTTGGAGACAATGGAGAGACATGAACTAGAGAGCTGTATTCCAGGAGTTGCCATCGTTAATGGCTGACTGTCAGCATGGCTGGAGGCCTTCACTGGATTTTGACATTTTCATCAGCAACTCGGATGAAGCCATTGACGTCCCCCTCATCCAGTTTGCAGATGACCCAGGCAAGGGGAGATGGCTTATATGCTGGATGAAACAGTCAGGATCCAAGCCGACTTCAGGGGGTTAGAGCAGAGGGCTCAAATGTGTAGCCCACAAGACATCCAAGGGCATCCCAAAGCTGACTGAAATGTAGGCCCTCTCTGATTTTAATGTGTCAGTCTATTCACTAACAAGGCATCCATAAGTATATGTAGTTTGCTAAGCCAGCACGCAGCCAGCAAGGATCCTTCCTCATCTGTTTAGTCTTGGCCCTCATTTCTTTTTGAGTTTGACTCTCCTGGGTCCTTGAGTGCTCGGCAGAATCATCCATCAGTCCTTAAACATTTATTAAGTGCTCTGCCTGTGCTAAGCGCTAGACCTGATCCGATGAAATTCAGCAAGGATGCATGCGAAGTCTTCACTTGTGTATGAAAGACCAGCTTCTCTTTCAGTATGAGAGTGTGGCCAGAAAGCCTGGGGGTGTTAGCAGAGGGTGGGCTCCCAGCCAGCTAATGCAGGCTTGGGCTACAGTAAGCAGGAGGGGGCAACAACCCTTTGGTCAGGCCTATTCTGGAGCCTTGTGTCCCTGGTTTAAGAAGATAATTGATAACTCCCTATGTGGTGGGGTTCCCCTCCATTGAAATGGAGTTCCTCGAAAGCAGGAACTGTCTACTTCTCAGGGACAATGCTTTGTACACATTAAGTCCTAATAAATTCATTCATTCATAAGCTCTAAAGAGCATCCAGAGGAAGCCAGCTAGGAGGGGGAATGGCCTTGAGTCCGTGTTGTAGGAGGAGCCTTTGAAGGAACTAAGGACATTGAGCTGGAAAAGGAAAGACTCGGGCCAATGAGAAGACGCTGTCCTCAGGTATCTGAAAGACTGGCAGGTGAAGGGGAATTGGCCTTAATTTGCTTAGCCCCAGAGGGCAGAACCGAGTTTGACAGTGACAGCTGTCCCAGAGTGGAGGAGCTGAGGGGCCTTCAAGATGACCTTCAGAGGGAGGCTGAACAACTGCAGGTCAGATCTGTTAGAGTAAGAACTTGGGGGGAAGTTGGATTAAATGGCCAGTAAGGACCTTCCAATTCTAAAATTCTCATTCTGTGAAAAACGTTTGAAGAGATCAAAAGACCATGGAATGGTCTAAGAAACTGAAATGTAATGGAGAAGAGTGTAGATGCCCAAAGCATCAGCTTCCCCAGGGCAGAATGGGGGAGGTTTGTGCGGCTAGACAGCAGTTCAGGTGAGAAAGGTGGGAAGGTCTCAGCCACGTGACAAGGGAGCAGCAAGAACCCCGTCCTGCCCGGAGAGGAACTGTGTCCAGAGCAGGAAGATGGGCGCCCACTGACCCCACAGGCCATGCTCTCCTCAGTCCTTGGGGATCCGAAGAGAGTGATCGGCCTGGCCAGGGGAAAGCCTGCAGAGCTTGCCCTGGGAGAGTCACGAGAGCTGGAAAACTAGCTGGTGTCTGAGATTGTTTCCCACTCCAAGGTTTTGTGGTGTGTTAGGCAACACTGCTCTCTTAAAGACGGGTTTCCCGTAGTCCCTCCCACTCTGGTATAACCTGCCTCAATAAATGTTTTCTTACAGAAGCACTATTTGCTGTGTGTGCTGCTAGAGGCTGGAGGATGTGCATCCAAAGCTGTTGGGCATCCAGGACCCGATTGCATCTATGTGGACCAGGCCAAAGCCACTCTCCTTCAGCTGGAGGGAGTAGAGGCCAGCCTCGACGAGAGGCTGATCTCTCCTTCAAACCCCTGTTTGTCTTGTGCAGACTGGTTCCTTCCCTCCTCTAGAGATAAACTCGAAAGCTTGGCCTCCTCCCCTCTCCTCACCAAGCTTCAACAAACATCCAGGGTCATCACCTCTCCTTCCAGCCGGAGAAGGCTGTTTAGCGACTACTCTCTAAAGACACGTCAGCTCAGTCCTTCCAGAGGCAGTAGAGGCTCTGACAGTGGCACTGAAGGTCCTGGGGAAGGCGGTGGCCCCAGCCCACACATGACCCCAGATCCACTCCGCAAGCAGGGGGCCAAGGAAGCTCAAAGTCCTGGAGGGCCACAAGCCAGCAGTGCCTTGCTCAAGGTACGTGTGTTCACTCGGGGCTCTCCACGCCCTGCTGAGCTCACCTTTCCAAGGATGCCAGAGAACACCTTATTTGAGCTGGGTGGTTGTTGTTGATTTTCATCATAATTAACAAATCAGTGATGTGTAACTCAGATGTCTTTTTAGCAAGAAAGGTTAACAGTTCCGAGGGCCCAGGTGGTCCAGGAATGGTGATCCTTGGCTGAACCTGTCCCTCGAACTGTTCAGACTTTTCTGGCATCCCTGCATTGTGGATCAGGTGAGGAGAGGATTGGGTTAGACTGTCTAGAGAAGAATCCAGAACAGGGCGATCCTTCAGACTTATACCTCGATCAAGCCAATAAACCCAATTGGGTCTGGAAGTCTGCCACGTACCCAGAACTGACCCACCCCTAAGTGCATTGTCAAGGCCAGATAAAACTTGCAGTGACTCACTATGAGAAAGGTGCCAGCAGGATTTGGTTCCCATGGGCATAGCCCAGCAATAAGAGGCCCTTTATCATCTGTGCTCCGCCTGAAATCTGGCCATCATGGAAACGCTTTTCCACGTTTGTGTTTGGCTTAGCCTTCTGAACCACAGTCACCTCCACACCTCGAGGAGGTTAATGGAAGAATGAAAAAAAAGAAGGCCTCAGGCATTGGAGGAAGGTCCAAAAATGAGGGCCTGCTGGGCTGTCTGCTGTACGAGGATGGGCTCAAATGTTGTAGCCGGGGCCGAGGAGTAGCATCAGAAATCTGTACGTGATAGGCTTAAAGTCAATGTGAACTTCTTCACCACATCCCAGAGTACCAAAATGAGGAGATATCTTTAGAAGCCCGGAATCAGACTCTCTTGAGTTGGAAAGGTCATCTGGCCTTACAACCACTGGACCCCTCTACCATTCTTCCAAAGAGTAAAATAGGTTTAGGATAAATAAGGATACATTCACTGGGGCTAGGTGGCGCAGTGAATAGAGCAGCAGCCCTGGAGTCAGGAGGACCTGAGTTCAAATATGACCTCAGACACTTAACACAAAAAAAAACTAGTCATGTGACTTTGGGCAAGTCACTTAACCCCAATTGCTCTCTAAAAAGCAAAAAAAAAAAATTAAAGAATACATTTATCTCTGGAATCTCATAATTCAAAGTCTCATTGTCACCATTGCCCTCCTACCCACCCCCCATCCTAACATTTCATGATTTGGCGAACTCCTTTATGTAAGTAATAAGCTTGTGGACGTCATCTCAAAAGTTAGTGCTGGAAGGAAATCTGATGGGTTCAGAGAGGATTTGGACAGATTCGTGGTTACAAAGCCATGTGGCTCTTAAGAAAAGCGACAGCCAACCTTCAAGGTTGACTTTAGAAAACCAGCCATGCCTTCCCACAGCTTGGTACCCAGGCCTGCTCCATGGTTTCTTACTCAGCATTGGAATACTGAGCCAAATGTACCGTGGATACCTGACCTCCTATGTCTGTCTACATAAAGTCTACTGTGGTTGTTTTAGCTTAGAATAAACTTAATTTAAAATCGTAGTCTTTAAAAAAAAAAACAAATCTCACTCATTTTCAAATACTTGTCAAAAATTAGCCAGTGTTTCTGTTCAGTATGACTATAACGTGTTGTTTTTGTGATTCTCAATGCTGTTTGATTCTGTTCAAGAGAAGCACCTATTACATTTGGGAATATTGTTCGTTTTCCAGGCCACTAAAAAGAAAGCTACTCTTCCAAATCCTTTTCATTTAGGAAGACTGAAGAAGGACCTCTCAGAAAAGGAAATGGAACTATTTGATGCCATGAAGTAAGAAACATGTTTAATATTCACTTTCTTCAAGCTTTTAGCTTTCCTTTGAGTGAGAAAATTCCTGCGAAAGCAGAATTCAGAAGAATGTCTAGCTTCTTTAAGTGCTTAAAATCATGTTATGATTGAAATGGTAAATAATGTAACTTTTAAGAAACAATTTCTTGTTTCCCACCGCAAGCACACTGTCTTATCAGCAATACTTCATTCCTTCATTCAACAAGCACACATTAGGCAGTTGCCAAGTATGTCCCCGTCACTGCATGAAGCGCATGCAGGAAGCTTCTGTTCTGTCATGTTGTAAGCAAAAACACAGATACAAAATGTAGATGCAGCGTATTTGTGAGGAGGGGGGCACTGCATTTGAGGGAATCGGGGTGGCCTTCCCATCGTAGGTGGCCCTTAAGCTGGGGAAAGAGAGAAGCTCAGACACGGGGCCATTTGTTCAGAGGCCTAGAGAGGGTGTGTCATGGACAGGGTGTTCGTGACAGCAGATAGTCCAATAGGGCAGAATAGGGAACTGGGGAAGAGTACAAGGAGATTATGAGCCCTGAGTCTTCATGGGGCTGATTATAAAGGCGAGTAAAGACCAAGGAGAAGAGTGTGTATGTTTTCAGAGAGAGCCTTCAAAGGGACGGGGATAAAATGAGGCTTGAAGGTATCGATTTAGCTGGGGCAGGGGCTGCATACCCTGTGGAGGAGGCTTAGCCTCACTGACGACAAGAACGGTTAGAAAAAATGAAGCCAGGGATCAGAAAGGAAACTGAAATGAGAGGAAAAAAGTGATAAAATAATAAAATAAAAGTAATAAAGAGCTTAGAGTGAACGCCCTCAAAATTAGAATGGAGCTGACTGAGTTTAATGACTCCAGAGCACTGAAGGAGATGTAAGCTTTCTGCTCTCAAAAGCTCACCTGGAAAGTGGATCCAGGAAAGGTAATTTAAGAATAATCAGACTTCCTGAAAATCACGACCAAACAAGAAGCCTAGACATGTTTCAGGAAATTGTAAAAAGAAAAAACCTCCTAACGCTGTTAGAATCAGAGGGCAAAAAAGAAGAAAAAACAGTCTGGAAGAAGGCCCAAACTGAAAATACTTAGGAGACAGCACAACCAAAATCTAGAACTTCTAGATCAAAGAGAAAATTCTGAAAGCAGCCTTAAGGAAAGAGCTCACGTAGGAGCAGCACAGTCAGGATGGCAGTCTGTGTGTGCGGACACAGCATGCCCATGCAGATGTATACTATGGGGTGATGTATTCGTTTACTTAGTGCTTCTTCATAGATATACATACATATGCATATACGTACTCATGTTTATTTCTTTCCTCCGATAGAATTTAAATAGCCTAAGAGTAAAGACTTTGTTTTTGTCTAGTATTTCAGACTCCAACGTAGTACCTGCTAGTTAAATGCTTCTTGATTTTTTTTCTTCTTAAAGTCACTGTAGTTTCGTAGGTAATAAAGGAAAATATGGCTCCAATAAGTCTTTAATTAGCAACCATGTTAGAAAAAAGTATTTAACCAACCTTTATTGTTTGCTAGCGAGATTAAATCCTCGTTAGATAAGTTGAGATGACACCATTATGGTTTCCTCTACTATAGACTAAACTTTAGTCTCTTGTATGATTAAAATGACCTGATAATTTGATCAAATAAAGGGGAAGAGAGAATTAACTGTGTAGCTGAAAGAAATTTGCTTGTTTCCTCTTTTTTATTTCCGAGGTTGACGTCTGGGACGGAGAACACACTTTTTCACTACGTTGCCTTAGAAACAGTGCAAGGGATCTTTGTTACTCCAACTCATGAAGAAGTGGCCCAGCTCAGTGGTTCTATCCATGCTCAGCTAATAAAGAATTTCCATCGATGCTGTCTTTCTATTCGTACCATCTTCCAGCAGTCCTTGAAGTATGAGGTATGATGCTTGTTTGCGGCTGCAGTTAAACTTTGGTTCTCCCCGTTCATGATATTCTCCCTAGTAAAATGCACCAGGAGCAGGGATCGTTCCTCCTCTCTTTGCCCCCTCTCCCTTTCCTCTTCCCTCCAATCCTGCTTTCACTACCAAACTCTTTGAAAAAGTGATAGATACAATCTGACTTCTACCCTCATCACTGTACAGAAAATGCTCTCTTGAGATTATCAGGGACCCCCC
>CM053592.1:10272956-10289757 GCA_028646515.1 Pseudochirops corinnae
CCTCTTTTCAGTTTATTACATCAATGAGTTACAATGCTCCAAGTTAAACATTGAACCCCAAATGGTTACATAATACAAGCTGTGAGGTTTTTAAACTTGTGACAAGGGACATTTTACCACTCTGAAAAAGGGAAAAAGTTTAGACTCCCCTAAGGCCACCAGGTTAGTAAAGAGCAGAGCCAGGGTACAAAATAAAATCCTCTGAACCCAAGTCCACATCGAAGCTCAGGTCTCTTGTGCCTCCGGATGTGAGCAGTTTCTAGGCCATCTGCAACTGGAGGGTTGTTTACGGTACTATTAAATGACTAAGAACTAAGCCAGGAGAAGACGTCTGAGCTCCCAAAGGATAGAGCCAAAGGTTCTTTTGTGACTGGATATGTTCAAACAATAAATCTGGTCTCCCAAGAAGGAAAGTTAAACCTGTGTGCAACTCCGTGTGTATGTGTGTGTGTGTGTGTGTGTGTGCATGTGCGTGTGTGTGCGTGCGCGCGCAAGCAGTGCCAAGCTGGTGAGTTCCTTGGCTCCCCCGAAACACTTCCCTTTAGATAAGGCAGTGTGCTCCTAATGCCAAGATCCCAGAAATTAAGGAGACTTTAGCACTAGGTTTGATTTTTACTCTAACTCATTGTGTGACTTTAGACAAGGTAATTAATATTCCTAGGTGTCAGTGTCCCCATCCCTAACCTCCCTTACAATTCTAAAATGATATTATTCATCTGTACTGTTTCTATTTAGCAGGAGTATGATAATTATTTTGAACAAATACTCTAAGGTTCAATGCCTAGAATTTCAGTGTTGTTACAGAAATGCTTTATTGGGTTTTAGGATTTTTTTATTTCCTGTTTTAAATTCTGAATTTAAATAGCTCAGACAGAGTATACAGACTGAACACAAAAGAATACTCTATATGAAACTGTAAATCTCCATTCTGTGACTCTTGCTTTTTTAAAAAGTAGATAACAAATTCCACATGTTAGCGTTAAACCTTTGGTGCTCATCTGTACTTCCTCCTGAATTTCCTTCGGTTCACCTCTGTGCGTTCTTTCACTGGACCTCTTTTTTTGACATCACTGTTGCTACCAACCCCATCCTTGATTTCTCCCCAATTAAAAACCAAGAGGAAAGAAAGAAGAATTTTTAAAAACTTTGTGACATATGAGCATAGACAAGCAAAAAGAATCCGCAAAGTGACCACATCTGCGCCCTGTGTCCATCCCCTCTGCCAAGAGGTGGGTAACATGTTCCATCAGAGGTCCTCTGAAGAGGAAGTTGGTCATTGCTTCGGTCAGAGACATCAAGGCATTCAAAAATGTTTTCTGTATTTTGTTTTCCTTCTATAAATTGTTCTTCTTCTTCTACTCAACTTGATTATGCATCAATTCCTATCACCTAAGATTCTCTGACACTGACTCCTTCATCCTTTCTTACTGAACAGCAATATTCTGTTCATAAACCACAATTTGCTCTGCTGTTCCCCAATTCTTGAAAATGCAATCTAAGGTTCCCCCCTTAGATCCTGGTTCTTTCCTGGAATGAGATTCTTTCAGGGTCAAGAAATTTGTCCTGATTGTGACTGTTCTCTCCCTGCTTTTATCTTCCCTTTTGATCATTAGCCCCCCTCCGTACTCCCTACATATATTTCCCTGCTGAGCTTTGTCTGTTTCTACACTAGACTTTGCACGTGGGTACTTGTGTGTCTGTTCAGCCACTTCCCATAAGAGTGAGGACCCTGGTTCCTTTTCCATCACAATAAAAGTAGACAAGTTCCACCCCCTTCTTCCTTCTGTCTAACTAGTGTATTCCTCCCTCTACTGTCTCTTCTTCAACCCTCAGAACAGAACTGATTCTCTCCCCAGACCTATTTCCCATATTTAACTCCCTCAATATAGTTTGAAGACATGAAGGTTGTAACAGAACTCTTATTTCTTCTCCCCCTGTTATAATGTTAGCACCACATACATCATCATGCATCTCCTTCCAGTTACTCGAATACACATCCTTCCCAGTTGCCCTTAACCTTGTGTTTAGATTTCAGACTTCATATTCAGAGCTCGTCTTTTCATTGGAAAAGTTTGCAAGTGAACTCTATTGCATTAAAAACCCGCTTTTCTCTCTGTCAGATTATATCCTTCCCTTTGCAGGCTAAGTTAGTATTTATTCTAAACCTGTCACTTTTTTCTTTTTACTTTCAGTTCAAATTCTTTTCCTCCTTCTACCCCCTTCCCCACCCATTGAAAAGGCAAAAAAGATAGTACCCATTACACATATGAAGTCCCGCAAAACACATTTCCACATTAGCCATATTGCAACAACAACAAAAGGCAAGAAAAAGTGGGGGGGGGGGGGAGATAAATCTATCACTTTTGCTTTTCCTAGATCTCTTGGTTTTAGCAAAAGCTCCTACATTTTTTGTGGCCCTAACTATAGTTCCTTGGTATTAGAACTGCTTGTTTCAAGATGCTTACGGTAACTTTTTTTTAATGTAGGAGCTCCAGGTTTTGGTTATGGTATTCCTGGGACTTTTCCTTTGGGACTTGCTCTCTGGTTCAGATCAATTTGGATTCCTTTATGATTTCTTGAAATATAGGGGACAAGCTTCTTTAAAATCATGGTTTCAAAGGAATTTAGTGATTCATAAATCATCTCTCCTTGTCATTTTTTGTACGTAGGTCAGTCTTTTATGAGAGTCAGCTATCATGTTTTTGTCTATTTTTTCAGCTTTGTAATTTTATTCTAATGGTTTCTTTTGTCCCGTGGAGTCTTTGATTTTGGTTTGGTCTGTTCTGATTTTCAGAGTCCATTTCTCAGGCAAGATTTACCACTTTCTCTTCTGATCCTTATTTTCCTTCCACTTCTTTCCTCCAGCACTTTCATTCCATTTTTTTATGTCTTGCTTCATTTCTTCCAGGTATTCATATAGTCTTTGTGGAAAATCAGGGTTTTTTTCCATTGAATCTGTACTTGCATTTGTTACAGAATTATTCTTGGGGAGGCTCTTCATTTGCAACAATTTTTGATACTGGTTAGTGTTCTCTTTGATTTATTTATCTTTCAAGGCAGCTGAGTGTCACAACGGCTAGGGCACTGGGTCTGGAGTCAGGAAAATCTGAGTTCAAATCTAGCCTCAGATGCTTACTAGCTGTGTGGCCTTAGGCACCCACTCTCCTCCTTGGTTTCCTCACCTGTAAAATGGGATTAATAATAGTACCTACTTTCCGGGGTTGTTGGGAGGATCCAGTGGGATAATGTTCACAAAGTACTTGCCACAGAGCCTGCCGTATAGTTTAATAAATGCTTATTCCAGGGCCAGTATGCCCCGTATCCTCACGTCTGCTTGTGGGTGTCATGGTCAGCTTTGCCTTTTCTTTCCCCGGGACTTTCTGACCATCCTCAAGCTTTCCCAGGGCCCCTCCTCCTCCCGCCTCCAGACACAGCCTCACAGGATCCACACATCCTTGACCCGTCTCTGGTTTCATGGTAATTCGCCAGATTGATCTGTTTTGTAACTTGATCGTATGCAACTAAGCTAATTCTCTCACTCTCTCCATTCCCTATTTCCCATTTCCGGTATCTACATTATAGGAAAGATCGATTTAAAACTATGCATTCATTGCAAGATTGAAATGAGGCATTATTTCCAAAAAGCTTTAAAAAATGAAATTTGGAAATAATGTTCAGAGGAGAAACAAGAATGATGTTCAGAGTGCTGGGTCTTCCAAATATCTTATAGAATCAGCCATTTGAAATTGCTTCTACAAAATACTTGTATCCTACAGTTCCTGTTCATTGATTAAACATCTCTATACGTGGGCAGATAATTTGCTTTTTATGAATGAATGTTTCTCCCATTAACTTATAGAAGAAGACCCTTAACAGTGAAGGCAACTCAGAGCCAACTCATGCTGCATCCTCCCTCAGCCCTGTGAAAGAACATGGCGTGCTATTTGAATGTTCCCCTGAAAACTGGACAGATCAGAAAAAACCTCCTCCAGTCATGACTTACTGGGTTGTAGGGTAAGTGGGAACCTTGTCCTGGAAAAATGATTTGGAAGCTGGTTTGGATTGCTTGCAAAGGCACATGCATTGGAACAAAGGAAACTCTCGACTCATGTTTGCCATAGTGGGCAATTTGTGGGGGTATAAACCCCAGCTGGAGAGCCAGGTAAATATAGAGCCAGATTTAAACTCAGGAAAGAAAGAAAAAAAAGAGACAGGAAGGGAAGGAGTCTGTATGACCCCAGGCAAATGATGTGGTCTCTCAGTCACTAGACTGTCCGGAGAATGTGCTGCCAACCTTTGGTAGAAAGAGAGCCCCCCCAGCGTTCCCTATATCAGAGTAATCCCTGGTATCACTCTTGACCCTGGCAACCCCTGTTGGCAGTGGGGAACCAGTAGAGAATTTTGAGCAAGGATATAACAGAGAGAGTCTGTGTGAAGATGAATGTGGGGTCCTACACGGGAGAGAAACGGGAGGCAGGAGGACCTTAGGAAATTATTCCCGTAGCCCAGAAGGGAGGTAATTGGAATAGGCAGGAAAGGCTTTCTGGATTAGAGTCACTCAGTCATCTGCCCCCACCCCTCTTTGAGACAGAGGCAGAACGGAAGCCTCCAAACTGAGACAAGAACATTTGATGGAGGGAGGATTGGTTTTAAAGACTTAAATCCAAACCTGGCCTCAGTGGCCTCAGACAAGTCTCAGGGTCTCAAGACCTCAGCCTCCTCTGTATATAAATTAAGGAAGTGGCACCAGAAGAGCCCTGAGCTCTGAAACTGTCTATGACCAAACCTTTTGTTACACGTAATGTGATTAAAGTCCTGATTTTAACCAGTGGTCTTTAAAGAAATCCAAATAAAATTTCAGCCTCCTTCCTACCACAAGACTGAGCACAAATTGACCCGAATTATTGAACTTGGCTGATAGTATACAGTTAAGGCCAGGACACAGATCCAAGTGAGATAACCTAAAGCAACCTTCTTAATTAACATGAAGAAGCTGAGAGGGGGCAGCTCAACACCGTCATTTTTATCACAAGTGAAATCATGCCATGTGTTTAATACTTTAAGGAAAACCGATGAGTTTAGTAATGAATGTCAGCAAAATGGGTCTTTTGGGAATTGTCCCAAGAAAGTATCCTGGCCCTTGCCCCAACCTCTCTTTGTATGGTGGCTTCTTGAGCTGCGGTAAATCCTTCAAAGCACAAGCTGACTTGACTGAAAATGAAATCAGAGTGTCCTTCCAAAGCTAGCGTGGCCTTCTTTTTCCTCACAGGAGACTCTTCTTAGAACCCAAGCCTCAAGAACTCTACGTGTGTTTTCATGATTCGGTCACTGAAATTGCCATTGAACTGGCATTTAAACTGTCCTTTGGCTTGGCCACGTAATGGGCCTTCCTTGGTCATCCAGCGGCACTGTGGTGCATCCATCATTAGAAACACTGAAACCCACCCTGAGGTGACAGCTTCCTTTAATGTGTCCTGGAAGTCACTGGCCACTCTCATTAGATGGGTCATGCCCTTCTTGGTCTGGCAGTACCCTCGAAAGGATCCTTTGTGTGTATAGGAAGATAAGAGTTGTTAATTGACTATCTTTACATTGTGTATCATCTTGCTAAATATGTTGGTTTGTTATATGTTTTAAAATAATGTGTATAAAGTTTAATAACAAATTGCCTTCAGGAAGAACATATCATGGAAAATATCCAAAACCATAGTGTGTTTGCTTTGGGTCTCATTGATGGAAGGGTACAGGACCAGGAGCCAGGCGGCCTATGCTGTGGTCCTGACTTGGTCACCAGCAGTAGGGGGCCTCCAGACAAGAGAGCCAGAGACACTGTCATCATAAGAGTAAATCACGGGGTTGAGTTAAATGGATTCTAGTGTGCCTTCCAGCTCTAGAGTTCTATGCCTCTGTTCTCCCATCATCTTGAATATTGGTCATTTCCATCCAGTCTTCTTCATGATGCAAGTATTGAAACCTCACCAGGTCCGGATTTCCTTTCCCCTGAAATGAGGAAATGGTCAGAATGAAAGCCACGTAGCGCTCACCTCTTCAAGCACTGGGCCTCAGGGACCAGTTTCTCAGGAGCAGGATTTTCTTCTTCCTGAGATATAATGTAGATTTATCCTGTTTTTACACAATCGACATATTCCTAAAAAGCCAGTCAACTTTTTGAAAACCAAATTCTTTATTATATCCAATATGATTCCCATTTACAGGAACCCCTTGGTGAATACCATTGGTAAAGTTAACCTTTGATTCTTCTGTCTTGCAGGTTTGCATCTGGGTTTTTTAAAATTAAGACACTCTTAAAATATTTTAGGATTCATCTTGTCCTTTAGTAGAAAAGAGCATTAAGAAATCTTGATGCTAGGAAAATTTCCCCCAAATGAGAAAGCCTTGTGTGAGGCAGTGGAGGGGCCTAGCAAAGATGGGAGGCCTCTGTGGCCTGTGTGTAGCCCTCTTGGGGCTCAGGGAGGGCCTTTATCTCCAGCAGCCCCAGCTCACCCTTTTCTGCCTCTAGACCCTCAGATCATGGGATCATATAGCTGGAAGTAAAGTTTAGAGATTATCCAGTTTATTAAGGTATTCAGATTATTTCCTGTGTTTCTAATATTGTATTACATAGCCTTAGCTCCTGACATGTAGTAGGAGCTTAATAAGTGCTTGTCAGTGGGTTGACTGAGGAAGACTGATCCCCATAGAGGGTTAACTGAGTTGTCTGAGGCCACTAGCTGATAAACGTCAGGGCCAGGGCTGTTCCTTCAGAGGAATGCATCATCTGCAACATGCCGTGTGCCATGGAGTCGCCAATCAGAGGCAGGCAGAGTCCCCTCTTCCCCCTGACCTTACAGCATAGATGCATGGGCTTCTTAGCCCATGAATTAACTACAGCATTGGGCCAAGAGAAAGTGTCATGTAGAGGGAGAGCCCTGGGCTTGGAGGCAGAAGAGATCTGTCTGAATCATATACACTCACAAACACCCTATTAATCGCTCTGTTTTACCACTTTGACGGGGGAAATGATCTCTTTGCAATTCACCACCCTGGGCAGTCATGAACATTGAGGGAAATCATATTTGTAAAAGATCTTGAATCTTGCGGAGAGCTAAATAAAGCTCAACAGTTATAATCATTCTAATTGAATCTGTGAGAATACTTTTTTAAAATTTCTTTATTCAATGAAATTTTGTTCTATACAATTGCTTTTGGAAACAAAAAGAACAAAAAAGTATCCCCATTTGTATCCATCTGCAGCCCAGTATGTGAGGGCAGCTTTTAAGAACTCAACCAGCATCATTTCAATTTTTGACTCCCAAGTGGCCAGCGTCAGGGGTCCTCTCCGAGGATCCCTGCACTAAAGCCGGCCACCTCCATTTACCCCTGAAACCAAGAACCTTAGAAAGTCACAGCCAGGCCACAGCTCTGGCTGACCTGGCACTTTATTCAAGAAGAAAAAGGGTCAGTTTTGGCAGGGTACGCTGTAGCTGAAAAAAGAGACACGTGGTTCCTTTGGGCACTGTGACTGAGATGTGACATACCCCAGCAGGTCCTTGGACCTCTGAGGAGGTGACTGCAGAGAAATGCGCTGCAGAACATTCTTTTTTTAACCCACAGCTTTTTGTATCAGGTACTTCTGAGCAGAGATCAGGATTTTTCCATCCAAGAATCACGGTTACTTTACATCTGTACCCAGTGTCTCTGAGCTGCTCCCTGGAAGGTGATCAGCCCTGAACAGGCAGGTCCTTGCCTTTCATTTGGGCTTTAGAAAGACCAGTAAATATGTAGGAGACTAGCATCAGTGTTTTTCCATCCTAGAACAACACAGAAGAGGAATGAGGCCAAGCTTACAAGTTGGTACCATCGCTTTGGCAATTGCAGAAGGCAAAGGTGGTTAATCACTTGTTTGTGACTGACGTAAGGGTCTCCATGGACCCTGATTAAAATTCAAGGAGTCAGGCCAAGGGGTTCTTGAATTTCTTGTGCCACCAAAAAATGTGAACAAGTGAACGATTGTTTCTCTTTTATCCTTAGTACCTACAAATGATGTGGAATGTAACCATCAGGTAAACTTCTTAAAAATAAAAATGTATTGGGGAGGCTAAGTGGTGCAGTGAATAGAGCGCTAGCCCTGGAGTCAGGAGGACCTGAGTTCAAAACCAGCCTCAGACACTTAACTAGCCGTGTGACCTTGGGCAAGTCACTTAACCGCAATTGCCCTGCCTCCCCCCTCCAAAAAAATGCAACAGTTTTGATACTTTCATGTATATTTGTAAGTGGCATTTTGAAGAAGTTATTATAAACTGTTACCTCTAAAATATGTCTCTCTGTGTGTGAAATAATTTAATTTTGCATAGCTCTATTTCTCTAACCTGTATGAAAAGCCATTTTTATGTTTTCTCAGTTGTTTTTAATAAAGATGAGCTGGAGATTTGTTCACCAGAAAAAATGTGCTTGCTTGAGTTTTATTTCATGTTTTCTTAATCAGAATGACATATTCAGTTTTCTTCTCTGCAGTCTGTCTTACAATTTGCAGGGTAACAGGTGGAGCATGTTTCTAGAAACAGCAGACAAGAGCTCACCTGAAGCTCTAAGGTTACAGGCAGCTGGGTGGCTCAGTGAATGGTGCCCTGGGCTTGGAGACATGAAGACCTGAGTTCAAATGTGGCCTCAGACACCCAGTAGCTGTGGAAACCCTGGGCAAGTTCCTTCACCACGGTCTGCCTCAGTTTACCCAATTGCAAAATTGGGATAGTATCACTCCTGATTCCCGGGGATATCATGAGGATCAAATAAAATAATATTTGTAAAAGCATTTTGCAAAGCTGAGAGCACAATAAATAAATAGTTAACTTCCTGTATTTCTAAATAAAATATATAGGCTTTCACACTTTTTAATCTTTCTACTTTCCCCCATGTATTTACACAATTAAGGCACTAAGGGAGAGTGTCCTAGGTCAGTGGTGTCGAATACATATAGAAACTGGGGGCCACTAAGCATTACTTAAGGATTGCTATGGTGGCAAATTGATTTAGAAAACCACATATTAACATTATCTATGTCCCATTATATTTGTTTTACTTATTTTGTCAGACATTTCCCAATTACATTTTAATCTGGCTCTGGTCACGCTGGGGAGCAATGTGGCCCACAAGTCCAGTGTTTGACACTTTGCTCTGGCAATTCTCTAAGAATGGAAGTTGTAAAACATTCCTGGCATATACTTTCACCTAAACCTCCCTATTCCAGTGAAATCAGAACTGGACCAATAAAGGAATTGGAGGGCAGAGGACCGAGGGAAGTACTGAAGAAATGACCGAGAAGACCCTATCACTATTAAGAGTTGGGTGGTGACATGTTCATTTTTTCTCACAATTGCTACCGTCAGGTGAAGTGTTGTTTGTCAGCAATTCTTATCCTCTCTTTCCCTAAAGAAAACGATTGTTACCCCAGTGGGCTATTTGCAGTAAACAACATGGTACCCATAGACTACGGTTGATAGAGAACAAGGAAAATAAAGCAAAAAACTTGGTATAAAAGAGCCTCTGGTAATAATGCCTTTTTATTTAAAAAAAAAAAAAAAAGATGGGCTTCAGCAGGCTGAACTGTCAGTAGAGGAAACCATAAAAGAAATCTAGGGTGTCAGAAGAGAAGGTACCATACATGTACCATACAGCAGTAAAGAAACAAAAAAATATGTCATCAAAAGAATGTATCTGGGAATCTTAGGAGAGAAGAAAGAGTTAAAACAGGCACCTTGGGTTGTGCATGGGTTTGGAGGGCTGGGCCTGGAGTCAGGAAGACCCCAGTTCAAATCTAGTCTCAGCTACTTAGTAGTAGCCTTGTAACCCTGGACAAGTGATTTAACCTCTGCTTCAGTTTCCTCAACTGTAAAATGGAAATGAAGAGCTAGAAGAGACCTTCAAGGTCATCTAGTCCAGCCCCCTTGATTTTACAGCTGAGAAAAATAACCAAGGTCACCAAGGCAGTTCATTCAATATTCCCAACCAAGTAATCAGGGTTGTGAGAATAGAGAGGAGGAAAATTATAGGGAATTATTGAAGCCAGAGAATTAATGTCAGTGGGATGTGGAGAGTGAGAAAGGAGGCAGAAGGGATTCTGAGATTCCAAGCTGTAATTCACTTTTGTAAGCATTTCTAAGATGGGAATTCTTCCTTTCCATCTTTGAATCTACTGAACTGTGACTGTAGTAGGTGCTTAATAAGAACTCATTTAAGTGAATTACAGCTTGGAATCTCAGACTCCCCTCTGCCTCCTTTCTCACTCTCCACATCCCACTGACATTAATTCTCTGGCTTCAATAATTCCCTATAATTTTCCTCCTCTCTATTCTCACAACTCTGATCACCTGGTTGGGAATGTTGAACGATTGAATAAATAAATATTTACTGTTTGTTGAGCCCCTACAACGTGGTAAGCACTGTGCTAAGGGCTGGAGTTACAAATAGCGGAGACAGTTTACTTACATTCTAGCCGGGGAAGATAAAAGCACTTAAGAGAAGAATATTTTGGTTTGCAAAGGTATAGGGACAGTGAGCAGAAAGCTGCTCCCCCGTCAAATCTCCCCAATTCCTTTAGCCAAACCTTGGACAGCCTGTTTTTAAGACCTGGACATGTTCCAGCCTGTAGTATCCTTTCTAAAATAGCACCTACAGGTGAAAAAGATTTCCAAAGAATATTTCTTTTGAAAACATCATTGCTTAAAGCGTATTTCAATTCTTAAATGACAGTTAGCAGCCAAACCTCCCACAGTGACAGCAGAACACATAGAAAGTAGCCCAGATGCTCCCAGAGGTGAGCTGAGCTGGGCCTTACTCCTCTTCCCATCCCTCACAGCTTCCAGAAGCAACTCAAACAGAGAACGTACCAATAAGTCTTTTCAAAATGTAATCACAGAAGAGCAATCGGGGGATAATATTAGGATCAGGCGACAAGGCACGGCCGTCCTCATTTTCGCTTTATTTTTCAATGGTTTTTACCCTTTTAAGATTTTTTTAATTGAGTAAAATGGAAGTAGATATTTTACAGCACTGAGGTGGGGTGACAAAAGGGGAAACATTCTGTCTTTTTTTTAGGAGAAAGTCCCTCATTTCCCCCCAGACACTCGATATTTTCCAAGGACTTCAATGATTACAGTCTATAATGTGACAGTAAGAAGTTTTTGATTATCAAAAATAACTCAGTTCCAAGGTCAGAATGAGGAGGAGGAGGAGGAGGATAACTAATGGCGTAACTTTATTTAGCACTTTTACAAAGAGCGTTTTCCTAGCAACTAGCACGATGCCTTTGTGTTTTTCTCCTCCTTGTACTCTGTTGTTGTTGAGTCATTTTTCTGTCATGTCCAACGCTTTGTGACCCCATTTAGGGTTTTCTTAGCAAAATTTTCCAGCTCGTTTTACAGATGAGGAAACTGAGGCAAACAGGGTTAATGATCTGCCCAGGGTCATACAGCTGCTAAGTGGCTGAGACTGGATTTGAACTCGGGAAGATCCCCCGAGCCCAGCACTTCATCCACTGCTCCACCTAGCTGCCATCTATGTCTTAGCCAAATTGTCTTATTTGCAATTCCTCATACGCACCATTCATGTCTAAGTGCCTTTTGTATAAATGATACCCCATCTATAGAATATGCTTCCTCCCCATCTCTGTATTGTAGAATCCCTAGCTTCCTTCGAATGTCACTTCCCTTACAAGACCTTCCCAGATTATCCCGGGTGCAGTACCCTTTCCCTCAAAATTAGTTTGCTGTTTTCCCATAATAGAATGTAAACTCCTCGAGGGAATATGCTGTTCCCTGTATTGTATCTTATCGCCAGTACCTAATAATGTGACTGGCAAACAACAGATGCTTGTTGAATTAAGCTGAATGTAATTTAATAGTAGAGACTTAATGAATAACTTGTGTGTTTATATTTTATTTATATTATTAATTTATATACATTTTCTTATTTATCATAGTTTTATTAAATTTTTTAAAATATTTAAAATATATTTTGTTTTAATCAGCCAAGATCCTCCTCCCCCTCCCATTCTAATTACACACACACACACACACACACACACACACACACACACACACACACACACACGAGAATACAAGACAAATTAATTAAACCCCTTACAGAACTCTGGATTTTGGCCATTATGTTCCTCAAGTTTTCATTTTATGGTTTCTTTCAGGAGGTGACTGACAAATTCTTTCTATTTCCACTTTGCCTGCTGGTTTTAAAAGTTCTTTTAAAATTTCTTGAAATAGGATGTGTAGGTTCTTTTTTTGGTCACAGTGTTCAGACAGTTGAGGGATTCTTTCCACACAGGTCATGCCAAAAAAATTTTGTTTCGTTCTGCATCTCAGGAGTACTTTACCTTTCTCTCAAGGGGAGGTAGGTAGCATGTTTTCTCGTTAGTCCTATGGAGCCCTACTTGGTCCTAATGCTGAGAGGAATTTGGCACAGTAACATGCCCCCACATTTATATACCATAACTTGTTCACTGACTTCCCAATTCATGGCAGATTCTCATTCTCGGCCGCCTCAAAAAGAACTATAAATATTTTTTATAAATCCTTAGTTTGCTTAGAATTAGTCCTTCTCAAAACCTACCCTCCCTCTCATATCCTCTCCCCCATTCTCTCCTTTCCTTTTTTCCTCTTGAGTGAAATGTATATCTGTCCCAACTGTGTCCATTCTTTCTTCGTTTGATCAATTCAGATGAGATGAGGTTGAGCTGTCAGCTACTCCCCTCACCCCCTCCTCCTTTTTTGTATAGATGTCTACTTCTACACTGTTCGTGTGAGATGATTTTCCCTAACCTTCCTTTTCCTTCTCTAGTGTGTTCCTTTTTTCTTTTCTTTTCATTCTTCTCTTGCTTTTTTTTTGAGGGGGGAAGGCTGGGAAATTGGGGTTAAGTGACTTGCCCAAGGCCACATGGCTAGTAAGTGTTAAGTGTCTGAGGCGGAATTTGAACTCAGGTCTTCATGACTCCAGGGCCGGTGCTCTATTCACTGCACCACCTAGCCACCCTCATTCTTCTCTTAAGATTATCAAGATGTAACAGATCTACTCCCAGGCTTTATCTAATTGGACTCCTTCAGTGGACTCTCATGATGGTAGGTATCAAAAGGGTATATATGTATCTTCTCCGCATACTTTAATGTAAGCAGTTTATCCTTGTTTGTTCCTTTTATCATTGCTCATTCATATGTACCTTTTTATATTTCTCATCACTATTGTGTCCGAACTTCAAAATTTCTATACAGTTCTGGTCTTTTCATCAGGAATGCTCAAAATCCCCCTATTTCATTAAAGGTCTATTTTTTCCCTTGTAGGATTATACTCAGTTTTGCTGGGTAAGTTATTCTAGGTTGTAATGTCCTTCGCCTTTTGGAACAACAGATTCCAAGTTCTCTGCTTCTTTCTAGTGATGGCTGCTAAATCATGTGTGATCTTGACTATGGCTCCTCAGAACTTTAATTCTTTCTTTCTGGCTACTTTACAGTATTTTTCTCTGACCTGTGAACTCTGGATTTTGGCTATTATGTGCCTGAAGTTTTCATTTTATGGTTTTTTTCAGGAGGTGACTGACGAATTCTTTCTATTTCCACTTTGCCTGCTGGTTTTAAAAGTTCTTTTAAAATTTCTTGAAATAGGATGTGTAGGTTCTTTTTTTGGTCACAGTGTTCAAGACAGTTGAGGGATTCTTAAAAATTTTTTTCTCCTCAATCTGTTTTCCAGGTCATTTGTTTTTGCTATGAGATACATTATATTTTCTGAAGCAAATAAAAAAAAGTAAGAAGAGTGGCACTGTTTTCCATGTTTTTGCAAGTCATTTTAATGTCTGGCACAGTAGAAAGCAGTTATATTCTTATATCTGCTTCTGCATCTAATCTGCTGCAGTATGTTGTTTTGAATAAAGCATACAAAAAAGTTTCACACAGATACATAGTTAGAAAGGGGAAGAATATTTTAATAAGATCTTAGTATTTTTATGAAAATAGTTTTTACCTCAAGGACACCCTGAAAGTATGTCCATACTTAATCCACCCTTTAAGAAGTGATGAGGTAGAGGACTGCTATTTATTCTTCCACCACACAAAAAATTCTTAAATCCAAAGGACAGATTAGCATATACTTCCCACACAACACAGTATTTATTCTCTCAGGAGGTAAAGACAGTTTTATAGGACTGCTGAATAGACACTGTACTTTTGCCTTGGACCCAGGGTCTGAGCACCTCACCAAGTCAAGATGGCCCTGCATGGACTTTTTTTGCATATCTCAGCTGCAGCATCCTCTTCAGCAACACACCTTTTCTCCGAGAAGTCACTGCAGAAATGACTTCCTGCTTAGCAACTGTATGGGATGAGTGAAAACTTCTCAATTTGGGGTGGTTAACTTTTCAAATTGCTTCTGTCAATCACTTTTATGTTCCTTTGTCTGTTTTCCTGCCTTGGTGGGACCCTCCCCTTATCTTTCCTTGCTGTCCCAGTTGGGGAAGTATTTGGTGAAGTATGCCTCTCCACCAATGAGAGGGGAAACAGTCAGGGAGGGGTCTTGACTAAGTTAGGTTATAAATTCCAGCACTATCTTTTGTAACTTGCCTCTTCTCCATAATGAGACATGGGGAAGACCACCCTCTTCTCCCGGGGAAGAGAATAAAGTCCTGTTCTTATCCTAAGACATCTCTGTGTTTATTTCTTTTCACTAAATTAAGGATGAAGGATATTTTTCATCCCAAATACAGCCAACCTCTCAAACTCAAAAAATCTCACACAGAGGGCATTAGGAACAATCATTTCATAGGATAGCAAAATGCCATTTCCCAATAGATAAGGAGTGAACTTATGAACAAACAGTTCTCAAAGGACACACAAATGGTAGCAAAGAATTGTAAACCAAGGCAAACACTCTCTTGAGGGAATTTTAGATCTCTTCCCCTAGAGGACCAGAGAAGACAAAGGTCAGTTCTCAAGATTTAAATCCCCTTTTTCCCTAAAAGGGGGGGGGGGAGGGGGGAGAAACCAGAGGAAGATGGTGCCTGTGAAATTAAAGGAAGGTTTTTATCAAGCAGGGAAGAGAAAAAATAATATGTGCATGGGTACATACTAGCCAGCCTGTGCTGGTAATGGATGGGAAGAGTTTATACACCCTTTAAACAAAGGAAGGTAAGGAATTTGGGAGGAAAAGGTGGACTTAGAGAGGAATGAGTCCGTGGGCCCCACCCCCAAGGGGAGTGGAGTGAGGATTCCAGGTGTCAAGGCTGTAGAAATCAAAAGGCATCCTTGGTGATAAGCAGTTCAGAGCTCAAGGCTTCATGACGGGATGTCTCCAAAAACAGGATAATTCTGAGAGCCCTCTAACCAACATTAGGGAGATCCCTGGAGACAAGAATGTCTCCAAAAAGACCACAAGCAGGACCGATCCATAGTCTTATAACCTCCAGCCAGAAAAGGCTTTCAAGACAGGGATGTCTCTTGAAGGTCCATAAACCACCAAATGGCTCAAGGTCTGCTCCAAAGCCGGCAGGCACTCAACTGGCTTCAGACTCGCGGGCAACTAGGTTTACTCTCCATCACCGCAAAGGATTGCTGGTATGCCAAGCTGTCGTGCTTGGTCATTGCAGTGACCTGGGTTACTGGGGAGCCCCAGGGGGGCGGGGCAGTCAGCTCTCCCATTGACACATGCACCATACACAGGCAGGTGAACATCACTAATGATGCAGACACCCATCGGAGCCGCCCTGAGCTTTCATAGGTCTTCCTGCCGGGCAAGGAGGCACAGCGGGGGCTGCCCAGTGCTGGCGGGATTGTGCGGACGGCAGCGCTGGTGAATCGTTGGTGGAGCTGCTACAGCCCGACCACGGATTGACAGAACTAAGAGAGGCCTTTTGGACAGTCCTCAGAAAGCCAGGGGGTGGAGTCTTGGCCCCCCAAGGCAGTCTGGCTGTTCTGTAGAATTCAGACTCTGTGAATCTCCCCTCGCCCTCAGCCCCTGTGGACCCTCTAAATAGACTGCGGCCTGACTCAGTTTACACAGTCTGACTAGACTTGCTGCCGCACGGTGCACACGAAACCATGGTTCTGCCTCCCCACGCGTGTCCCCGTCTGTGACCCTGAAGGACGCGCGGAGTCGCGGCCCGAGAGGCTGCAGGGGACTGAGCACGTGACTCTGTCTGTCCGGCCCCTGGATCTGGGCTCCGGCACAAAGCACCGCTTTTTCCCTCTGTCATCTCTGCGAGGGGGAGGTTTGAGTGAAGAGCAGTAATGCCCCCAGACCTCAGAAACGGGCGGAGGGAGAGAAGGCTTTACACGCGTGGCCCGGAACTTTAGAAAGCGCTTCAGTCCCCCGTCAGAAGGGTGCATCTTTGTTCCTGGGAAGTGAAATCCCCCTCCCCCACGCCGCCATTACACCTCCCGCCTCTCGCACGCTTCGGGCGCACGTGCACGCAGCCGACAAGCAGCCCTGCCCCCCGTGAGTGCGCATGCGTGCAGAGCCGCAGGCCATGTGGCTTCCGCGACGCCAAAGCTAGGCAGGCGGTTGGAGGCGCCTGCGCCGGGGCGCGACCAGGCCGTTCTCTGCGCCTGCGCGGCGCTCTCCCGCCGCGGCGTGCACCTTTTTCTAACCCGTGCGAAGCCGAGCAGAGGCCGTTTTTGTCCGCGCGTCCTCCACCCTGTCAGCCCCAGAGTCCCGGAGCCCCGGAGCCCCGTAGCCCCGTGGAGCCATGGTGACCAAGCGCAAAGGCCAGGGTGAGGCCGAGAAGCAGCAGCTGCTGGACCTGGCGTCC
>CM053592.1:10289857-10404283 GCA_028646515.1 Pseudochirops corinnae
CCCCCCCCCCCCCCCCCCCCCCCCAGGCGGGCGCTGCTTCTCTTGGTGTCTCCCGGCTGTCGTTGCTGTCATTTCTTGTGTGGCCGCGTTCAGATCCCGCGGGCCCTCGCACGTGTGTGCCGGTGGTGCATGCACGTGAGCGTCTCCCCATCTCTCCCTTTATAGATAGAAGATGTACGTGCTTATACAGAAGGTACATATCTTGTATCCTTGTATCTTTATATACAACTGTGCACGTGTGTAGTGTACATATTTTATATGTAAATGTACATATTTATGTTTATATATGTAAATTACCTATATGAGACACATATCTCTCACGTAAATATACACGTTTTATATACGGTATATGGGTGTGTGTGTGTGTGTGTGGCCCACCTGAAAGCTCGGTTGAGAGCGGCAGAGGGGCTGGGCGCCCCAGTAAACTCGAGTCGGACCCGGGTACTGGTGGAGCCAGCGCCGCAGTTGGGACTGACTGATAAAAGCGTGAGGAGCCCTTTGTGTGCTGCAGACGCGTCCCGTCCCACGCACAAAGCGTCCTTCGGCATCGCTCTGCCAGGCTGTCTGCGCTTCCCTCCCCGGCACAGGCCGTAGGCTGCGGAGGAGAGAAGTCCCTGCTCCTGGTCCGGCCGTGTGAGCGGCAGGAAGGATGCTCCTGCTCCGCAGCCCTGGGGCTGCCCACGCAGGAGGGATGGGGCGCTTAGCTCTCTCACCAAGCCTGTCTGGCTGACGGTTCAGGCTCTGGCCCCCGTTGGGGTTCGCCCGATGGTCGACGTCTGTAAAACGCTGCACACAGGCGGGAATACGCGGGCCTTTCGTCCTGTCTCGGCCTCCCAGAGGTGGCTAGACCACCCAGCCCTGTGACCCTTGAGGTGGCTGCTTGGCCAGAAGAGCCGGTAAATACAGATATAGGCAGAGTAGTATCTGGGAGCAAGAACAGGAGTGGCTCCTCCGCAGTTCCAGCTGGAAGGGACCTTCCGGATCGGCTGCCAAGCCCGGGAAGGGGTCCCAAACTTGGCGTCCTAGGGAGCTAAGCTCTCCGAGGACCGGAGGGTTTGAATCTAGCCCTGCCGTGATGTCAGTGGGACAAAGGCCTCTCCCCACCCCCACCCCGTTACGGGCCCCACCTGGAGCCCACACAAGGAAGCTGACTTAGGGGAGGCTTGCTCGCAGGAAGGCTTTCGCACCTTTTGCTCATTTCTAATTAGGTCCCGAGTCAGGAGGGTTGTGGTGCCCTCTGGCTCTGAGAAGCATCTGAATACTCTGAGCTGGTATTTGGAGGTGGGGGCTCCTTTATGATCCCCAGTGGCCGTGTGTTCTGAGCTCCCTGCTAGCCCGGATGTAAAGGCTCTCCATCCAGGCATGGGTGTGAGGGGTATAGTTGATTCAGGCTCTCAGCCCTGTCTGTTGGTCTTCAGTTCTGTGTTTGTGTTTCCTCTGAAGTTCATGGTGCTGACATTTCCCCTGAACTAGTGAATGAAATTTTAAAAACTGTTGAGCCCTAAAAAGCTGTCTTTCCTGGTACGGCATGTCTAAGCACCATCCTGGGGGTGCCAGTGTGGCTGCTGCTCCACCTGGGCCAGTCGCTCCACCCTGTTCAGCTCAGAAAAGTGAGCTGGAGAAGGGCACGGTCAGCCAGGATCTCGGCCAAGAAAACCCCGTGGACTTTGTCCGTTTTACGTGGGAATCGGGCGGGACAGCAAACATGTCGATAGAAAGGTACTGGTGTTTGAAAGGAGAAGGCCCTGCCTGGGAGAGGGCACGGGGCCCAGAATGGCCTGCAGAGGCATGACGGGAGTTGAGCTGAGCCTTGAAGTTGGGGGTTCTGAGAGGCCCGGGTGAGGACGGGGAGGACATTCAGGCCAAGGGCTTGTAAACTGCAGGTGGATCATTGAGTGTGAGGAACAGCGAGAAGGCTGGTGTTACTAGGTCAGAAAGTGCAGGGAGGGGAGTTAGGTGTAAGAGGCCTGGCGAGGGAGGGAGGGTCCGGTTTGTAAAGGCCTGGTGATGCTGCATAGAAGGCTTGATGTGTGATGATAGAAGTTAAGGAGTCTGGAGTTTATCAAGTAGAGGGGTGATATGTCTTAACACTTTAGGAAGGTCACATTGGCAGCTGAGTGGAGGATAGTTTGGAAGTGTGTCCAAGGCAGGATTTGAACTCAGGTCTTCTAGACTAAAAGTTCTGTATTCTGTTTACTTTGCTACCTCACTGCCTGACTTAGGTTTTGAACCTAAGTGACTAAGAGCAGAGTGGTGCCCTGGACAGTGTTTGGAAGAGAGGTGGTCTGCGGGGAAAGATGAGTTCTGCTTTGGACATTCTGAGCCTGAGAAGCCTCCAGGATTGTACAGTTCAAAATGTCCAGTGAGGGGTTGATGATGTGGGCCTGGAGCTTGGGATTGGGACCAAGAATCCTCTGACTAGAGATGGTGATGGACCCTGTAGAAGCTGACGAGAGAGTGCGTAAAGAGAAGGAGGCCCACACAGAGCAGACCGTTAGTGGGCGTGAGATGAATGAAGAGGGAGGAGGAGGAGGAGTGGTCAGAGGGACCTAAAATCGAGCCTAGTGCCAGAAAGCAGGCGATTATCTGGCTCAGGTGCTGCCCAGAGAGGGTGAGAGGGATGAAGATGGAAAAGAGGACTTTAGACTTGCCCATTAAGGGCTGGTTTGTGACTTTGAAGAGGGCAGTTTCAGTCCAGTGAGGAGGTTGGAAGGCTTATTGAGTGTACACTGATCTTAGATGACTTTTTCAAAGAGTTTACCTGAGAAGAAGATAGAGAAAAATAGCTCTTGGGCATGATAGGATCCTAGTAAGGGTTTTTAGAGGAAAGCGAAGACCAGTGTGTTTGTAGGCAGCAGGTCAGTAACCAGCAGAAAAATAGAGAGAGAATAAACATTCCAGACATGGGGGGGAGGGGGGAAGCATTCTGCTAGAGAAGATAGGAGGGGCTGGGATAAAGGGTTCTTGGTGAGTGTCCTCACTTTTCTCAGCAAAGTGTGAGATTGAGCAAGCTTGAGGAGAAAAGAGAGGAGATTTGTAATGAGTCTAGGCACAAGTCTCCAGTCCAGGTCTTCCATTAGAAGGCTGGAAAGGACCTTCAAAATCATCTAGTCCAGCCCCCCTCTTTTGTCAGTGAAGGCCCAGCACTAGATAGAGTGTCTGAAGTGTCGACTTGCCCAAGTTGACATAGTGACAAAGTTAGGATTTGAACTCAAGTCCTTAGATTCCAAACAAGTATTCTTTTTTTCTTAAAGTGTCCTTCAAAGCCATCTAGACCAACCCCTTCATTTTACAGAGATAGATATAAAAAAGTATGCAGCATCATGTATTGAAAAGACAACTTAAGAGCTACTTAATTTTAGAGTGTTTCCTTTTCCTTGTGTGTCATATAAAGGGGTTAGATGAAATAGGCTGTAAAGCCAGGGTTCTTAATCTGGGGTCAATAAACTTGTTCTTTCAGTATTGTATTAATAATATTTCAGGGGCAGCTAGGTGGCGCAGTGAATAGAGCACCGGCCCTGGAGTCAGGAGGACCACAAATGTGACCTCAGACACTTAACACTTACTAGCCCTGGGATCTTGGGCAAGTCACTTAACCGCAGTTGCCCTGCCTTCCCCCTCCAAAAAGCTGCTAATAATAATAATAATAATAATATTTCAATATATTTTGTCTCCTGTGGATTGTATGCATTTTATTTTTAAAAGTTTTTTCTGTTGTTTATTATTTTTATTTTCCCCAGTCACCATTCAGTAATTAAATAAACAAAACCTTCTATACATATCTGAACAGTCTTGCAAGACAAATTCTTTCCCCATTAGCCATGTCCAGAAATTTATGATTTGTTATAAGTTTTAAGTTTGTCAGCTGTCAGGAAGTGACATGTTTAATTTTCATTCTTTAGACTTGTTTTGTCATTGCATTGATCAGAGCACTAAAGTCTTTCAAAAATTTTTTCCTTTCATGTTGTTCTTACCCAAATTGTGCTCGCTCTTCTGCTCTTGTTGCTCTACATCAGTTTGTAAAGGTTTTCCCAGTTTCCTATGAATTGTCCATTTAATTTATTTCTTATGACAGACATCATGACATTCCATTATATTCACATACCACAGGTTAGCAGTTAGGGGTGGGGAACCTACGGCCTCAAAGCCACATGTGGCCTTCTGGGTCCTTGGGTGTGGCCTTTTGACTGAGGCCAAGTTTTACAGAACAAATCCTTTTACTAGCAGTTTGTAATTTGTTGGGGAGAGGGGTTAGCTAAAAAAAACTAACCCTAAGTTGCACATCTGGTTTGTTCATCTTCTCATTGTCTATTTTTGATGTAAACATTTTTAAAGATGAAATTTCACCTAAGTACTGCTTTGGCTGTATCCCACAAATTTTGGTATATTGTCTCGTTGTTGTCATTATCTTTAATGAAATTATTGACTATTTCTATGATTTGTTTTTTGACTCACCCATTCTTTAAGGTTAGGTTATTTAGTTTTCACTTAGTTTTTCATCTGTGCTTCAAATGCCCTTTACTGAATGTAATTTTATTGAATTGTAGTTAGATGCATTTTATATTTCTGCTTTTCTGCATTTATGAGATTGCTATGCCTAAACGCATGGTCAATTTTTGTAAAGTTTTCATAACAGCTAAGAAATAGGTATTCTTCTTTTTGTACCCATTTAGTAATTACTGTAGATCTATGCTCTTCATTTTTTTTAAGTTTTTTCAAGTCCTTAACATTTTATATGTTTATCTTTTGGTTAGATTTTTCTAAGTCTGAAAAGAGTACTTTAAGGTCTCCCAGTGTTATAGTTTTACTATTTCTTCCACAATCTTTCCTTTAATTATTTAATTTATATAATGTATATGTTCCATGTACATTATATATAATAGAACTATACACTTAAAAACATTATTCTGAGAAGGGGGTTATAGCTATTATAAAGTTGCCTCCCCCCAAAACAGAACAACATCTGCTATAAGGTTTGGGGTTGCTTTTTTAAATTCTATAATTTTATGGTTTTGTCAGAAAGATTGAATAATCTTTGCATTTATTTGATAACTGTAAGTAAGTGAGGGAACTTTCTCCATGTTTGAAAATTTTCTCTTTGAACATAGCCTTTATTTTTATTCTTTAAACCATTTTAGATGGAAACTTTCTAAAATGTGATATGCTTCCACACAGTTGGTGGAACATGTTAGTTAACCTTTTCTGGATGACTAAGAGTCATTCTTAAGAACATTATATCCCACCCTTTCTTCATCATCTCTGCTCTCTTGTCTCTCTAAATGTGCTTCTCTAGGTGCTGCTCCCCACGTGCTGATTTGCTGCTGTTTCCTTTTCAGTACTGCACAAATTAGAACTGTGTGTAAAGCAAAAGTAAAATGGCTCTGAGATGGAGAGCCTGAGTTGCTGCTTTGAGGAAAAGGCATGACTCTTGAATACGTTTTCTGTCCCCTGTTTTAGCTAATCACAACCCGTTTTCTTTCTGTATTTTAGGCACAGTTCTGGGATGCTAATTAAAACTGCTGCATAAAGAGTCTATTATTTAGATTCCCAAATATTTTATACATTCAATGGAATTTTTCTATCACTTCCTCCCGAGTTTTGTTAGTGATATTTATGTTTGGGTTTTTTTTTTTAATTCTTAATTTATTTGTATTATTTATGTGAATTTATTTTATATTTTTTTATTTTATAACCTGTAACTTTACTGAAATTGTTTTAATTTTTTTAGCTGACTCTAGGATTTTCTAAGTAAACCATCAAATCAGCTGTCGTTTCCTTTATGCCTATGCATATTTTCAATTTTTTTTCTTATTGCAGTAGCCAGTAGATCTAGCCACTATATCAAACAGTAGTGGTGAAAATAGACATCCTTATTTAACTCTGATCGTACTGGAAAGACCTCTGATTTGTCCTCATTACATGTAATGCTAATACTTAGATTATATAATGCTAGTTCTTAGATTTTTTTTTGGAGGGTGAGTTTATTATATTTTCTGTTTCTTTCATCATCATAATCCCTAGCATTCCTCTTCCTGCCCCTCCCAGAAAGCCATCGCATATAACAAATGGTATTTTTTAAACAGGAAAAAATGAGCACAACTGATGGATAACATTGAAAAGGTGTAAAAACACGTGGACTGTGTAACACGTGTAGAGCGGCTGTCTTCATTAAGGGTAAGGGATGGGCTGAGTGTATCCACTCTTGCCTCTTCATTCAAATCCTGATGGGTCTCTTATAATGCTGTTCCATTGGCTTTTTTGGTGTGTAATTATTTCCATTTCCATCGGTGGGATTTGCTATATAATGTTTTCTTGGCTCTGCTTGGTTTTCTCTGCTCTGGTTCATGCTTCTCTCCCTTCTTCTTGGGATTCCTCATCTCATTTTTTGTAGCCAATAACACTCAATTACACTTCATACCGCAGTTTGTTTAGCCATTCCCTGATTGATAGGCGTGTACTCTGTTTCCGGTTCTTAGCTGTTTTGGGGGTATACAGGAGCTCTGTGCTTTGTTCTTACCGATGGCTCTGGTTCAGAGGATATAGACATTTTAGTTACTTTATTGGCTTAATTTCAAATTGCTTTCCAAAGTGGCTTTACGTTCTTTCCCAGCTCCACAGTGTGTTAGTGTGCTGTCATGCCACAACCCCTCCAGCACTGTCCTTTTTTTTTTTATCATTTTTGCCAGTTTGGAGGGTATGCAGAAAAACTTCAGGTTTGTCTTGTTTTGCATTTCTCTTATTAGGGATTTGGAGCATTCTCTCATATGGTTGTGAATACTTTTCAATCCTTCTTTTGAAAACTATTTGTTACTGTCCTTTGACCACTTTTCCATTGGGGAATGACTATTAGTCTCATATATGTGTCACACACATATGTGTGCATGTACATACATATGTATAGAAATTGTTTGTGTCTTAAATACCAGAGAAATTTGATCCAAATTCCTTTTCCTATACAACCACTTCCTTTTTATCCTGAGTGCATTAATTTTGTCTATGTAGAAACTTTTTGGTTTCTAATAGTCAAGTATCTAATTACTTCTATCTCTTGTTTGGTTAAGAATACACCTCCTACCCATAGCAGTGAGAGATTTATCATCTACTTATCTTCTCATTTTTTATATAGTGTAATCTTTAAAGGTCATGTATCTATTTAGAATTACTGTGGACTATGATGTAAGATATTAGTCTAAGCCGAATTTCTGCCAGACTGCTCTCCAGTTTTCCCAGAAGTTTTTATCAGAGATTTTTTCTTAGGCAGTTTGTTTTCCACTTCATCAAACGCTGGGTTATTGAGTTCTATTATTTCTGAGTCTCTCTTGTCCAGTCTGTGCCATTGATCTCTATTCTTTAACCAATACCAGATGGTTTTGATGGCTTTCGCTTTGTACTACAGTTTGAGGTCTGCAAGTGCTGATTACCTGACCCTTTGTCCTCACTTCTTTTCCTCAACATTGTACCTCTTTTGTTTTCCAAATGAATTTTGTTGTCATTTCATGAAGTTTTATAAACTATCCCCTTAACTAATGTGATTGGTGTGCTGGTACTTAGTTTTAGACAGATTAAGTCCCTTTTTTAGGCTTTCCTACTTTTTTTTTTTGTTTTAACATATGATTATAATTTGTTGGACCCTTTTTCTGCATCTTCTGGCAAAATCATAGAATTTTTGTTGTTATTATTAGGGGACTAAAATGTGCGTTTATTAAGCACCTGCTTACTATGTGTCAGGCTTTGTGCTAAGCACTTTTTACAAATATTGTGTCCTTTGATCCTTGTAACAACCCAGAGAGGTGAGTGTTGTCATTATTCCCGCTTCGCTTCGTAGTTGAGGAAGTTGAAGCAGACAGAAGGTCAGTAATTTGTTCTTGAGCACCCAACTTTTAAGTGCCAAGGCCAGATTTTAACTCAGGACTAATGACTCTAGGCCCACAGAGTCCCTATCAGTCTGGCCATCATTAATATGGCCAGTTGTGTTTGTAGTTTTTAATATTGAACCAACCCTGCATTCCTGATGAAAAATACACGCAGATCATGGCATTTCTCTTTTTATATCTTGCTGTCACCTCTTTGCTAATGTTTTATTTAATGTCTTTTAGTGTCAGGGCTCATTAGGGATTTTGGTAACAATGGTCAGTAGTAGGAGTTGGCAGCTAGGTGGCACAATGGATAGAGTGCCAGGCATGGAGTCAAGTCAAGAAGACTCCGAGTTCAAATACTACCTCAGACACTAGCTGTGTGACCCTGGACAAGTCACTTAGCTCTTTTTGCTTTAGTTTCCTCATCTATAAAATGAGCTGGAGAAGGAAATGGCAAACCGCTCTAGGATCTCTGCCAAGAAAACCCCAAATGGGGTCATGAGGGCTCGGATACGACTGAACAGCAGCAGAGCAGGGGTTGGCAGACTAGCATGGAGAGGACAGTTCTGACCTGCTGCCCGTTTTTGTGCAGCCCACAAGCTAAGAATGGGGCTTTGGTTGTTTTTTTAATGATTGGGGGGGATCATATTTGAAAGAAAGAACAAGTTGTGAGTAATGGAACTGCAGGTTCAAGTGTGATCTTCAGTTTTTCTCTTCCATCTTATCAAAATGCTTGTTTTGTTTCTTAAGCTAAGAATAAAGTAATTTTTTTAAAAAGGTTTTAAAAAATCAAAAGAAAAATATTTTATGACACGTGAAAATTATGTAAATTAGAATTTCAGTGACCGTAAATAAAGTTTTACTGGAAGACAACCATGCTCGTTAGTTTACAGATTGTCCATGGCTGTTTTCAAGCTACAACAGGAGTCAAGGAGTTATATTCAGTGCTTTAAAATCTCAGTGATGCAGTTTTAAATTCCAGCGCTGTGCATGAAGAAGTCCTGCAACATTTTATTATTTTTTTATTACCGGTACATGCCCGTCATGTCACAACAAGAAGAGGGGGGAAAAGGTTTTATTGTACTTTTTTGAGATGATGGCCAAGACTGAAGTTTTTCTAAATGAAAAGAGCCCCTTTCTGCTACTGTTGACTGAACGCTGATCTTACCAAGATGAGTCTTCTGACTCCAGGCCCTGCACGCTATCTACTCTTCTACCTAGCTGCCCACAGTGTTGGTAGTTTTTCCAGTTCTACATCACTGATATAAATCAATCCCTTCTTTAGTTTGTTGTTGTATAGCCTCTTCACAAATATTTGATTAATTTTGTATTGATGCTCATTAGAGATACTGTTCTGTGGGTTTCTTTGTTTCATGGGTTCCTGGTTTAAGCATTATTACTAAATCTATATCTCAGAGAGTTTGGTAGGACCTCTTATGTATGCAAGTAATTTATATAATTATGGAATTATTCTTTATTCTTCTGTTCTTTTCCTTATCTATTTATTATTTTCTATGACTTATTCTATTATTATTTAATATGATATATTTGTCAGTTATCTTGGTTCTGGCAGTTTTTTTCTTTGAGGGGGTTCCTTATGACTTTTTCAATTTTTGTTGTCATTCAGGTTAGAGAAAATTCCTTATCACTTTGTTCTGTAATCTAGATATTTTATATTTTACAAATATTCATCCATTTTGTTGAAGTTAACAGTGTATATAATTGGGCAGCATAGTTTGCAACAATTTTCCCTATTTTATCTTAATTTGTTGTGACTTTCATTTTTGACATTAACATTTTAAAATCAAATTTTAGCTCATTGATATTATCATTAAAAGAAACAACTTGTAGTTTGATAAACCCTTTGGTTTTTGAACTTTCTGTTTTTTTGCTTACTTGGGGATTTTTAAAAATGCTTTTGCTTTTAAAAAATTTTTAATTCCATACCCTGTTCATTGATTTGTTCTTTCTTTCCCTTTATGATGAAACTATTTAGAGATATAAATTTTTCCCTATTTAACACTTGACTTTGACTTTCACTTCCTCCCAAAAGTTTTGATATCCGTGTCATCGCATTATTGTTTTCTCTACTTACCTGTTGTTGCTGTTTTTTCTGTTCTTTGACCCATTGTTTTGATTTTTTTAATTTAATTTTTAGCTTATTGAGTAAAACAAGCATTCCCATCACATAGTATAATAAAAAGATGTTTGCACATGAAACTGAAAATCTGTTCTCAACAACTTGCTATTCCTTTTTAAAATGTAATAAAGGTTTCACGTAAATTACTTTTATTCTCCATACACACACACACGGTTGCCGTTAGACACAAATGTGTATAGGGCGGTGCGTGTGAGAGTCTAAAATCATTCCATACAGGCTTCTGTTTGTCAGTTCTTTCCCTGGATGCAGATAGGCTCGTCCTTCTTATGTCCTTTGTAATTTAATCATTTATAATCGTCAAAATAACTTCCTCAGAGTTGTTGTTAAAATGTTATTGCTGTCACTGTATACAGCGTTGTCACGGTTCTGCCCACGGCACTCTTCGTTATTTTGTTCAAGTCTTTCCCTGTTTTCCTAGTCACTGAGCTCATCATTTCTTATGGCACAAGGGTGCGACATCACAGTCGTGTGCCGCCACTGGTTCAGTCACTCAGTTTCCGCTTCTCTGGCCCATAAAGGTAGCTGCTATATATACTATAGAAGTGCTTTTCTTCCTTCCCTGATGGCGTCTAGGAATGGACCTAGTGGCAGATTAGATTGTTGGTGTTTTCCTTGGCTTTCCAGGCTTGTGTTTCAGAGTCTCTGCTCTGCTCCGCTCTTTAGGAATGCGTGAAAGAAGGTAATCTCTGCTTCTTACAATTCGTGTTTTTTCCTTCTGTGGGATTGTATTTCTTTTTATAAGTTGTTGCTGGAGTGGATGCTGGGAAGGTGCTCTTTTAGTGTGTGTTAATTGGCTTGACCATTCTGGATCTCAGCTGTGACAGCCTAGGTGTTTTCAGTTTGAGCTTCTTTTTGGCTGGTGACCAGCAGATTCTTTCTGTTCTCACTTAGCCCTCTGATTCTAACCAATCCAGACAGTTTTCTTTAATGTTTTCCTGTGTGCAGGGTTTTGGTTTAGTCGTGCCTTTCAGCTTTGTCTCTCCGTGCAGTGCTCGGGGTCTGGGATCTGCCTTCATCTCCCCCGTTGGCCGTCTTGGGGGTCATTTGTGGGAGCTCTCCTTCCCTCCCACCGCTGTATTTATCCAAGCCTGAGGCTGGCGTGACCTCCGGAGGACTTGGAGTTCGCCTGAGCTCACTGCTCCCATGCTGCTTCTCCTCTCCTGCCAGTCTTTTTGTGCAGCTCTGAGGTAGATGGAGGAACCTGCTTGTATTTCTTTTCATTTGTCTTTATCCTTGGTCTTTTGGGGCTAGGTACATTTCAGATATTTGCTGGGATTTGGGTTCAAAGATCTGCTATGCAATGTTATTTTGTTTTTGGTTTTGAATTCTCTTTCCTACTCCCTCTCCCCCACTTATTGAGAAAGTAAGAAAAATAGAGGCCTTATACAAGGATTCTTAATTACACATACATACACAGACACACACACACACACACACACACACACACGTTTTCCCCTTTCACTATATCCAACCCATATTATTTAAATAAGAGTACTTACAAAGTAATTGGTAGTACCTGTAGAAAGTTATACCCAGCTTAATTGGGTCTAATTAGGACTCACTTTGTTAATCTGTCTCCGTAAGGCTTTCTCAATTGTTCCCTCATGATTCCCAAATGAGTACTAGAAAGAGCCCTAGTCTGAACACCCTGGGGTGTGGAGTGTTCAGTAGCATTGCTCTGACTGACTTGGCCACTTAGAAGCTCTGGGACTTTGGGCCAGTTAGGCAGTGAACATGAAGCTCCTACTGTGTACCAGGCAGTCTGCTAAGCCCTGGGAATTCAGGGAAAGACAGAAGGCCATCCCTGATCTTAGGAACCCACAGTCTTACAGGGAAGATGGCATCTGGCAACTGTGTGCAAATCAGTGAGGGAGAAGGCCAGGAGGTGCAGAGGGTCTTGTTTGTGGAACAGCCAGGAGGCCTGTGTCACTGGGTCAGGGGCAAGGTGTAAGAAGACTAGGAAGGGGAGTGGGAACCAGGTTATGAAGGCCTTTCAACACCCAATGCCTCATCCAAAAGAGGCGTGAGTTGTACCAAATCTGTACAGCCCCTTCCATCTCTTAAAATCCTGTGACCCTCTGAAAATGAGAGTGCTCTATTTCCATATCAGAACACCACTTTTGGAATTAATGCCCAGAACTTTGCTTAGTCTGGGGTGTTTGCCCCTCTCATCTTCTCTGGGCCAGTGTTCAGATTGTGAACTTGAGCCCTTGACCTACCTACCAGGTAGCTGAAATATCCATTTTTCAGAATCACTTCACTTTGATCAGGGAAGGAAAGGGCCTAGTGCAGCGTCTAGGACATCATAGGCTTAACAAATGCTGATGAACTGATGCTGGAAAGGCCCACCAATCTACTGCTCACCTGCCCTCCCAAAGACTTCCCAAACCAAAGCGCGGCCCTGGGCATCATTCCCCATCCAAGCAGTTCTGTGGAATGCTGGTCTTCCCAAAGTTCTTGCTAAGTGCTTTCGTCTGTGGACTGACTCACAGGAGCTAGTCAGGAGTTAGGGTATCATCTCTTCAAGGAGACATACTATTTCCTTGAGGGATTTTGTTTTTCTGTTCTGGTTTTTGTTTCCTTTTGTTTGTTAGTTTGGGCGGGGAGGGAGAGAAGATAGGGCAGTGGGGTTGCCAAAAAAAAGAAAGGCAAGGTGAATGCACATTCACTATTTCATGTCTACTTTTCTGTTCTCCTTTGTGTGTAGGAATGTTCCCTTTTATCTGGTGTTTAAGTTCAGAATTTTAAAAACAAAATTTTTTTAAAATGGAATATTAGCACATGATTCATTCTGAGGGAGCCCAGCTGATCAGGGATTCACCTCAACATCCTGTCATAGAAAGGTCCTTTATCCATCAGAATAGCTCTTGAATCACTTTTTGTAGTAGCAGAGAACTGGGAACAAATTAAAAGAGTTTCTTTTCCCACTTTCTTCTCCCTGCAAGGGGGGAAGGGAGTAAAAACTGTCATATGTGATCAAGGTGATTCTCAGCCTGTTCACTCTACCTTAGTACTCACTTGGAAAGTCGAGTTGCTTTCATCCTATGCTCTGATAACTTCCCGAATATTAGAGTACCTTTAGGCTGTACCCCCTTCCCGCCCCTACTACAGAGTAGCGGGGCTGTTGGTTTTATGCGCTCACACACACAGATCCCTCGGTGGGGATGGCGGCTCCGCGTCAGGTGGGAGAAGCCTGGGTTCGGGTGGCTGCGCTGCCCAAGGGTGTAGACGTTCCACCTTTCTCAGTATAACGTAATGGTCGAGACTCTTAATTCTTATTTCAGAGTCGCCCAGAAGTCCATTCAGCTATTTCGCATGAAAAACTGCCAGGACTTTAGGGCTGATAATACAAATTTATAACCAGAATCATTTCTCTTCAAAGGTTTTTTCAGCTTTTGGCGCGGCAACTTGGCGAATGTCATTCGGTATTTCCCAACGCAGGCTCTAAACTTCGCTCTTAAGGACAAGTACAAGCAGATTTTCATGTCAGGAGTGAACAGAGATAAACAGGTAATTCTGCTTTAACGTCTCCAACATCCTCTAAAATAGTTCAGACGTTTGTTAGATGTAAGATTTCACTTAGGGGAGCGCTCACGTCTTCAAGGCGAGCATCGCATCCCGTCCGCGACTTGTGTTTTTCCGTGCTGTTCGTATAATAAGCACGAGGTGCCCATGTAGCACAGTGAACAGACAGCCAGCCCGTGAAGCCAGGAAGACCTGGGTTCAAGTCCAGTCTCTGACACATACTAGCTGTGTGACCCTGGACAAGTCACTTGACCTCTGAATGCTTCCTAATAAGAATAATTGCTAGCTTTTGTAGAGCACTCGAAGGTTTGCGAAGCAGCATCCGTGTTTTATCTCATTTGATCCTCACCACAAACCTGTGAAGTAAGAATATATCACTGTTTACAGAGGAAGAAACAGAGGCCCAGAGAATGTCTGAGTCAGAATTTGAATTCAGCTCTTCCTTCCTCCAAGATCAGCGTTCTCCCCACTCTATGGTGCAGAGAAAGATGGTGGCCCACATTGGCAGAGGGGGGCGTCTCATCTGTGTGTGTTCTCAGGGGTAGGGTACCTGGGGCCCTCCAGGTCCTCAAGTGCGGCCCCTTGCTGGCACCCAGACTTGGCAGAAGAGATGCCCTTAATAAAAGGATTCGTTCTATCAAACTTGAGCTTGGTCCAAAGGCCACATTCAAGGTCATAGGTGCCCCATCCCTGCCCTAGATCGAGAAATCACAAGGCCAGTCTCCTGTCCCTATCTCTGTTACATGTAATAGCCAGCATTTATTATATCTTCTTAATGTTATGCCAACATCCAGAGTCTCTTAACACAACTCTTAATAGTTCATGGATTTTTAAAACCTAAATACAGTTCTTTTATAATTAAAATATTTAAATAAAAATTGAGTAGGTTTATTTTAGATGAATGTTAAAAAGGGTTTTTAAAGGTCTTTTTATGAGGAATAGAGGTTTCTCTGCCCTTTCATCCCAGTTACTGTAGCTAGCAATGCTTTTCACCCTGGCACCCCTAGCAGGTGGTGGGAACGCCTTTTTGATTGAGTTAATATCACAAGAATTTGATGCGTAAAGCCTTTCTGACTTTGGGTTTTTAAATTGTCAAAGAAAAGTTGTTAGGACCAAGAAACCACATTTTGTTTTACACATGGCATATATTTTACAAACTTTCATGTTATATGTGAAAGAACTCTGGTGTTCTTTTGGGACTTGACCATGTTATTACATAATCATCTCTCAGAATATTAAAGCTAATGAGAATTACTACAATGAAAAATATATTGAAATCTTTCAGACTAGCCTAGTGAAAAGTGGAGGTTATAAGTAGTAGATTGAAGTTGGGACAGTGAGCCTATGAAGTGCGTGGTTTGAAACATTGGTGTCATCGATTTAGATCTAGAAGAGGAACCTCAGAGGTCTTCTCTAGTCCATCCTCGAGTTTGACAGAAGAAGGAGCCAAGGCATAGAGTTAGGTTGGTTCCCTAGGTGAGGGCCTTTGTCCAAGGCCACGTGGAGGGAAGTGGCCAAGCCAGCCTGTGAGGCAAAGCCCTCTTCTGACTCCACATCAAGCATACATCCATCTCTCTGGCCAGGCAGCCACCTTTCGCTGAAAATCTGCTAGTGTCCAGATTTGGGAATATTAAAGTAACAGGTATGTGGAAAGTATTTCTTGGAGATAGAACTTGGTTTTGATTCAAATAAGGACACGTACGGCATTTAGATAGTGTGGTGGATCGAGCACAGGACCTTGAAGTCAGGAGCAACGGGGGTCAAACCCTGCCTCAGACACACTGCCTTTGTAAAATTGAAGTTCATACATGAAAAGAGCTTTGCAAACTGGTAAAAGCACTACGTGGAATTTAATGATGATTCATGGTGTCATTAACATAGATCTGGAAATAAGGAAAGTCCAAACTCCAACGCCAGTTTTCTTACTGCTTGGTAAGTGAGTCACAGAAATGTTCTAAAGACCAAAGGAGATGAGATAAAGCTCTCGAGAAATGCTATCACTGTTATTGTTGTTGAATGACATGTTGTTAGTATCACTGGTGTGAAAAATGAGAACGGTTAACCTTGGCTGTCTTGTGAGCCTGCTTCAGGTTTTTATCAGTCCCCATCTAACCGTTTTCTCCTGACGGCTGGCTTTAATTTTTTTATTGTTGATGTTTGTTTCAGTTCGGGAGGTGGTTTCTGGCTAACCTAGCTTCAGGCGGAGCTGCCGGGGCCACATCTCTGTGTGTAGTCTATCCCCTCGATTTTGCCCGAACTCGGTTAGGGGTCGACGTTGGAAAAGGTAAGGCCTTTTGGAAAAGAGTAGTAGCTGTGTCTGCGCGTGAGTGTGTGAGAGAGAGAGAGAGATGCACAGAAACGCAGCAGAGGTAAAATTTCATGTATTTCTGGACGTTTCTGTGCCCAACCTTTTATGTGTTTGTTTATTTATTTATTGTTTTTTGAAGGGCAGTTGGCCCAAGGTCACAGGGCTAGTTTTGTGCCAAGTGTCTGGAGTCACATTTGAACTCAGGTCCTTCTGACTCCAGGGCCAGTGCTCTGTTCACTGGGCCGCCTAGCCGCCCCCAGCCTTTGATTTAGCTGATTTCCCTCGTAGGAGCTATTAGCATGCTACGATGTAACTTGCTAACATGTTTTTCCCTTAAAAAGTCTGTTAACCATGAAACAAAGACAGATGAACAGGTATCATTTTGCCAGGCTGAACGTTCTTTTGATGTTCCAACCCTGTCTTGTGAGGCCAGTGGCCATCTGAAAAGCCGTTTAGTTATTAGGAAATGGAGTTGTCAGTGGAGGCCAAAGCTACTTGCCTGGTATTTTCAGTGGCGTTTAATATGATATATACACACACACACACGTTTAATATAAAAGTCAAACAATGTATTATGAATAGAAATAAAATTATATTCCAGTTAACCTAACATTTGGTAATTGAAATACCTGTTATGAAATTTTTCCATTTTTAGCATCAAAAAAGTAAAATTATTTTGTAGACATCTTAAAAATACTCTGAATTTACAGCATATTAGGCTATAAATCCTCATTCAAATTCTGTTTCATACATTTTGACCTGCAAATATTACATGATTATATGAATGAGTTTAGCATTTGTCAATACCCAAGGACACAATGATTTTTAAATTTTGACCTAAAATAAATCTTATATGATTAAATTTTGTTAGAATTATTCTTTAAAATAATAAACATTTAAAACATATTAAAGGGAGTTGAACTTATTTTAATATGTTCTTTAGTAAAAAGGCATATAAATGATATCCCCTCTGTAATGTAAGACTGATATTTGGGAAGAGGTCTGATTTTTGCATTGACAGTTAACTGTTTTATCTCGAGTTTTGCCAAAAATACTGGTTTGGGAATTAGAGGTTCTTACCTTTTAAATATTAGAACTGCTGTAGACATGAGCTACACGAGTTCTGTTGAACTTTATAAGAAATAAAAATGTAGCCCACTATGCACCCTTCTTTACAGGCTTGCTCTGTTTCTCTGCCTCTGCAAGCTGGTTATACTTGTGGTTTTATTTTGTAATAGTCCATTCTCTGTTTATTGACAGTGATTTTTACGTGCCAGCTCTCTCCAGTTTAACGGAAGATAGCTTGCTACTTGTCAGAGAAGTGTTTGGAGCTTCTTCTGAAATTCACATACCTTTTATTTGCACCGTGGTTGGTCATTGGCCTTGGAGTCAGAGGACCTGGGTTTAAATTCCTCTTCTGACTTTGATTACTTGGGTGACCTTGGGCAAGTCACTTAACCTGGCAGATACCACCACGCCACCTCCTCATTTCCTTATCTGCAAAATGAGGAAGTTAGAATAGTTCTCCCCAGCGGTCTCTGCTGGCTCTAGTCCTGTGATCCGGTTACTTTTCTTTTATTTGTGAATACACTTGGATGCATTGCTGCCTGGAGGTGAAGAATAGCCTTCCCACTCTGTGCCTCCTGATTGTATGCTATTTAATAGCACGACTTGGTTAGAGAACAGGCTCATTTTTTATTTCTCCTGTCTAAGATTATAGCACCTTAATTTAGGTTATATTTTATTACTTATTGACATTTTATATAAAAATAATTTAAATGCACTGTTAGATTGCTTGTTAAGTTGCAGTTCAGCAATTGAGGATGTAGACTTCTGCATCTTAAGTTAAGGTTGAAAAAGCCATTTGGCTAGTTCTCCTAAGTTTTGTGTTGCTTAATAGGAAATAATATGCTTCGTTGTAGGTCCTGAAGAGCGGCAGTTCAAAGGTTTAGGGGACTGCCTTGTCAAGATCGCCAAGTATGACGGGGTCACCGGTTTGTACCGAGGGTTTGGTGTTTCTGTGCAGGGTATCATTGTGTATCGAGCCTCTTACTTTGGATGTTATGACACGATTAAGGTAGTTTTCTCATTTTGTCCCTCCAATAACTTCATTTTTGTCAGTTGGCCTAAACGTTAGAACTTTGACTAGGTCTGCTCAGTCACAGCGGTGGTATCAGCCACAGGGAGACAGCGGAGACAGCAGCAGAAGGAGTGTGAGGAGCGCTCGCCAACGTTCCTAGTTCTAAATCAGACACGACAGAACTCCTGAGACAGGCCCAAACCAGATGAAATCTTGCTTGGAAATGTTTAACGGAAAAAAAGAAAGCTACAGAGATCATGAGTTCTTGTTCTGCTCGTTGCCTTTCGTGGCTGTCTCCCAAGGCTTGTAGACAAGTCAGTACTTAGCGGGACAGATCAAGTGTAGAGGCAGCTGCTTGCAGTGAAGCCCCCCCCCCCATTCTGCCTCTGTGGTTAATTTGACATATATCTCCCTTTTGCATGGTTTGTCCTTTATGTGGTTTGAGCCCATTTATTTTAAGTTTTTAGTGCATCATGCTAAGCTGGGAAGCTGCTTATTGTTAGTAGTCATGATTATCATTTCGTTCCTTAGTTATAATAATAATGTGTGCAAACAAAAAGAGTTTGCAGAGCACTTTAAAAACATGATTTCATTTTATCCTTACAAGAACTTTAGGAGGTAAATGCCATTAGGACCCCCAGTTTGCAGATGAGGAAACTGAGGCAGATAGGAGAACCCACAGTTTGTCAGTGTCTGAGGCTGGCTTTGCCCTCAAGTCCTCCTGCCTCCAAGCCCTGCCCTGTAGGCAGCCCCTTCCCCTTGGCCCCCACTGGGGGCAGCGGCCTACGCTGTGCCAGCCCTGCAGCTTTGCTGTTTATGATAGTGATGGCAGCAGCCACCTGAAAACTGGCCACTCTGCTTCCTCTGGCTCTGAGTGCCCTCAACACTGCAAGCAAACTCGGGCCCCTGTCCACAAAGGACAGCGGTGGGCACCCATTGCCAGCTGCCAGTTGTCAGCCGCTGGCTCCCGGCACCTCCTACCGACGATGCTCCTCACCCGTGACGGTGCTCTTGAATCACTGGGCCCCCCTGCTCCTCTTCTTTTCCCTCTTGGTTTATAAGGTTCACAGTGTCAGCACTTTGGGTGAGCAGGCCTTCTTTTTACCTTTATGTTTTATAAGACTTGTCCTTGGATGTGCAATTGAGGGCATTTCAGAAATTAAACCTTCACTGAATATCACCTCCTTTCCTCATTAGGGCATGTTACCAAACCCGAAGGAGATCCCATTCCTTGTGTCATTTTTAATTGCTCAAGTGGTGACCACCTGCTCTGGAATCCTGTCCTATCCCTTTGACACAGTCAGGAGGCGGATGATGATGCAGGTACTTGGCCTTATTTCTGTTTATTTTTGTTGTCATGAGTTTAGATTAAACAGACGAGGGGTTCTTAGCAGTCGTACGTGCTTCAGTGATCAGGTAGGCTTGACTCAGGTCAGTCTCCTGGTGGTTTGGGTTCAAAACTGAAGCAAAACCAGGCATTTATAATCTGTCAGTGGATTCAGAACAGGAAAGGGCTGTTCATCCAAGACCAGAAGAACAGAAACAGTCTCTGGCCTTGTAAAGATATTGTAATATCCTACACTTAGATAATATTTTAAGATTTATGAGGTACTTGAGTCAAACAGCCCTCTGATGTAGGGAATGAAAACATTATTTTCCTCACTTTATTGAAGAGGAGGCTTAGGCTGAGTGATTCACCTGTGGTTACAGAATGTGACTCTAATCCAGGTCTTTTGATGCCAAAACCAGGGCACCATATTTGGAAAAAACAAAATTACAAGTGACCCAAATGGTATGACACATGGGAGCCACAAGCAGACCATAGCATATTCCCAGCAGTGACTTCATGTGAGAAGTGGGGTGAAAGATGGCATCAGGGACAAGTCTGATCATAAAAGACAGTGGCCTGGACGTGCCATGAGAGAGACGGCAGGGGTCCTGCATCAGGGCCCCTGCCATCCATATTGGCTGAATGTCTGTGGAACATCCATGTGAAGATGAACACAAAGTCCCAGAATGAGGTCTGCATGGAGATGTCCCCTGCACTGGTCACAAAGCAGCCTCTCTCTGCTGGACCAGACGATGCTCAGAGGCAGAGAGGCAAGCCGAGTGGCTAGAAATGGGCCGTGGGCGGTCACGAGCGCCTGTAGTAGTGGTGACCGGATGGGGAAGAAGCAGTGTCAGGAATGCTGGAGGCTGGGTCCCATACCAGACAGAGGTAGGAAGGCAGAGAAGGCAGAGCCACAATAAGGTTTGAGCTGGTGCTAGAAGGGAGAGTCGAGGAGAGCTGGAGGGCGATCAGGGTGAAAGGCTCAGGGACTGTGCCTGCAGCCCATTTCACCAAGCTGGGCTAACTGTTGGGAATACAAAGATACAAGCAAGGAAAATCCCCACCCTCAAGGGCTTGCAGTCTGAGGCGCAGCATGGACCTACGTCAATAGCACGGTCCTTGATTTAGAGCCTGAGGTCCGGCGACTTTCCCAAAGGCAGAGAGCGAGTTTGAGCCCAGGTCCTCTGACTGCAAAGCTGCTACTCTCTCCATTTGTCTATTCAGCTTAGCAGTATAAGAGTCAACATTTATATAACCCTTAGGGTTTGCGAAGAGCTTGGCATGCATGGTCTTGTTTGAGCCTAATAACCTGGTGAGAGTTCAAACATGCTGATTTTACAGATAAGAAACTGAGGTTCAGGGGTCACATGATTAGCAAATGCTAGGTTACCATTTTGATTTGTATTACTGACAGTTCTCACTTTATGCAGATTCACCTTTATGAAAAGAATTCTGAAAGGAATCCACATTCCAAAAGAATACCTCTGTTAATATTACCGTGTAGTGCCATGCTGCTCCCCCCACCCCACTCACCCTCCTGCCCTTCCAGGTGAGAGCAGGAGGTTGCCCAGGGCTGAACACGAGGCTTGGATTGGGAAAAGAGACATTTACCCCTCTCCACCCACCTCCCAGGCCAGCCCCCCTGTGTCTGACCCTGCACTTCCTCCTCCTGTTCTCCCTTCTCTGTCCCCAGGCCCCTCTCTCCATCAGGGGGCTACCCTTTTCTGCCTCCCTGTCTTCCCCATGTCTGCAGACAAATTCACATCAAATAAAAGTAAAAAATCACTTTATGTAGAGGTCTGTGGCTGTTCTAGTGTGCTTACATATAGCAAGAACTGTCTGTATTTACATGATTTACGTTCAAGTCTTCCCAACTCCTCACTGTTTAAAATTTGATTAGATGACTGAGAGCAGTTCAAGCAGACCGAAAGCAGGACTGTGAGGAGGGGAGAATTGGGGTCAGCCAGGGGGCTCATGACAGGCTTTGGGGACTTGGAAGGGTGTCACGTGGCCTCTACAGGTACACAGAGGTAAGGGAAGGGCGGATGGGGTCACAGAGGAGTGAGCAGAGCGCAGAGTGCATGGAAGAGAAGAGTGTGGGAGGGAAGTTGGACACAGGCTTTAGAGGACCTTGAAGGCAAAACCAAGGACCTGGGCATTTCTTCAATAAACAGCAAGGAGCCATTCAGGGCTTTTGAAAAAGGGAATGACTTGGCCAGACTTGTGTGTTCAGAAGGCAGCGCTGGAGAGAAGGCCCAAGGAGAAGGTGGGGAGGCCACCTCAGGAGGCTGTTCATACAGTGCAGGAGGTGAGTGAGAAGGGTGCAGAGGAAGGCGAGGAGCGAGCTGGACCGAGAGACTCTGTGACTGGGGAAATGGTGGTACAGTGAGCGCGGCAGTGTGGAGGGGGATCTTACATCCTTTCTAGGCACCTAGCAAATGGTAGTTGTCCAGTCATCTCTGATTCTCTGTGACCCCACTTGAGGTTTTCCTGGCAAAGATACTAGAGTGGTTTGTCATTTCCTTCTCTAGGTCATTTGACAGATATAGACACTGAGGCAAACAGGGTGAAGTGACTTGCCGGAGTCGCACAGCTAGGAAGTGTCCAAGGCTAGATTTGAGCTCATGAAAATGAGTCTTCCTGATGCCAGGCCCAGCCATCTATCTCCTACTGAGCCACCAAGCTACTCCTTCCTCTTTTGGTGTTTTGATATCTTCAGAATGGGAAGAAGTAGATCCATCTGGAGTCTCTCCTGTGCTTTAGGTTCCTGTCCACCTAAGGCACAGAGTGTTGAAATGCCTGTTTCAGACCACCAGCCTGGGGCACAGCCCCACTGTCACAAGAGTGGAGTTGTGATTCCAGCTTCCCTTGTCCCTGCTTGCTTCCTGCAAGACTGGGATGAGTAGGCCTTTGTTGCGAGGGCCTGAAACTCTTGAGGAGAAAGGGGCATGACTTGGGGCAGCAGGAGAGAAGAGTTACGGATCCCCTTTAAGTTACAATTGCCTGTGGCCAAACAATTTAGTTAAATGATATTTCAGAAATAAAAATGCCAATTATTTTAACACAAATGAAAACCATATAATTCTTGTAGCAATTACTTATTAACTACATTGATAATTTCTTGAGACAAAAGGTTTTAACTTTGAGCAAGAGAATACTGACTGATCTTGTTTTGCTGCAGAGCGGTGAGGCTGAGCGCCAGTACCAGGGGACCATAGATTGCTTCTTAAAGATCTACAAGCACGAAGGCTCAGCGGCCTTCTTCCGTGGAGCCTTCTCCAACATCCTGAGAGGCACTGGCGGCGCCTTGGTGCTGGTCTTGTATGACAAAATCAAGGCGCTCCTAAACATCGAAGCGGGAGGCAGCTCATCAGAGTAATGGGCCAGGGGGCCTGAGCACACCACTGAGCCACCATTTGTACCATCGTTAGCTGGTCGTTACATATGTCCAGGTTTTCTTAAGTTGCTAATTCTGTGATAAGCCTCTGGCTGTTTTTGAGGATTTAAATACTGTCAGTCAGGTAGTTACATGCTTCTTCACGCTCTTATGGAACAGTCTGCATTTTTTCCACTAGTAGCTCTTGTGGAACAGTCTGCATTTTTTTCCACTAGTAGTACATCCTGTTTCTATCAGTATAAAGTATTTTATTTTTACTATAAAAAATAAAAATGTTTAAAACCTGATCAGTGAAATTATTTTTCTTTCAGATTTGCTGTTCTTTTCACATGCCCTTCACAATCATCTAAAATCATCTACTATGATTAAACATCTTTTTTAAAGGTCATTCAGCAGTGTCATCATTTAGCTCTGTTTGTGCAAGCTTTCTTCAGTGGCATCTCTCCTGGAACATTTCATTTATCATCATGTATCATATACCTTAATAAAGCACCAGGAGTTTAGGTGTCAAGTGTCAAGGGAGTCTGAGAATTACCTTGAAGGCAAACTACTCATAATCTGCTAACTTCAGGCATTCTAATGCCTATCACCTTTAAAAGCCCTGTTTCTATGTTGTGGACACATCTGGGGAAAGTGAGTTTCTGTAAAATTTTAAAACAATTATAAATCAGTTTCTTATTTGCTGGCTTTATAAAAAAACTATAAGGCAGCATGACTGGTAGTAAAAAGAAAATAGCAAAGAACTATGTGGCCTTGGACTAATCGCTTTACCTCCCAAGACATCTCTCACACTGAGGTTGGATTGGATTATCTGACAGGGGTGGGGAACCTGCTGCCTCCAGGCCATGTGTGGCTCTCTAGGTCAGCCCTTTGACTGACCCGAACTTCACACAACAAATCCCCTTAATAAAAGAATTTGTTCTGTAAAACTTAGACTCAGTCAAAAGACCCAACCCAAGGACCTAGAAGTTCTACATGTGACCTTGAAGCTGACGGTTCCCCACCCTGATCCATGAGGTTGAGGAAATGTTTGATTACAGGAAGTGAGACTTCCTTGAAATAAAAGACAAAAAGGGACAGATGAGACCCTTTGGGGATTGTATCAGTGATCTGGAAGAAGTGCACAGGGAACTGATGGCTCAGGATTTGCAGTAAATTCTTACCAGTGTCAAATAAATATAGTATATCGTATATTGAATCAGTATACCCAATTTACAGGAAAATGCCAAAGCTGCAAATGGGAAGAAATGTGGAAGATGAGTTTCACTGGGGATAAGGGCAAAGTCACGAGCAGAGAGAAACTGCAAAATAACATGTAGACCTGGACCCGAAAGCCAGAGAAAGGTCAGGGAGGAGTGAAAGCAGATGTCACTCCACTCCCCCCTGCTATGAGAGGAGGCCAAAGCTCCAGAAGATAAAGGGGGACCATAAGTGCTCCAGAGCAAGCCAGTTTGTGGGCCCTTTGTTCGCAACTTGCAAGTGAATTGGACTTCAGTGAGGCAGAGCCGCCGCATGTCGGCAGTGGCACAGGATGTGCCGTCTGATGCCTAAGAGCTAGGTAAGAATCGAGACAAAGGATGACCTCGTTGAACTAACCTTTACCAAAGCTTTAGGTGAAAGATTGACTTCAGCTGCAGATTTTTCGTAAGATCTGTGTGTGTGATACACAGATTTCTTCGTGTTTATTGAGCATTTGTCCAGTTAGCAATGGCTGCCAGGGAAGTCGCACCACCAGATGGGCAGCCGAGGTCAGAACAGGGAACAGTGAGGTCAGAACCTACCGAGACTTGGAAATCTGAAGGGCAGTCGCTGTGGAGACATTGCTCGTCCTGTATATGGATCTGGCTAGGACTGGACCTGTGGTGTCACTGAGATCAGGGATCTCCAAAGGAGGAGATCTGCCAGTGCCCTTCTGACCTCTGTAGAAAGTGTCAGAACAGCAAGCGGCAGTGCCTTGCTCAGGGTCTCTCCTATGTAGCTGGGCATAACCTCAGCCAAGGCCTTGTCTCTTCGAGGCCACCTCCAGCCATGGTGCCATGCTGCCTCTGTGTTCATAGAAAAGTGTCGGGGAGCACTCCAAGAAGGGTCCCAGAACCAAGCACGGCTGTATCTATGGATGCCTCGGGGAAGCCGGGTGGGCAGGACTTGTCCCTGGCTTCTCACAGGTATCTTCCTACCGTGCTGCATCTGGCTGCGTCTGGCCTCTGCTTACCAGAGATGTGGAGCATCCCTGACGCCTGATGGCAGCCTCGTTTTCAGCTTCCTTTATCTATCACAATTCCCGTTCACATACTTCTAAGTGTTCATCCGCGCTTCTGTTCCAATCTTGTTCCTGCTTCACGAATGTGGCATTTGACTAATCCATTCATAAATCTAGCTCCTGTATGAAACAGAGCTGCCCCTAGGTATGGCCATAGTGGCAGAAATCACCAGCTTCCGTCGTGACTCCTTCCCTTTGGAGATCTGAGACATAACTCCCGGTGATGGATATAATCCTGCCACTCAGGGCTATTTAGAACCCTAAAAAAAAGGAAGGTCCTAGGGGAGAAAGGAGGTGAGCTGTGGCGGGGATAACCTAGTGCAAAACAGTTCAGTTTGAACCAGGGTGTTTCCATAGCTATCTGAAGAGGGTCTTTGTGAGAGTTTGGAATGTCGGGCCTTGGTGGAAGTTAGCAGAAGGAGGCAGTCAGCGCTCAATGGCTGGAAAGAGCTGAAATACAGCAGAGGCTTCAGTATAACCCCGCCATACCTGTCACACTCTGGAGGGCTGAACAGTGGGGAGAAGAAAGTGGAAGGCATAGAGATGATGATGAGAGGTACCTACATGACTGCTAGAAGAAAAGGAAGCCTTTGTAGGATAGTTGCTAGGGAGGAAAAGCCCTAAGATACAGAGTAATAACGTGGAGTAGCAAGCCTGGACAGGGCATGGTAACAAAGGCATGAGGACTCCATGGGTCTCTGGACGAGGGAGAACGGTGGCCCCAGGGTGGGAAGAACACTTCTGATTTTCTGTGGCCCCTGAAGCAAGCACTTTGTCTTTCACCATAACAGAATTTTTCTGTGATCTTATAACTTAGGAGCCTGCGTGTTTATAAAGGGAGCTCTCTGAAGCTCACCAATGCCACCTGGGCAAGAATAACAAGCTAGATAAGATGTAAGATGGCCCCAAAGCATCCTTGGGCCATTCTGGTTAGGAGGGAGCCTCTGACCAGAGAATTACAATTGCATTTATACAGCAGCAGTTCTGAAACTGAGGTATGTAAACTTAGTTTTTTAAAAAGCATTTTAATAACTATATCTAATAACTATAAATATATCAACATATTTGGTTTCCTTTTCAATGTGGTGTCTTATGCATTCAAAAACATTCTGAGAAAACATCCATAGATTCCCCTATACTGCCAATGGGTGTCCCCCTGTCCACAAAAAAAAAAGACTTCTTTATAGATGGATGGATTCTACCACTGCAGCTCAGAATTAGTTCATAACCTGTGAGTTGTCTGTACCCTTCCACAAATCCTCCAAAAGCCCTTCCTCTCTGCCCACAATGCTGCACTCCTTCCTCCTCTAGTCCTTTTAGGTTTTATGGGTACCCTAAAAACTGCACAATACCTTATGCAGTGTATTTCAAATGTGTTTTCACACACATCTCATTTGAACCTCAGCAACCTATGAGCTGAGAGTCGCGTCACTGTTTTAAAAATTCACGGCTGGTTATTTGCAAGAGGAACCCAGACCTTCCACAAACATGGGTCTTCTGAAGGTGCTTGCAGCATTGTGGAACAGTGCATTGTTGGGAGGCTGTCTTCACAAGACAGCCAAGCTTGAGCTCTGCCTGAGTTACCTGGCTCCTCAGGGGCTCACATACAGAGAGCTTTGAGGTCTCCTCAAGCTCAGAAGGCCAGTGATCCTGTAATTCCCTCCATCTTCCATTTTTAAATGGACATGGGATGCCCAATATGCTCTTACAACATATTACAATTATATGGTTGAACAGGGGACCTTTATCATTCATCTTTCTATTTCCTCCTCAAAAAAATGTCCCTTATTTTAATGAGTTACCTTGGGTCTAGATAGAGCATTTTTTAAGCCCTTTCTGTGTGCCAGTGAGCTAAGTGCTAGAGATACAAATACAGTTAAGACAGTCCCTGCCTTCAATGAGCTTACATTCTGATGAAGGGAGAGGACATAAAGGGTATTGGAAAAGTCTGAGGGGGGAAGGTTGGAATGGCAAAAGTATACTGAGCTCCTCCCCAAGTAAAAGACCTCACGTGAGTGTGCCTGTTAACAAGGCACAGATTCTTCAGCTGGGGTTTGTGAACTTGTTTGGATTTTTAAAAAATATTCTGATAGGTGTTCAATATAATTAGTTTCCTTGGTATTCCTATTTGTGCATTTAAAAACCTTCCAAGAAGAGGTCCCTAGGATTCACCAGAGTGGCCCATTAGACAGAAGGTAAGGTTAAGACACCTTTGGCATATGCCCAACTAGTCTCCCACTGTTGTGATCCTGCCGTGAGTTAAAACAGCTTGAGTTTGGGGGGACTTCAGCCCTTGACCATAACTCTCCTTCCCCCAGGGAAGGCCGTTAAGCCATGTTTTAGGATGCCCATAGATGTCCTGACTATCACAAGGCTGACGGGCTTTAACTTCTCCAGCACAGAGCAAGCTTTCATTTCATTCACTCAGCAAGCCTAAGAATGTCCAGTGGAAGATGAACATGCTAGATTTTTAGGATTATGAGGATAAATGAGACCATTCTTGTGCCAAAGGAGCTCAAGGACGACTTTTTGGTGTTTGTTTTTTGCCAAGATGGAGGACATCACTGTAGGGAGCACGTGTGTGGAAACTCCCTCCACAAATAGAGATCAGCCAGCCACTCACCTAACTTTGAGGCTCAGGGGCCTGGTACACCAAATTAAGGTGGTCACACTTACACAATCTTTATGAGTTGGACCCCAAGGCATCCTGAGCCAGTTCCTAATGCACTATGCCATCCGGCTCATTGAAAATCTAGTAGGAATGAGAAAAGACATGGAAAAGTAACAGGTAAAAATGACATTTGTCCCTGGTCCCCTCTCCTTTGGATGTGTGGATGGGTGGTGCATGGCATGTTGGTTTGCCATGTTTGTTACGTGTGTCTGTAGGAGTCTGTCTCAATCTAGAGACTTCTTCCTTCATCCTTCTCTGAGGGAGGCCTTGAGTCCTGCCAGGAGGACAGCAGATTGGGGCCAAAGGCTGGCCACTTTGCTCTCCTGAGAGAAAGGAGGTACTAAGATAGAATTATGTCCATCTGCTCCCTTAAATATCACTAGTTAAGGAAATAAATTTTAGTTTCAAGCTGCTCTCCTGATCACTATCCTTTTAAGGGGAGAAAGAAGTGTCCCAAGCTATCTATCCAAGGCTTGACTCCCTTTCCTCCAAATAAATGCAGACTTCACAGTGAGAACACATAGAAAATAGAAAATCCATTCACCCAATGGTAAACAGAAATCAGAAAAAGCACGATGAGAATACATGTCAGGAGCTCTCTTGAGACAGCAAGACATCTCAGCCCAACCAAGAGTCTGCGACTGGAGGGGGCAGAAGGGAAGGGTTCCAGAAATCTCTAGAACAGCAAGTTTGGGATAGGGATGTGTTTGAAGTGCCGGCTCTGCCACCCATTGGCTTCTTCTAACAACCTTTCTTAGCCTTCAGGGACATGAAGAGAGTCTGGAAGCACATGCCTTCCAGCTGGAAGCCAGAAGACAAGGATCTGTCTTCCCTCAAACTCTCAGGGAGCATTGAAAAACCAATCTCTATCAATCAGGAAAAGTCATGTGCAAATGGGCTTTGAACACAGTTTACAGAAGGTATTCCTCTCTCCTCATAGCACTCTGTACTTCTACATAATTGTATTCTGTCATTGTAATAAAAATAGTAATATTTGGGTACCTCTTCGCTCCTACTAGACTATAAGCCCCCTCAAGGCAGGGACTCAACTTCCTCAATGCCTTGCACGTGGAATTTATAATTTGTAATGAGTATTTATAATTTATAATGAGAAGAATCCTTGGTGGTCATCTGGTTCAACCTCCATATTTAGCAAATGAAGAAACTAGAGCCCAGAGGGGTCGTGTCTTGCCCAAGCTTATGTAGCTCATTAGTGACCAAGTACCTGGGATCTGAGCCCTAAATCTAAAAAAGATGTGGATAATTTATGATGAGAAGCAGTCTCATTTGCCTTAGTTTCCCCCATGGGCCCTAGCATATGGTAGATGCTCAATTAAGTGTTTGCTGAGTGGAAATGGATTCAAATACATCCTAGCTGAGCCCCAGTGGTAATCATTTCCACTTCTGTGACAAGGGAGCTTTCGCACAACTTGGGAGGAAGGGCGCTCGGTCTCCGGAAGTCAGTCACAGCTATAAGCAAAGGGCAGGCAATGGGCAGGAGTACTGATTGTATGGCAGCAGCTGAGAGGGCTTTCTTGGGAAGTGATGTACTTTCCCCATGTCAGAGTACCAGACACAGTATTTAAAGGAAATCTCCACTGAGAGGTACCCTTTGGCATCCTCCCTGAGCAAGGACTAAGAGGATAAGTGAGTCACCTTCCTGTAGCACTTTCCTCACCAGGGTAGAACATTCACATCAGCCAGTCAGCAGGCATGCCTTAAGCTTTTACTGTATATTAAGCAGTGTGTTAAACACTGAGGTTACAAAAAAGCAAAAAGAAAAAATGGGAGTTCCCTGTCTTCAAGGACCTTATATGCCAGTGCGGGAGATAACATGCAGATCGGTTAATAAGTGCAGGATCTGTAGAGAATATATGGCAGGCAGCCTTATAGTGGAGAAAGCCCTGGCAGTTGGGAGGAGAGATGCCTCCCATAGGTGAGGGATCTTGAGTTGGGTCTTAAAGAGAGCCAGAGCAAATCACTATTGATGAGAGCATCAAACACTGAAACGACTCTGAGGGGCCACCTCACGCCTACCAGATTGGCTGCTGTGACAAAAAGGAAAATGAAAGATTTGGAGAAGGCGTGGGTAAACTGGGACACACTGATGCACTGTTGGTGGAGTTGTGAAGTGATCCAGCCGTTCTGGAGAGCAACGCGGAACTGTGCCCGACGGGCTACAAAACTGCATACCCTTTGATCCAGCAATGCCACTACTGGGTCTGTATGCCACTGAGATCATAAAAATGCGGAAAGGACCCCATGTACAAAAACAGCAGCTCTTTTTGTGGTGGCAAAGAATGGGAAATCAAGGGGATGCCCATCCATTGGGGAATGGCTGAACAAGTTGTGGTGTATGAATGTAATGGAATACTATTGTGCCACAAGAAATGATGAGCAGGCAGATGTCAGAAAAACCTGGAAAGACTTACATGAACTGATGATGCTGAGGGAAGTGAGCAGAACCAGGAGAACATTGTGCATAACAGCAGCATGATAGACTTAGCTCTTCTCAGTCATACAGCGATCCAAGGCAATTCCTAAAACTCATGATGGAAGATCCTATCCAGAGAAGAAAATGTGGAGTCTGAATGCGGGTCGAAGCATACTATTTTCACTTTTTTTTTCTTTCTTGTGGTTTTCCTCTTTTGTTCTGATTCTTCTTTCACAAGATATCTAATGTGGAAATATGTTCAATATGATTGCACATGTAAAAAAATTAATATTGAGTTACTGACATGAGAAAAAAATTAAATAAAAGAGAACCAGAGTTTCTAAGAGGGGGTGAGGAGAGAGAGCATCCTGGCAGCCGGTGCAAAGACCCTTCTATTGCCTTGGGAGACTTGGTAGGAAAGGAAAAAGCAATGTTTGGAGTGGACAAAAGAGTGGAGGTAGGATGAGCTGGGGTGTCACTGGCCTGGTCAGGGGAGCGCTGCTGGATTTAGAGGAAACATAATGAGTTCCGTGTTGGCCATGAGGTCCTCAGATCAGTTGAAAAGCCTCATGCGCCTTGGGGTACAAATTTATCACTTTACAAATGAGGAAAATGAACCTGAAAGAAGTTAAGTGGTTTGTCCAAGGCACCAAGCTAGTAAGCATCTGAGACAGGATTTGAACTCAGGTCTTCCTGCATTACTGCATTTGTGATACCGATAGGAAAATCTGGTTCAATACTCAGTGGATGTTCTAGGACTCAAGAGAGAGACTAGGGCTGGATGCTTACATCTGCGAACCATCACTGGAGAGAAGCTAATGCCCCCATGAAAAATGATGAAGTCATCAGGTGTGAAGACTCCAAGCCCCATAAATGAGTGAGCCCTGGGGCTGTGAAAACAACCGCCCTAAGTCACCCAGTCCAAGTTAGGCGGGTACTAATGGCCCAAAGCCATTGGGCCAACTTGGAGAGTTTAAATATCAGCCAGCTGCCAATTCCCCAGGAGTCTTCCCTCCCCCCACTAGCATGAGTCAGCACCAGTCCCCAAGTCTAGGCCACTTTGCTCCCTTCCCCTAATGCCTGGTCCTGCTAGACCCAGGCAAGAACCTTAGGAAAACCTGCCAGACTGGCCTGACTGGTTAGGGTGCCCTCCCCCTGCAGGGCCCCAGCAGACCTGACCTGTCATTTGCACCACCCTCCCTGACTGCCCTCGATAATTGCATGTCCTCTCGTCATAGCTGACTGGATTTACTGTCCTGTGTGTGCTCCGAATATCCTTGTACTGTGCTTTGCAGACTTCCTCAGTCTGCATTAAGACAATTAGCATCTCAAGAGTCAGGAAGGGAGCCCACTCTGAAGGGACTTTACTGCTGGAGCTCGTGACTGGGCTGTTTCTGCGTCTGCCTCAGAATGGGAATGCTTCCCTAGCCTGAATTGGGTCTGAGAATCTCTGAGTCTGGGAAGAGCAGTTTTGCTGGCCTCTGTGCTGTTTCAGAAGCTGTTGTCACAGGGTTCTGCCAGCTGGTGGGAAGATGAAATCTCCTCTCAGCCAGGGAGAGAATAATCTCACCTCATGAGTATGCTCTTCACGGTGCCTTGGCTTGCATGCACTGGGAGTCAATGGATGTTTGGGAGTGCCAGCTTTCCCTCACTCACCTGGGATTCCAGGGGCTCATTGTCCAGACCTTGCCTCCTGCCACTTGTCTCTCCCAAAAGTCTCTCAGGCAATCAGTAGTCCTGTCTCCGTATACACATGAAGTATCACAGAGTTGTCCTTAAAGGAACCACCAAGCCTTCTAGAGACAAGACCACAAAAGGCTTGAGGGTGGAGATGACCATGAAGGGGACCTGCTAGGGAGGGCATTAGGGGATAGCGATCAAGGGCACGTCAGGGGCTGGCCAGCGCAAGCAAAAAGGCCACTTTTCGTTAGGAAGAGGGAATTAATGTCAAAGGATATGTGAGAAGAGTAGGAAAGGCGAAGGGGGAGGGTCTCAGAGAATGGCCCCAATTTTTTAGTGAAATACAGGGTTATGGTCCTCAGCCAAGAGGGGAGTGGGGTGAAGGGAGAGGCTTGGAAAGAGAAGGGAAAGTATGGAACGGCTGCTACAGGGACAGGGACAGGAAATCAGTTATGGGGGGTAGCCGTGCTGCAGTGACGACCCAATTGAGATTAGTATGAATTTGACCCCCACACACCTGTACAGTGTCACGATTTTTTCCAGCCACATTAGGCAGCATGTGGTAGGAGCAAAGGAGGCAGATGGTGTGAATGCCACAGGGCTAGGACTTGACCTTTCCAAGTGTGACTGGTGATCGAGCAAAGGGCAAAGGCAATTCAGGTTGGAGTATACTGTCGCGGGGTTGGTTCACCAAGGGTTAAAGCTGCTTTAGGGCAGAAAGTGTTTCCAGTGCAAGGTGGTAGTCTGGGAAAGAACTAAGGGAAAGAGAGGATGTAAGTTCCAGTGAGGAGGAAGAATAGGTTTAGGGGTTGTAAAGACAAAAAAAAAGTGGCAGAACAAGAAAGTGTGAACAGATCCGAGGCATTTCAGAATCGTGATCTTGTAACCCTACGTGATGGGAGGTCCAGGATGTGTGTAGGTGAGGTGGCAGGGGGAATAAATAGGTGATGGAAATAGACTGGAGAACTAGGAAGTGATAGTGTTTGAGAATTATCAATGTGTATATCAAAATTCCCTAGTATAGGGATGGGACGGGTTGGATAGAAAGTCTGAACCAGGAACTGATCTTATCTTAGAGATAACAGCCACCGGAGGAGGAGGAGAAGAAGCATTTATATAGCAATTTAAGGTCGCAAAAGCTGCTATTTTCGATCCTCGCTACAACTTTATGAGATAAGTCCCATGATCACTCCCATTTTAGAGGAAGAAATTGGGAGATGAAGTGACTTGCCCAGGGTCACACAGCTAGTGAGTTTCTGAGGCAGGATTCAAATCCAAGTTTTCCTGACTCCAAGTCCAACATCACATAGACAATTTTCTAGTAAAGCCCAGGTCCTCCCCCTACCCTCAGTGAAACCAGCTGTTTCGCATCCTCAGTGTTGTCTTTTGACTCCTCACTCTCATTCATACTGCCCCCTCCTCCATATCCAATCCATCACCTAATTCTGTCTTTTCTACCTTCATGACATCCCTCATACTTCTCCCAAATTCAGGCCTTTATCACCTTTTACCTCAATTATTCCAATTGGAACCTGAGTGCTATTATTTCAGTAGTATCCGACTGTCCATTATCCTGTTTGGGGTGGTTTTCTTCATAAAGATACTGGAGTGGTTTATCATTTCCTTCTCCAGCTCATTTTACAGATGAGAAACTGAGGCAAACAGGGGTGACTTGCTTAGGGTCACACAGCTGGTAAGTAAGTGTCTGAAGTCAGATTTGAATTCGGGTCCTCCTGAATCCAGGGCTGACCCTCCATCTATGCACCACCTAGCTGCCTTAAGTGCTATTATTATGACCCCCATTTTACAGATAAGGAAAGGGAGTCAGGAAGCAGGTAAGCTACTTGTTCAGGGTCACATATCTAGTTAAGTGTTTGAAGCTGCATTTGAGCTCAGTTCTTCTTGAATCCAGACCCAACATTCTATTCCCTGTGCCACTTGGCTGCCTCTAAAAGAGGAATTAGAGAGTTCATTGCAGGCATAGGAAATGGCATGAGTCAAGTCAAAGGTGAAAGGAAGCCTGAGAAATAGGCTTTCGGGGCACATTGAGTGGTCCCAGTTAGCTGGAGCACAGGACAAGACCCAGCAGATATGGAGCATTAGAAGAAGAAGACATGCATTGGGAGGTTTGGGCCGTGTGTCAGGAGGGGAATTGCTTACCAAGTACCTAGAAAAGCAGGACAAGACCTGGGCAAAAGGGTCAGAACTGGAGAAGATTTGGGAGCCATCTACTTCATCAGAGTGAGTGAAAACACCAAAGGAGAGAAAAAGAACAGAGGAAGGCCCAGGACAGCATCCTGGGAAATGCGGACATTTAAGGCCAGGAAGAGCAAGAGGAACTACTCAAAGAGACCAAGAAGTGGTCTGAGAGATGGAGGAGAACCGTACTGTGTGGCATCATGGAAGCCAAAGGAACAGAGTTTGATCAAAGGCTTCAGAAAAGCCGATAGAATGAGGACTTGATAAAGGCCATTAGATTTGGTGACGATTAGAGGAGTATGGGTGACCTTGGAGAGAGTTGTAGCGAGTAACGTTAATGGGATATAAGATCTTCCCTGACCATTAATAGGCCTCACCTGGAGCCCATGAAAGGAAGCTTGCATACAGGAGGCTGCATGTAGGAAGGCTCTCACACCTTTTGCTAATTTATAATTAGACTCTGAGTCATGAGGAATGGGATGCCTTCTGGCTTTGAGAAGTGTATACATACTGAGTTGGTAGTTTGATTTGTGGGCTTGCTTATGAGAAGGTTCTTGTGATTCCGTTGTGGAGATTGAGTGGCCGCATGTTCAGAGCTCCCTGACTGCTCTGATGTAAAGGGTCTCTCCATCCAGGGATGTCTGTAAAATGTATAGTTGGTTCAGGGAGTCTGCTTGTATTTTCTCTGACGTTCAGGGTGCTAATTGTTCCCCTGAACTAGTGAATGTAATTTAAAAAGATTGTTGACCCCTTGAACAGCTATCTTTCCTAGTAAAGCAGATCTAAGAACCTGTGCTAGCGGTCATCCTGGGTATGCCAGTGTGGTTGCCACTACGTAGCTCTGCCAGAATGGCAGGAGTAGTGGCCAGATTGCATGATATCAAAGAGTGAGTGGTTGGCAATGAGAGTAGACAGCTCTTTGGACAAGCCTGTCAGTGAAGGAGAAAAGTGAGGAAAAAGGTAGTTGCTTAATTAAGCTCAAGGGGTTAGCAGAGAGGAAGGAATTTTTTTTAGCTTAGTATGACATGAATATGAGTTGCTGAAATGTTTTCCTTGACTTTATGACTCATTTTCTCAAGTCTAGACTTCACGTGTGAATAATATTTTCAGGGTTGGAAAAGAATGTCAGGAAAAATACAGTAGCTCTGGCTGGATGAGGTTAGAGCATCTCCTTTTCAACTGAGCCTCCTGTGTGCCCTACTGTGTGCTAGATGCTGAGGAGAGAAAGAAGAAAACCCCAAACCATCCCCAGGCACCTAGATTCTGCTAGGGAGAAACTAATGTGTACACAGATAAATGAATACAAAACATATGCTGAGTAATGGGGGGTGGGGGGAAGGTAGAAAGGAGAGGGGGAAGCACTGGAGAGCAGTGGCGACATTCTGCACCCATAGTCCCCTGCTGCTCCAGCTAGAGAGAGAAGGTATGATTGTTATTGCCTGTTGCTGCTGTCATTGCTGTGGGGTTAATGCTGGAGGACCTAGGATTCTTTGCTGAGTGGCCACGTGAGAGGCCAAGTGGGCTGACAGTAATTACTGGCTGAATCGTAGGCAACAGGATGGAGGAAGCAGAAATCTGGGGACCCAGGGGCACTGTCCTTGCTTGCTCTTAGGAAGGCACAGTGACTGACAGAAATGGGCATAATCAGTCTGTCACCTGCTGAGTGAAGGTGTTGAGGGAAAATCCTGCCCTGGTGTCTCTGGGAGCTAAAGAAGCAGGGCCAAGGAGAGGGGCTCAGAATGCAGAAGGGGGTTGAAGGTGGTGCAGGGACACACACAGCTCATTGTCCTTCTCTGACACAGCAGGATCACAGTCAGCCTCTGCAGCCACAGATGCCAGTAGCGAGAACACCAACTGTGATGCCTTGGCAAGCCTGACTTCTTTTCAGGATCCTCCATCTGCTCCTACAGGCCCGTGTGACTTGGAGGCCGGAAGCAGAAAGAGCTAAGGGTGGACACAACACCCGGAAGGACTCTTAAGCCCCATCAGTTTGATGTGAGAGGGGAAGGGAAGGAGAGAAGCATTGCCTACTATGTGCCAAGCATTGTGCCAACTGCTTTTTACAAATACTGTCTCATTTGATCCCTTAGAGACCCTTTGAGGTAAATGCTAGTCTTATCCCCCTTTTACAGTTGAAGAAACTAAGGCAGACAGTCATGAAATGACTTGCCCAAGGGTTACACAGCTGGGAGATACCTGAAGTCAAATTTGAACTTGGGTCTTCTGACTCCAGGCCCAGTAGTCTCTCCACTATGCCACCTACCTCTTTCATATACCTCAATAGTAAACAAATGTGCCCCTTGACTTTGAAAACCACGAAACATTTTGCAGAGTCAGATTGCTTTCTCTTGATTATAGTGTCATAGATTGAGACATAGAAGAGTCCTAAGAAGCCATCTTGTCTAGCCCCGGAGATAGTAGAACTCATCCAAAGTCATATTGGTGCCAGAATTGGTTTTTGAACCCAAGGTCTCCCTAACTCCATGTCCAGTGATACTTCCCATTGCACACCTGTCAGTCATTTATTCATTAAGAGCTTTCTGTGTGCCAAGAACAGTGCTAAGTGCTAGGGATCCAAAGAAAGGCAAAGCCAGCCCCATTCCAATCCAATCTGAAGCAATCCAATAAACATTTATTAGGTGCCTATGGTGCTTATCAGTGGGAATACAACTGAGGAAAAGAAAGACAGTCCCTGTCTTCAAGGAGCTTACAAGCTAAAGGGGAACAGGGAGTACCCATGGAGTCAAAACCAGGCAGGGAAGCAGATGCAAAGCTGGAGCTTTGTGAGCTCCTGTCTTCAAGGAGATCACATTCTTTTTTTCCCCTTAGCTTTTAATAAAGGCATTCACTCAGATGGCAAGAACAGTTATTACAAAATATCCTCACCATAAACATGGATGCTATCCCACAAATATATACAGCATCCATAGGAAAAGTGTGCTGATAACTTCCCTTCAGGGCTGAGATTCAGGGACAGCTGAATGAGCTTTGGCTCTCTGGTCCTTGGCTTAATGCTGAGGGCTGTTACCTGAGAAGCTTCTGAACTCTTACATATCTGGCTCTAAGAACTAGGCTTCCCCCAGGAAGCCCATCTGGATTGTCCCAAAAAAGCTTATGTTCCAAAAAGGAAGAGGAGGAGGAATGGACTATGAAACTAGTAGAACAGTGTTCTCTCTGGAACTCAAAAAGGTTCTGATTAGGAACAACAACAAAGAACCCCCCAAAACAACAATGACAAAACAGGATTTTTTTCGTAAAATAGGGAGCAAGTCTATGGAGTTACTTCCTTATCCCCAGGAGGTGATGGGGACCCCATGTGTATCAGTGACAGGGATTTAAGATAAATTCTTGAATGATAAGAATTGTCATTGAATCATTGAACTGCTGAGAACTAAGTCATTCATAGTTGAACATTGCACAATGTTGCTGTTACTGCGTACATTGCCCTCCTGGTTCTGCTCATTCCACTTTGCATCAGTTCATGTAAGTCTCTCCAAGTTTTTCTGAGAGCATCCTGCTCATCCTTTCTCAGACACGATAGTATTCTATTACATTCATATGCCACAGCCTTTCAATGTTCCATCATTTTCCCAACTGATGGGCACCCCCTCATTTTCCAATTCTTTGCCATCACAAAAAAAAAAGCTGCTAAAATATTTTTGTCCACGTAGGTCCTTTTCCCTTTCTTATGATCTCTTTCCTTTTCCCTTTCTTATGATCTCTTTGGGATACATACCCTGCAGTGGTATTGAGGAGCTCACATTCTAATAAGGGAGACAACATATAAATAACTATGGACATACAAGTGGATGCAGAGTAGATGGAAGGTAATCTGAGAGGGGAAGGCACTAGTAGCTGGGGGACCTAGGAAAGGCTTCCTGAAGAAGGTGTCATTTGAACGATTCTTAGAGGAAGCCAAAGAAACCAAGAGGCAGAAGAGTGGGAGGATGGGGTGGGGATGGAGCATCTCAGGCATAGTACCCCCACTCAGTCCTCAGGTTTCTTTTCTGTTGTTTGGGGATTGAACCCTAAAACTGTCTTGGGATTTTCTTCTGCTTAGCACAGTGACTGGCGCACAGAAGGCACTTAATGTTTGTTGTTTACTGATTGTTATTGTTTTGACATCGGTAACAACTTAGAGAGGAGACCAATAAGGGACAGACCCTAGGTCCCTTACTTTTTTTTTTTAACTTTCTGCATTATTCTGAACTTGACAAATATGAATATTTCCATAAGCTGTGCAGAAAGAGTATTGTATATGAAACCATGAATCTCGTGTGTGTATACTAAATTCAGCACATTAGTAAACTACTTCTTTGATCATTTCTTTTCTCTACCTCCCCCCACCATTTCTTCACGTCTACCAGCAGTTCCTTAACGTACCTGTCTTTCATATTCCCTCTAACAATTGTATTTTTCCCATTTTGTCATCTTTGCCAACCTGAAGAATGTGAGAAGGAACCTCAGAAGTTTTTATTTGCATTTCTCTAATTATTCGTAATTTGGATCACTTTTTCATAGTTATCATAGAACTTTTAAGAACTGCCTATCCATTATCTTTGATCACTTACTTACTGGAGATTGTCTCTTTTTCTATATTTGAATCAGTACCTTACTTGAATATCACAATTTTATTAGAGAAACTTGCAGTAAAGCTATTTCCCACTTAACTGTTTCCATTCTGATTTTAGATACATTGTGTGCAATGTTCTATTTATGCAATAAAAAATGGTCCATTTTATCTTCTTTGATCTCTTCTTTCTTTGAACAAGTTTTCCCTTTCCCTTCTAATTTATGATGAGAACTTTTACATCTAGGTCGATGTATCCATTTGAAGTTTATTGCAGTGTAGGTGGGAGATACTGTTCTGAACTTAATTTCTGCCAGACTGCTTTCCAGTTTTCCTAGTGGTTTTGGCAAATAGGGAGTCCTCATCACAGTGGTTGGAGTCATTGTTTGGTTTTCTCTTAACACCTACTGCTGTTTTGGTTCTCTGCTTCTGGGTCTTATATCCCTAATCTGTGTATCCACTAATCAATGTTTCAATGTTTTTAAACAATACCAAATGTAGCTTTAATGATTACTGCTTTGTTGTATAGTTTGAATTAATCCTAGTGAAAAAAATCGACAATATAATTTATTTTAAGAAATTATGATGATGCTTGGAATAGGATAGTCGCACAAACTGCTTTTTTTTTAAGCACAAGAACTCAAAAAGAACTTTTAAGTAGTTGTGGGAATATTAAATTCTGACTCTATGTTGGGGGAGTTGGGGCAGAGTAGATGCTGATCCTAACATGCCACACCAAGGGTTAATAAGAGCAAGGAGTTCCCACTAAGAACATTTTCAAGAGAATCTGGTGGTATCATAAGATGAAGCACTGGTAAGACTGTCTTTTTTCTCTACCACTTTTTTTGTTATTTCTGGTGAGATCCTTGACCAAATCTTGTTCCCCTGGATAGATTGGTTATTTTGTATAATTGTATAGTATGATTGACACAGCGTAGCACTGCCATTTTTACCGTATCGTCAGCGCCCAACCACAAGCAGTTCATACGTCTCTAATCATCTAGGTCTGTCCTTATTTCAGTAGTGAGAGGTTCAGAGACCTCCTTTGTGTCTTGATAAGTAGACTCCTATTTATATATTTTATAGTCGGCTCGAAGTTTTCTTTCCATTCCTTGCCGCAGGGCTTTGTTGGTGACGTAAGCAAGGCTGCCCTGGAAAGCTGGATTGAGCATGCCTTAGTTTGCTTTTAAATCCCCAGTCTTGGGAGAGGAGGCAGACTCCTGGGATTGCAGTGTCCCCCCTCCAGCGGCAGGAGTGGACAGGGGCAGCTGCAGGACTTGGGGGGGCGGTTCGTTATTCACAAAACACAGCGGGGTGCTTGCTCAGAGCCATCCTCGAGCCCAGGGACCCCAACCCCTCCTCCTGCGCCCCGGGCCCCGGCGGACCCCGCGTGACGTCACAGAGGCCCCGGATCACACGGGCCCAGGGCAGAAGGGCGGGATGGGCCCGAGGACAAAGCGCCATGGCCGGCGCCCACTGACACCTCTCCTCCTGGGGCAGCGCGCCAAAGCCTCAGGGGGTGCATGGGGACGCGGGGGCCCCGCTCCGGCTAGTGGGTGCGCTCGGCTCTGAGGGGGGCGGGGCCCCCACTGACTGGGGAGAGGGGAGGCGCCCGCTCTGTGCCTCTCGGGGGAGGGGGGGCCCACGTGGGGCGGATGGGGAAACCGAGGCCCGGAAGAGCCGGGGGAAAGGTCCCAGGTGGCCGACGCTACCTACGCAGCGCTCTCTGCGATGATCTGAGTCCAGGCGCCGCGGGAGAGCGAGCGAGCGGAGCCCCGAGAGGCCAGCTCCACCCCCGCGGAAGCCCCGCCCCCTCCTCGCTCCGCCCCGCCCCGGCCGGACCGCCTACGTCTTCGAGATCTTTCTGGAAGCCGGCCGACGCCGTTGCCCGGGCATCGACGGAAACTGCCGAAGCCGAGGCGGGCGGCCGCGGGGAGGGGGGAGGAGAGAGGGGGGCTCGGAGCGGCGGCGCGCGCAGCTCCCCGGCGCCCGAATGCGCAGGCGCAGAGCCCAGTAACCGCCGGTTGGTGGCTGCCGAACCGCAGTGGGGGAGAGACGCTCCGAGGCAAGCTGCGGCTACCCAGGCCCGGCCCCTGCTCCTTCCCGGCTCGGCCCCGGCTCCGGCCCCCGCCTCACCGGCCCCTCCTCGCCCCCCGCAGCCCCGACGGCGAGCCCGCAGCAGGCGCCCCTCCCAGCTCGGCGGCATGTCTGTGGTGGGCATCGACCTCGGCTTCCTCAACTGCTACATCGCCGTGGCGCGGAGCGGCGGCATCGAGACCATCGCCAACGAGTACAGCGACCGGTGCACCCCGTGAGTGCGGCGCGGACCCCCCCCCCATCGCACCCCCCCGGGGCTCCCCGAGAGCGGCCTCCTCCCCTCCCCCGCGCTCCTCCGGGCCTGCCCCCCCCTCCCCCATGCTCCCCCGGGGCTCCCCGAAGCGGCCCCCCCGCCTGGCTCATCAACACCCCGCCCCGCCGCCGTTCCCCTGGGCTGCCCCCCAACATCCTCCTCCCGGCCCTCCCGAAGCCGCAGCGGGGGTGTGGGGGGCTCGGGCCCCGGCGTCCAGCGCGGCCCGCCTGGGCCGCCGTGCCCCCGGGGCCCTTCTCCTTCCCGCACCCTAGCACCGTGTCCCGGGACAGGATGCGGGCTCCCTGGGGAGCTCGGGGGCTGCTCCGCGGTGACCTTGAGAAGGCGGCTGTGGCGCGCGTGGGAAGGGGCGGCCGCGCCGGGGACCCCGCGCGACCTCGGGGACGGGGGGCGGCTTGTCAGGTGCTCCCCAGACAAAGGCTCGGAGGGGAAGTTTGGCCGCGGGTAATCGAGGGCCTGGCTCGGGCCCCCCCGCAGCGCGGGGTCCTCGAGGCGGGAGGAGGCGCCGCGGCCGAGCTGAGCTCCTCCCGCCGGCTCTTAGGTGCCCGCTGCTCCGGGCAGGGCTCGGAGGGCTTCCCGCCTCTCTCCTAGCCATGGGGCACGGGGCTCCTTGGCGCCTTGCCCGGCACACGGTGGGCGCTTCCTGACTGATGGCAGTCCTGGCCGCCTCCGGGATTGGAGGTGGATGCGCTCCCGGGCCTCTAGCAACCCGATGACGGTTTGTGAGAAAGTTAACCCCGATAGTGAAGGAGATGAAGGCTAAAAACCGTGAGGCTATGCGTGTGCAGAGCGCTTTATACACATGGTGCCATCCGGGCCGAGGCAGGACTCCGATCCCTCCAGCTTGGCACCACAGGAAGCTGTGAGTTTGGGAGGTGGCGGGCAGGGCAGTGACTGCTTCACAGACCCACGCCACCTGCCCACCCCCCCTTCCACCCTTGGGCACTCATTCTTTCCACGGCCATTCTTCCAAAAATGCTGCCTGTCTGAAAAGCACATGTTGATTGGGGCTCATTGGGGGCTACGACATTCGGGTGTCTCACAAGACTGAATTACCTGGCCTCTAAGAAAGAGGGGAGCTGATCGGTTTGTCAGAAGAGGAAAGCGGCTCCTGATTATTCGTGTCTATCCATATCTCGTTTTTCCAGATGCAGATGTTGTTTCGGAAAGAAACCTTTAGGGACTTGAGTCTGCTGAGTTGCAATCCACAAACCAGTCAGCAAACTTGTATTAAATGCTAAAGCGGCGGCGGGTGCTGCGCAGCGCCCAGGAACACAGTGGAAAAGCCGGACGGGGGCACCGGCCGTGGGCACCCCCGGGAGCTTGCGTTGTAACAGGAGAGAAAGTGCATGTAGATGGGTGGTTTGCGTCGGGGGCCACTTGGAAGCCCGGCAGCCTACATTTCTGGCTTTCTGCCCCTTTTACTTTAGTCACTTAGGTCTTCCCTAGGTCACCTGGCATCTGTTCAGTGTGGACGATGCATTCTCGTGGAGTGAAGAGGCCCATAGCCGGGCGTGTTACTGTGGGAACAGGGACTTAGCCTCCCTCCACCCACCTTCTGGGGGCCAGGACTGGTTCGCTTTCTGTCCGGCACCCAGGCTCTTTCACTTAGTCTAGACCCTTTGAAGCACTGTCCTCCCTAAGTGTTGTGCAGTGGAGGTCTATGCCCAGGTGTCTGTCACCTCTGCTCTTACTAAATGGACGTTTTCCTTTTGCTCTTAAACATTTCTGGTTTGGGGGCGGCTAGGGGGCGTCATGGTGCAAAGAGTGTGCAGGACCTCGCGTCTGCAGGCTTCAGATCAGGCCTGTCACTGAGTAGCCGCGGGACCCTGTTTGCCTCAGTTTCCTCATCTGCATAATGCACTGAAGGAGGAAATGGAAACCACTCCGGTATCTTTGCCAAGAAAACCCCAAATGAGGTCCCTGAAACAGCCAACAACCACGTAGGTGGTGCAGGAACATTTACAGGTTAAGCCTCTGCTCTCAGTTTGGTAGCCTGGCTGATTTTTTTCAGCTACAAACATTGATTGAGGGTCTTTTGTGCCCGGGCTGGGTGCTGGGAATATTTCAGCAGAAAAATATCCTCCAAGAACATGAAATCATACCACTGTAGTGTAACTCAAGGTAGAAAATTCTTTAGGTTCCTGGGAATGTTTTGGTGGCCTTGGAGTCGAAGAGGAAGTAGGAGAAAGGCAGGGGCAGTTTTGTCCCAGTGAAGGTGGATGGTGATGGAAGGAAAGACATAAAAGTAAAAAGCAGGATAAGGTTTCTTCACAATTGAAGACGGTGGGGCACTCTGGGCTGCATAGCGAGAGATTTTCTATTTCTCCATTTGTAGAGGTACCTAGGGGTGCAGCGGCTAGGACTCAGGGAGATGTTGGTCACCTAAGAGACCCTGAGCAAGGCACTTCATCTCAGTGTGTCTCAGTTTGCTCATCTGTAAACCTCCCAGGTTGCTAGTGAGTGTTAAAGGAGATCGTTGTAGAGGGCTTTGAGCAAGTAGAAAGGGGGATGATCCACGGAATGGTGGTAGTGGTCAAGGGGGAGGGTTACTTTACCCTTAAAAATGTGGAGTGGTGGTGGACAGAAAGGGGAGTGAACTTCTTGCCTTATCTTCATTACCTCTTTTCTTCACAGATATTAATGCATCATGTTTATAATGAGGTAAAAGTTAAGTGTCCTGTCTTGGTCACTTAAAAAATTCCATCTTGTTTTTATTAAGCAAGTCGTACTAGGCAATGGGAATCCACAGATGAAAAATCCCTGAACCCCAGCCTCTGCCTTCTGCCCTCCTGGAATTTGTGTTTAGCCCGAGGATGTGGCCTGTAATCCTGTAAGAGGGAGATAACGAGGGCCCCTAGTGTCTTTGATGTGTGTTGACTGTTGAGCAGAATTAATCTCCTTGGGGACCAGAACTGTTTCTCTTTTTTTGGCTTTGAATCAGTAGTGAGCTCCAGGTTGTAAGCATGTAATAAATATTTGTTGAATCGAAAAAAGCGGGGTTTGAACACTTCCTGTTCTGATGTTAAAGCATGCTTGTTTTTAAGTCCCAGATGAGGTACATACTTTCCCTGAGACTGTTGGTCCTTTTAATTTTGTTTCCAAGGCAGTCTCTGGCCTAGAAACTTTCCCAAGCAGATCTCCAGTTCCTCTTCTTTAATTGAGTCTTAGTTGCCTAGGGGCACTGAAGGGTGTAGGAATACCACTTTGAGGCACACCACTCCAAGGGAAATGGTCCCAGCCCTCTGGGAGTGTCCCTACGGGGAGGAGGGAGATGCCAAGTGTTCACTAAGTGAATAAAGAGTGGTGCTGGGGGCGCTAACCCCTGGGGGAGTCAGGACTCGTGTATCTAGAACTTGGTGGCCCCTGAAGGGACTGAGGGGTCCCCAGGGGTGAAAGGGAGAAGGCGTCATGAGACTGCCAGTGCGTAGAGACTGGAGATGGGGAACAGGCCAGAGGGGCTGAGACAGAGAGGTCTGGAGGGGAGGAAGTGCTCCCTGGAAATGGGACTGGCTCTTCATTCCTTCCTCCTTGGAGGAAATGGGGGCAGAGCTCCAGGCTCCCCTGCTGGGGAGACACGGGAGGGACAGCTTGAGGCTGGGTCTTTACCTCCAGTAAATTCTAGTAAAGGCCTCCAGTTGAGTTTTGAGAAGTGTTAATGAATTCTAGATTGTGTATCTCCAACAAGGTAACTTGCTGAGCAAGATTCACTTCTGTTATATGTCTTAAGCTGTCTAATTATCAGAATCTACAAAGCAGGAGCTTGAGAGTTTGGTGAGACTCATGGACCCCTCTTCAGCATGTTTTTTTAATGTATAAAATACTTAGGATTACAAAGGAAACCAGTCATACATGATGTTACTTTTCTTTTGATCTATTTTAACAGTAGAGAACTTAGACTTTTCATTAATAACTTCAAGAAAATTATATATTCTAGCTCATTTTACAGAAGAGGAAGCTGAGGCAAACAGGGTGAAGTGACTTGCCCAGGGTCACACAGCTAGTAAGAGTCTGAGGCCTGATTTGACCTCAAGAAGATGAGTTGTTTTGATATTAGGATGTCATGAAAAGGTGAACCTTGAGTACACCTTGAAACATGAAGCAAGGCTAAACCGTAGAAATGGAAACACCAGCGTGCACAAAGCCACAAAAGAGCCCAGTGTGTCATTATCCTGCTGGGTTGGGGGACTTGGGGGCTTTTTGGTCTGTTACGTCATTTTTATTCTACTTTGTTATGAAGTGTGTGACCCTGGGCAAATCACTCATCTGTAGTTTGCGTCCATTTCCTTCTCTGTACGATGGAGATAACACCACCACCCAGGCTGTTGTTAAGCATCAAAAGAAATGATCGTTGTAAAGTGCTATATAATTGTTAGCTACTATCATTCTTGTGCTGTTAAATGTTAAGGTTTTATGGAAGAATTTATTCCTTATTGGAGATTTCTCTGTAATACTTTGCATAGTAATATTTTTTAAGGCCTGAGCACTTAGTTTCCTTGTCTCCTTTTAAATTTTGTATTCCTCTAGGCACTGAATTTGTGCCTCTCAGAGCCGCTGCTTCCCCCTTCCGTCCTTTGTATCGGTCACCTCCCTTTGAGGTGGACCACAGTCTTTGAAAGGGACTTCATCTAGCACAGCCTTGTGTGGCTTGTGAGAGGCAGTTGAATGCTTGGTAGATGGCAGCTACTCAGGCAGTGTGTGTAATTGCTGTTCAGAATTGGGATACCATAAACTTTCTTGGATCAGATACAAGTTTCTGTTTGTAAAATGTAATACATGGCATCTGCTTTTATAGTCATAATTATACTTGACAATAAAAATTTATTACAAATAATGTGATTGTTGTGTAGTTTAAATTGAGGAAATTACATAATGTATTTGATCTTTTTTTACTTTTTTATATTCACATATAAATTGTCTTTTTTATATATTTTGGATTCATTGTTTATGCAGAAAGTTTGTTAGAAATAAAAGAATTAATTTGCCATTTTTATAATTTTTGAATAGGTTTATTAGTTTTATTAATTCCGTAATTCCATTGGTCCTTGAAGAGTTTATTTTTATAGTCAGGTGTATAACAATAAATTACAAAAATACTAGAGGAAGATTTATTAGGTTTTCTTTAACCTGTTACCTGCTTTCCCTCCAGAGTTATCATTAACTTTAAGTAAAATCTGACCATTTCTTCTTTTTTAGGGCTTGTATATCTTTAGGATCCAAAACTCGAACAATTGGGAATGCAGCCAAAAGCCAGGTAAATTAATTTAATTTTGGTGGTTGCTTAAAATCATATATCCTTTCCAATTAAATAATGGCATTACATGAATTGTAGGAAAATCTTATTTAGGTTAAGTAGGTGGATCCTTATTAATCATACAAGTGAAAAAGGGAGAATAAAGAAAACAAACCTAGAATTTAAATTTGTGTTAAATTTGGTTTTTGACTACAGTATTTTAATTCTTAAATACTGTATTTTGCACCCCTCCCAAAAAAATCAAGCTTAAAGCATAACTATAACCTGAAACTAGTGTTAACCTTGATAGTTTTCCACTTATTTTTCTTTGATCTGTAGTATGATCAGTATGATGTATTTGATTATATTGTGAATAATTGTGAATTTAGGGTGCTGATGCTGCTCATGTGTGTTAAAATTTGTTACTAGATGTTAAGATATATGTATTTGGGTCTGTGGTAGTAAGGCGAGTCTGGTGCCTGAAGGGTTTCTTGACAAGAAGCTCCACCTAAGGGGAGGATATTAGGGAGAAGTGAAATAGAAAATTAGAGGAACTTCCTAATAAACGGGGATAATTGAAGCTGCCACTAATTTATATAGAAGATGTTTTTAAACGTTTTGGGGTTGTGGTATCTCTTCACCAGGAAGAAAGCATATATTTTATACTTTAATATTATAACTAATTTTCCTTTCAAATTTATTTTCTTCAGTTTTAAAATCTCTTGAATTTTAGTGTGTACTTGAGTTTTTTCCTCTCTGTCTTATTGAAAAGAAAAGGTAAAATAGCATTGATTTTCCTGAGAATTTCCTTCTCCCCCCCTTCCCTACTACCAATATATGCAGTCTTAATTAACCATTTATTATCCTGAAGCTCCATTCATATTTGTACGTGGGATTTCTGTTTGAGTTGTCGTATATACATTGAGCTGGGAATATTTTTTCTCTCTTTCCTCATCTTTCTTTGTATCTAACCTTTTTTTTGTGTGTGTTGTTTCAACAAATATTTAAAGCTGTCTTCCCATAAATAGTTCTTCAGTTTGGATACAATTTAAGCTGTCACTTCCACTTCAGAATTGGGCTTTGCTCTCACCCAAGCCTGATGCATATAGATATAGTAGTTTGGCTGAATTTCTGGTGCATCCCAGAATTCATTCTTAGACTTTCTGAGAGAAGTAGTCAGCTCACCTTTACTGAGCAGCTGGCTGATTTGACAGTCTTAGGCAAGGTAACATTGTTCTAGCCGGCTGGTTTCCTTTTTAGATTTGAAGGCACGGCTGTTCCCTTTGATCGAAAATTATGGCAATTTGTATTTTGATTTGTTGTTCACTAAATTTTTTGAAGTAATGTGTGTCCCCTATAGGTCATATACCTACTTAAAAGAACCCTGCTTTTTGCTGAGTCTCCTGGGATCATATATGTAGGCCTTGATGGCACCTTAGAAGTTGGGAACCGTATGCTGAGCATGAGAAGCTAATTATGATTGCATCTTCCTTTGAGGGAAGGTAGAATTGAGCAGAGATTGGAGAGGAATGCTGGTGTGAGTAACAGCCAGAATCAGCCTGTGGCTTTGTTACTCTGAGGAAACTTAAGAGTTGTCCCAAGGTCATTGAGTTTGTTACTTAACGACCGCTGGTCATGGAGCTGGGAAGTCAGTGTCAGAAACAGGACCTGAATACGCCAGGTCTTCCTGGCCCCAGGGCCAGTCTCTATGCACTCTCCCACATTGTTTTCCTTTTGGTAAGCAATAGGAGATGAAAGATGAAAAATAACTAGCAAGAGATGGTGACATATAGATGATTATAAAAGAACCGCTGACATTGACAAGCTTTTTCTTTTGCAAAATTCATTTTTTTAAAAAATGTATTTACTTTTAGTTCATAACATTGAGCTCCACATTTTTCCTCCACCCTATGGTGTTACCCAATCCGATATAGGTTCTACAAATACCTTCACATTAAACATTAGTCAGGTTGTAAAGAAGAAATATAACCAGTGGAATGAACAGTGAGAAAGAAGGAATGAAACAAAACACAAAAGAGAGTGAGTCTGCTTCAGTCTGCAGTGAGACTCTGCATCTCTTCTATGTGGATATATCCCTTTCTACCAGAAGTCTTTTGGAGTTATCTTATAACCTTGCATTGCTGAGAGGAGCCCAGTCTATCAAAGTTAGTCATCACAGATGATAACGATGTGTCTGTTAGTATGTACAGTGTTCTCCTGGTTCTGCTGCCCTCACTCAGCATCAGTTCATGTAAAGTCTTTCCAGGTTATTGTGAAGTCCATCTGCTCCTCATTTCTTATAGCACAATAGTATTCCATTACATTCATATACTACAATTTGTTCAGCCATTCCCCAATTGATGAGCATCCCCTTAATTTCCAATTCTTTGCCACCACAAAAAGAGCTGCTATAAATATTTTTGTATATACAGGTCCTCCTCCCACTTGTATGATGTCTCTGGGATACAGCCCTAGAAGTGATATTGCTGGGTCACAGTAACAAATGCACATGAAATATACATTTATTTTTTATTTTTTCTGTATTTTATCAAAGCAGGAGCAAAAACTTTTAAGGAGCTGTGGGGTGAAAAAAAAGTACCATTGTTTAATTCATAGTTTTTTGAGAATATTAAGAATTTATTAACTTATTCTTAATGCATATGCTAAGTCAGAAATTTGTTTTTATCTTAAAACTAGTTATGTGGAACATGGGGGGTTGTTTTTTTACTTGTAATGGGCAAAGTTCTGATGGTATGCTTTGATCAATAAAAGTTTTTTTTTTTAACAGATTGTTACAAATGTAAGAAATACATTACATGGCTTCAAAAAGCTTCATGGACGGTCTTTTGATGATCCCATTGTGCAGACTGAAAGGGTCAAGCTTCCGTATGAGCTTCAGAAAATGCCAAATGGAAGTACAGGAGTTAAGGTACCTACCCAGGGCAGTAACCTGATGAGATCGAGCATTGAAAAATCTGACTATGAGGAAGTCATTCTGCTCAGTTAGATTTTCTTGGCAGCTAAAATTGTTACCTGTAGATGTTCATTTTCTTTCTATTGAAGTCGTAAAAAGTACATAGACCTTTTTTGAATAAGGGTTTTTGAGAAGGCCTAAATATTTCTAACTGATTATTATTTTACTCAATTTAATAGTAAAACTGACTTTGGAGAAATTACGAGGGATAGCGAGAATTAGAGCTATTGCCTATTGTGGAAAGGACTTAACTGGTTTGTGGCTTGTGTTTGGAAATTTTTTTGTAATTATTGCAGAAATATCTTGAGATGTATTAAAGGTATTAAAGGAAAGCATTTTTGAATAGCATTTAAGCTGTTCTGAATTGAGAGTTTTTTTTATTTTTTTGCAGAAGGCAAGGCAGTTGGGGTTAAGTGACTTGCCTAAGGTCACACAGCTAGTAATTGTGTCAAGTGTCTGAGGTTAGATTTGAACTTGGGTCCTCCTGACTCCAGGGCTGGTGCTCTATTCACCTACCTACCCCTGAATTAAGATTTTTAAAGGCATAGATATCAATGTTTACTTCACAAAAAAGGAACATTATGTTTAAAGTTATTGTGCATGGAGTTATTTATGTTATCATAATATAGGCTTGGGACTAAAATACCTTCTCTTGGCTCCTTGTAACTTAACCAATATTCAGCTTCCTGAGTATGGTTTTTATTGTATTTTTTTTGCCTTTGTTAATTAAAAAATAAAAGCAATAAATATCCTTAGCCTCCAAAATGGAGGAAAAGTAAGGAGTAAAAACGACTTTTAAAAAGTCATTTATACTCAAATGACTCTTTTCGAGATTTAAGTTTGTATTTCCAGTTCTTGTGCAGTTTATCCATTGGTTTTTAAATTTTCTGGATTTCACTTGATAGATTTCATTCAATATCTGTTTTGCTCTCTGACATCTTCCTTGCTTTCAGGTACGGTACCTAGAAGAAGAGAGGCCTTTTGCCATTGAGCAGGTCACTGGAATGCTACTGGCCAAACTTAAGGAGACTTCAGAAAATGCTCTGAAGAAACCTGTGGCAGATTGTGTGATCTCAGTAAGTCGTACCATATTTCACTTTGATCAGGGTTGTTTTGAGGTTCAAAGAAGATGCCGTATGTAAAGTGCTAGTTTTATTTAAAATGATTCTTTTTGTTGGATTAGCGTCCTGTTTGTGTTCTTCACCCAGTAAATGACTGCTACACCCAGTTGGCTTTCTTTTTCAACATGAAAAGAGCTGGAGTGTGAGAATGTCTTGAAGGACCAAACTATCCATTGATATAGAGTATTTCTTTTTTTTTTAATCCATGAGGCAAAGGAAACAGAGATATGATGAAATTGTTTGTTTCAAAGTAAAACAGTGATAAAGATTTTTCCCATAGGGTTATGTCTAGTCCTTCTCGTGTTAAGAAAAGGAAGAAAAACAATTTCATTTTTGTATAGTTTGACGTTTTTCAGCATGTTGGTCATGATTAGCCAACAAATCTCAGTGATTTCAGTGACTGAATCCTCAAGCATAACTAGCCTGAAACCTCTGAACCACCCAAAAAAAATGGGTCCTGTTCTCTCTTTTTTTTTTTTAAGTGGGGGATGGTTTCCAAGAGAAACTGGGCTTTTCACAGGCATACACGTTCCAACCATAATTGTGCGTAGAGAGCCCTGTGCTCTGGAAACCGTATTGCTGTTTAGTTTATAGGCCCCCATAATCCCTGGGACATACCTGCTGGCGTATCCTAGATTCCCTAAAGCCAGTCTGGGATGTGAGAAAGCTTCGTTTATGCTTTAGATCACAAGGCAATGAAGCAGTGACTTACTGAATGCTGCTCTAGTGGCATAAAATTGTTCTTTTCTCTTATGTACCTGACTTCCTTCCTGAAAAGAGCTGACTCATTGGGAGATTCATGATGTGCTTGATTCTCATGCAGTGAAAAGAGGGCTGGATTTAGTGAGGGGACTTGGGTTCAAATCCTGGCTTGGGGAAGTCACTTAACTTCTTAGTTGTTTCCACTATATAATAAGGGGTCCCTTCTCTTTCTGAATTTGTGATCCTCCAATGGGTCCTTTGGGAATGGGAGTGGGGAAGTATTCCTTCCATATATCATTGCTACCCAGTTTTAAGACTACAGAATCATATCGATACACTAGGTGGATTATTGAAGACATCTTCATGCTTCTGCCATTCTTCCGTGGTTCCCCATTTTCTGACTTGGAGACTTGTATGCAGTTTGTAGGTGCTAGGAGCCAGTGCCAATCTTGCAGCAGCACCCCAGGTTTTGAGGAGAGAGAGAAAGCCTAGACTGGAGTTGGGGAGTATACGAGGAAGAAGTGATGAGCCTACCTCCCCACTTCACCCTTTTGAGAGCATGCTCAGAAGCATGTGAGCCTGGAGGGCAGATCGAGTAGCTCTTGCTTCGCGTATTTTCCCAGCATTGTCCTGGTGCTTGGTAGCTTAATAAAAATCTGTCCCCTTTCCTGTTTAGAGATGAGGAACCCAAGTCCCAGAGAAGTTGACTGATTTGCCCCAAGGTCCTGCAGGTGGTAACGGTGGGAGATGGTCCCATGACGTGAGAGGTGCTTATTTCTGGATGTGTTTGGGTGATGAGGCCATGGCCCAGACAGGCCATTAACACGCTGAAAGATGTTGCTGCCTGTCTTTCACTGTATTTGAGAATGGGTTCAACTAGGAAGCCTGTTCTTTGCTTTAGGGAGAGAAGGTGACAGTATAGAGGGGACTTCATTTTCTCCCTGGGTAGCTGCTTCTCTGTCGTCACTAGCTTTAGGACCTCTAAGTCAGAGCTTTCCTAAATAAACATGATAGGAGGGTGGGAGACCTATAACTTTGCTCTTATTATTGAGATATTTCTCAAGTTTGGTGGTTTATTAACGTTTACTTTTTAAAGAAAGGATGTATTGCCACCTAAAGAGTGTCCCTGTTCTTAAACTTGTGCTATAGCACTGAGTGCTAAGACTCTGAAGTCATGGCAGTCCTTAAATACCTTTTCTTCTGTCAGAAGAGCACGTGATAGTTTTGAATTCCAGTCTTTATGAAAGAAAATTGGTAACAGCCTAATGTTCCAGCTCCATAGAAGAATCCATGGACATGCGCCTCATAATAATTTATATTAGATACTTCATCCTATACATATACCTATCTTACTTTAAGCAAATACAAAAATAAAGTTTGGATTTCCAAAACATAATTTAGGATGAAACTGCTTATTTTGAGTGTTGTCATTGATCAAGTCTGATTTTTCAGCAGTGCTTATTATTGAACAAAATTCATTGATAATTGGATAAATCAAAGAGTTCTAATTTTCAGGGTTAGGACAGGCTTCAGGTATTTTAATTAAATTTTAAAATGTTTTATTGTACAGTTAGTAACCAACAGCAAAAAGAAACATAAAATTAGAAACTGCACGCTTCTTCTATGCAAGACATATTGCCGTATCGACTCTGTTGCAAAAAAGTAAGAAATATAAAGAAAGTTTAAAGTATACTTCAGTCATCACTCAGAGTTCATCATACTCTGAATAGATAGCATTTTTCATCATAGGTCCTTTGGAATTGTCTGGGATCATTGTATTGAGCTGAGTAACTAAGACTTTCACAGTTAGTCACTGTTTCACACTGATTTTTAGAGAATTGGAATATTAACATCTAGATGGTACAGTGGATAGAACACCGGGCCTGGACTCAGGAAGATCTGAGTTCAAAATTGAACTCAGATTATTGCTAGCAGTGTAACCCTGGGCAAGTTACTTCATCTTGTTTGCCTCAGTTTCCTCATCTGTAAAATAGGAGTAACAGCACCTACCTCCCAGTATTTTTGTGAGGATCAGATGACATAATTGTTAGGAACTTGGCACAATTCCTTGCAGACAGTGAGAGCTGTGTAAATATTAGCTATTGTCACTATTAGCAGCAGCAGCATTATTAATTTGAATAAGAGGTAGTAATAAGGTTTTATTCTTTAGGTCCTTTGAACCTTGTGGGTGTATTATGTTTATTTGGAAATTAAATCACTTTCCTGTTCTGTTTTCAGTTTGTTTTTAAGTTCTGTCCAAATCCTTATAGGATATACATTTCACAATATTAACAAGACTTGAGTATTTTTTTCTCATTTAATGAGCCTAAGTGAATTCTTGATGTTGCCTTAATGTGTATAATCAGATATATGCATTGTTTTTCCCTTTGTATAATTGAAACCTCAAAGGTAAACTGTGTTCCATAGAAGCATCATATTTATTCACTGTTTCTAAAATGCCAGATTCCCAGTTTCTTCACTGATGCTGAGAGAAGGTCTGTGATGGCAGCTGTCCAAGTCGCCGGTTTAAATTGTTTAAGACTGATGAATGAAACCACTGCAGGTAAATGCTTACTGATGGGAAAGTCATCAGCAAAACTGTGCAGTTGCCTTTTTTTCTGGTGAGCTCAGTGAGTTTGGTTAGCCTTGAGACTGGCATTCTGGTATTATAAGGATTTTAGTTGGGAGTAGTTTAAGCAGAATGTCTTTGGATATCTCAGTGGTTGGGTGTTTGGGGTGTTTTTTTTTAATATTAAGGGGTGCAACAACATTCTTGGTCAAGATACATAAATGGAGTGAAGTATGAGTTGGCAGATTACCAAAAAAAATTCACTCCCTTCATAAATAATAATGTTTTCTTGTTGCTTTAAATTTTAAACTATTAAAATAATTTAGTGGTACTTGATCTGAAAAATGGCTGGAATTCTAGAACTTTTTAAAAATTTTTACAGTTGCTCTTGCATATGGAATTTATAAGCAAGATCTTCCACCTTTAGAGGAAAAACCAAGAAATGTTGTATTTGTCGATATGGGACATTCTGCCTACCAAGTCTCAGTTTGTGCTTTTAACAAGGGAAAACTTAAGGTAAGTGAGAAATTTTCTACATTCGACTGTTAATCTCTTATACAAAGGAGTCCTTGTAATTGGTTTAATAAAGGGAGTGTACAGATAAAGTATTTACTCTGCACTTAACTCTGCAGATACTGTTAAACATTGGGGCTGCAGATACAGGCAAGCCAGGATCGCCTTCCAGGAGCTTACATTCATGTATGGAAACAAAACACATAAAGGGTGGCTGGGAAAGGGGAATTGCTGGGGGAGGGTCAAGGAGAATCAATGAGGGACATGAGGTGATTGCTGATGTGCAGGCAGCAGCAGGCAGAGGGTTCACCGCTCCAAGCCTGGCACCTCAGGAGCAGGAGGCATCAGTATCAGTAGGAAATTTTGTAAGAGGATAAAAGAGTAGTAAGCTTTTTTTATAATAAAATGGTTAGGAACTAGGCTTGTGACTTCACTGATGTAGGGAATCTCTAGAGGAAGAAACCCCTTGGCCAGTGCAGGTCAGTGCTTCCTCTGTAATGTGTGGTCTTAGGAAATGGCCCAGGCCATTGACCAGACTCCCCAGATCAGGAAGAGCCTGAATTGAAGTGAATTCTCACGGGCTCTAAGGCCAACTCCCCCTACACATCCTGCCTTGAGACTGGACCTGTGGCTTCATTGGCAATAGAGAGCCCTCTTCCAGTCAGGCTCCCTTCTCCTGGGGGCAGATGGAATCTTCTGTGCTGCTCACAGACTCCGCAGGGGTCCGAGTGCAGCTCGGACTTGGTCAGCGGGAGTTGGTGGGCATCATTTTCTTCTCTCTTTATAGTATACTTTTATACATTATAGTTTATTTCATTTTACTGGGCTTAGTAAACACTCTACAGGCTTAGATTTTCTCACATTCTAAACAAGGCACATTTATTAAGCACTTATCTGGCTGTTGTGGCCCTGCACTGTGCTCAGCACTGAGGCCCAAACAGTCCATGTCCTCGGGGCGTGGTCACTCTTGAGGGGGTGGGGAGGCCAAGTGTCTTTGCTCCCATTTTAGATGCCAGCCTCGCCCAGAAATGCACAGCTAGTACAGATCCAGATCAGATTCCCTAGGTCTCCTCCCTCCGCCTCTCAGGCTCTTATTGTTATATCTTTGTTGCCAGGATACTCTGCCTCCTTTGTTTTCGTTCCTGGCTCTGTATTCTTTATTCTTGGGGTCAACTTGTTACTTTATTATTATCTTGAGCTTTAACAAATTCTGAATAAAATGATCATTTTTCCATATATGTTGTGAACAAGGTAAGAGAATTTGTGCATGAAACTGACTCTTATATAGAAACCTACTTTTCTTTTTAAATATGTTACAAATTCAGCACATAATGTTTCTTCAGATAATTTATTTTTTCCAGTTACATGCAAAACCAATTTAAAAAAAAATTTTTTTTTGGAGGGGGGAAGGCAGGGTGATTAGGGTTAAGTGACTTGCCCAAGGTCAAATGGTTAGTAAGTGTTAAATGTCTGAGGCCGGATTTGTACTCATGTCCTCCTAACTCTGGGGCTGGTGCTCTATTCCCTGTGCCACCCTAGCAACTCCTCAGTTTTTTTTAATATTTTTAAAAAATTTTTGAGTTCAAAAATCTTTTCCTCCCTCTAACCTCCTCCCTCATTGAGAAAGCAAGTAATTTCATATAGGTTACATATGCAGTCCTGCAAAGTATTTCCATATTAGTCATGTTGTGAAGGAAAACAGAGATAAAACAAAAAGGAAGTTTGAAAGGACCATGCTTGGATCTGCATTCGTACCCACCGAGTCCTTCTCTGCAGCTGGATAGCATTTTTCATCACACCATATAACTTTTAAAGCTGTCTTGCCTGTGATGACTGCTGGTTTTCTCTTCTCTTACTTGTCTGCAGGGTGGAGTGGAGAGAGGGGGTGGGGAGAAGCCGCCATAACCTTTCTCTCCCTCATGCCTCAGACGCCCCCCTGCTCCCACTTCTTGTGTCTCTGTCGTCTTCATCATTGCTGGATACGAGGTGCTTCTTTGACACGGAATATTTTTATGTGGTTCCCACCCCCACCTCAGAGCTCATCTAGAAATTTAAGGCTGCAGATTACTGCAGTAAAGCCATAGTTATTAAAAGTATCTTGAAATTGAAAAAAAGTATCTTGAAATACAACAGGTTTCTTTGACCTGTTGTATGTATTAGGTTATATTTAATTGAAAGAGACGTGACTTGAGAAGGACACGCTTTTTGAAACCTAGTTTTTGTACTTTTTCTGAGACTCAGGATAAGTTGTCTAACTTCTAACAAATTATTATCTATATTTCTTATACCTATATTTTTTGAAAGCAATTTCTTTAAAAGTTGTAATTCTTAGGAGAATTACCTATGGCATAATTCTTTTGAATCAGCTGTGGAGGAAGTGAAAGTTAGTCTTTCTGTGTGTCGAAGACGTAGTGAAAGGGGCAGTGGTGTGTGCTGGGAGCCCATAAGTCAAAGACATAGATTTCAAAGCCCGGCGCCGGGACGCGGCCCGCCATCTTTTTTCCTTCCTGCTTTGCTTTTTCGCTGTGAACTTGACAGAGCTCAAACAGCATGAACTTTTCCATACATAAAGAGACAAAAAAAGATTACAGATGAAATTGTGACTCTCTTTCGCAGATTTTTTAAAGGCTTTATTCAGCCTGGTAGAGTAGCGCCCGCCATTCCTGCCCTTGTCGGTGTCCTCTTGGGAACTTCGTTCTGCTCTTTTCTGTATCTCCTCCTCACCCCCATTTTCCTTATACAGCTCGGTCTTCTTTCAAGTGAATGCCTCCTGTGTGTCTGCAAATAGACCGTCCTCTGACAAGAGGTGGGGAAGCCTGCTTCCATCAGCCTTCTGAGTCCAGATCACTCCTGCATTAGGTCGAGTCCTGACAGCCGCGGAAGTTGTTCTCCTTTCTGATGCTTATGTGGTCATTGTATGAGTTGTTCTCATGTTACATGTTCCCTTTGCTTTGATTAGCCAATAGGAATCTTTCCAGGTGTTTATTTCTAATGGTGCAGTAACGTTTTATCACATTTTTAATACCATAAACCATTCTCCCATTTTTCGGGCATCTATCTCCCTTTGTTTCTTTTCTTGTTAAAACAATAAGTGCTGCTGTTTTTGTACTTATGTGTCTTTTCTCCCTCTTTGATGTCTTTGGATTACGAGTCTGTTAACAGTGCTGCAGAGTTGAAGGGTACGCAGGTATTGGAGGCAGAGTTCTGTGGTGTTGACAGGTTTTTCATGCTTCTCCGCAGCTCCACCAGCAGTGCAGCGGTGCTCTCGTCCCTCCAGAGCGCCTGCGGCTATTGATTTCATTTGTCACCTTTGCTCACAGTTGCTTTGGTTTGCATTTCTCTCGATTTGATCATTGATTGAAAGTTGCTAGTCTGTAAGAGGTATTTTATTCCTTCTCTAATTTTTGTATGATAGTGTTTATTCATTTGGAATTTACATGGTGTGAGAATTTGACCTAGGCTAAATTTTTCTGCCAGACTTCTTGGCAGTTTTCCTGTATTTTTTTTTGTTGAATAGTGTGTCTTTACGCTAGTTAAATGGAGTCTTTGGCTTTAATCGACCACTGTGCTACTTAAGTTAATTTGCCTCTGTATGTTTTGTTCCTAGTCTTTTCTATTGATTTTTCTATATTTTAACCTATGCCAAAAAGGTTTTGGAAAAATGAAATCTACAGAGTGATTAATACATTAAAAAATATATTATTATATATAATATTCCACACTCACAGACTCCACTTCTGCAGAGGAATGAGGGGCAAGACAGTATCTTCTTGTATCTTGTCTTAGGAGCCAATTTCTTCTTCCTTATTTTGCAACATTCAGTGCAGGTGGTAGTAGTTCTTTGCAGTTACGTTATTGTAATCATTGTGCATGTTGTTTTCTTTTGATCTTTCTCTATGTTCATTATAGTCACTATTTCTTACAACAGAGTAATATCCCATTGTATTTATGTGCCATAATTTAACTTCCCAGTCTATTGGCATCTACAAAAAGTTATGCTATGAATATTTTGGCATATATTTGGAGCCTTTCTTTTGGTCAGTGACTTCGTTGTGGTATATAACTGTTAGTAGAATCTCTGGGGTTGTGTAAGTGGCACAGTGGATAGAGTGCCAGGTCTTGAGGCAGGAAGACTCATCTTCTTAGTTCAAATCTGGCCTCAGACACTAACTGTCTGACCTTGAGTAAGTCACTTAACCTTGTTTATCTCCATTTCCTCATCTGTAAAATGAGCTGGATAAGGAAATGGCAAACCCCTCCAGTGTCTTTGCCAAGAAAATCCCAAATGGGGTCACACAGCAGTCAGTCACAACTGTACATCAAAAGAATCTGAATCAAAGGCTATGGATGTTTTAGTGGCTTTCTTTATGTAATTACAAATTGCTTTCCAGAATAGATATACCAATTTGCAACTTTACCAGCAGTGCATTAATATACCTGTCTTTCCACAGCTCCTCCAACATTGACTGTTTCTCTCTTTTGTCATCTTTGCTGAATGTGAAACATCAGGGTGATTTTGACTGGCACTTCTCTTATCATTATGAGAAATTTTGGTTCATATCCTTTGACCACTTATCTATCGGGGAATAACTTTTGGTCTGTGAATCTTGGATACCAGACCCTTATTTGAGAAATTTGACCCAAAGATGTTTTTGCCAGTGGACTGTTTCACTTATCTTGCATGCATTAATTTTGTTAATGCTAGAACTTCCATGTAATCAGAATCAACTCTCTCCAGTAATTACCTGATTCATTCTGTGGTTAAGAGTTCATCTCTTACTCACAGTTGTAAAACATAGTTGATCTCCTTTAGTGTTTTTATATAGTCTGATCTTTAATATGCAAGTTGCATGTCCATTCTGAATTTATTATGTAGTATGGTGTAAGATGGTGATCTAAGCCTAATTTCTACCAGGTAGTTTGCCAGTTTTCCAGAAGTTTTTGTTGGTCTTAATCCAAATAAATGAGAGTTTTTGAATACTGTAAACCTAATCTTTTCCACTGACTGAGTTTTCTGTTTTAAAGCCCATGCCAAATAGTTTTCACAGTTTGAGACCTGGCACTGCAGCCTGCCCATATTCTACTTTTTCTAGTATTTCCCTTGAAGTTCTTGACCTTTTGTATCAGGGAAAGAAGAAAAAAATATCAATATCTACATATACATATATGTTAATACATATTAACATAATAGATTACATATAAAATGACATAATTATAATAGTTATATAATATATATTGTGGTCTAATTCTACAATGTAACCTCATGGTAGTATGATGGTAGATTCATTTGAATAGTGTCATTTTTATTATAGTGTGGCATCACCCAACCAGTTACCAGGTAGCCCTTTGCTTATCTCTTTCTGCTGGGTTGTGTAGGTTAGTTCTATATACTGCTACTTTACTGAAAGTTAATAAGTGTTTTAATTAAGTTGTCATTTCTTTACTAAAACATGCCATTATCTGCACCAAGTAGACTGTCTTATTTCCTCTTTTCCTGTGCTTATTTCACCTGTTTCTTTTTCTTGTCTCAGTGTAATATTTCTCATTGCTAGAACTAGAATGAGAGAGGCTGGTGACTGGGGACCTGCCTGAACAAGGTGCACGGGCTCCATCCTTGATCTTTGCATCACCTTTAAGAAGGCGAAAAAAAAAAATTCCAGGCGGCTAGGTGGCACAGTGAATAGAGCACCGGCCCTGGAGTCAGGAGGACCTGAGTTCAAATCCCACCTCAAGACACCTAACACTAGCCATGTGACCTTGGGCAAGTCAGTCACTTAACCCTAATTACCTTGCTTTCCTCCTTCCAAAAAGAAACAAAAAAAAAACAAAACAGAAAATGGTCCTAAATAGACTTATTTTTACATATCTTTTTCAAAGCACAGAGGCTTCTTATTCTTTTTTCCTCCAACAATGACAAATATTGTTCTTCACATCACGAAATACAGTTAAAACTATTTACATTTCATTCTCTTCTTTAAATTCACCAGGTCTTGGCTACCACTTTTGACCCATATTTGGGTGGCAGGAACTTTGATGACGCTTTAGTAGATTACTTCTGTGACGAGTTCAAGGCAAAGTATAAACTGAATGTGAAGGATAATTCTCGAGCCCTGCTGCGCTTGTACCAGGAATGTGAAAAGCTAAAGAAGCTGATGAGTGCAAATGCATCTGACCTGCCATTGAACATCGAATGCTTCATGAATGACCTTGATGTTTCCAGCAAAATGAACAGGTACTTCTCAGTTCCCAGAGTGTTTGTTAATTTGATGTTTGGGTCACTTAAGATTTCTTTGTTCTGATACTTCACAATACCCTGTGCTTATTCTTTGATCTTTGCCTAATACTCTTAATTTTTTTTTCTACAGGGGTCAGTTTGAACAGCTTTGTGTCTCTCTCTTGGCCAGAGTGGAACCACCTCTAAAAGCTGTAATGGAACAAGCCAGTAAGTTGGAAATACTCTGATTGCCATATTGTGATTTATCTTGTCAGAGTGTGGTTGGGCTTGGGTAAAAGTGGGAGAAATGCTATGTGATAAAAATTTGATAGAAAATTTCTGTTCCTTCTTGGATGAGGTAGAGGTGGGGAAGTAGGCAGGGACTGTGATTCAGTTTTGTAATCCATAAAAGTAAATGACTGGTAGTCTGATGGCATTATTTCCTTGTAAGTAAGTTAGGATTTTGGTAACAAATCAACTGTATCACAAAAAGCAGACATCTGCTTATTAAAACTTGAACATTTATTCTAATTGTTGTCTGAAAATAACTTTTAAAATAGAACTGCTTTGGTCACTAAGCTGCTATCTTTATTTTAAACGGTTTCTGAAAACTGTTTTAGATAAAATAAGGAGCAATCCCTTCAGTGCCAGATTCGAAAGTAGTTAAAACATAACATCTTTTTAGGTGAGAAAACAAAGGGGTTTTAAGTAGTGGTCTCCCTGCCCTCAGCCTGTCCCCTCTGGTCCAGCTTTCTCAGCCCACAGAGGATAGAGGTCACCCAGGCATTAAATATCCAGACCAGAATCTGAACCCTGACCCTTCTCTTTCTGTGCTGCTAGCTTTGCTCATGGTGCTTGTCAGCCTCAGAGCCCCTCATTTTCATGACTGAAACCTCTTCACATTTCAGTTGTGTGATGTTACAGATCTTCTGAGGCATTATTCTGTATGAGCATGTGAGTAGGTTGCCCGTGGATTGTGTTCAGCGTCACGAATCTTTTGAAGAAGAGTGGTTTTGGTGAATGTGATCTGGCCTCTCCGAGGTTTTATCATAGCAGACTGTGACTTTTCCTTAGTATATCGGATTCGGTTTCTGCTAATCCTTTTTCAGTCCCAGGCAAATATGGTGTCCATATTTCTTCTGGCAGACATTTGACATGTTTGTTCATCTTTGGTTGTTGGTTACCAGTTCATTTGTGTATTTTATAGAATCAGAGTTAGGAACAGATTTTGAGAATAATTTGTAGCCAGCTGATGTGTGTGTATCAGTACATACACACTGAGTGTTTGCCTGTATGTGCCAGAAAACAGTTTTAAGGTGATGAGACAATAACCAAAAAACCTTTCTTTTCTTTTCCAGACTTGAGCCGTGATGAGATAAATAGCATAGAAATTGTGGGAGGCGCAACCCGAATCCCTGCGGTGAAGGAGCAGATCACTAAGTTCTTTCTGAAAGACATAAGCACCACATTAAATGCTGATGAAGCTGTTGCAAGAGGGTGTGCATTGCAGGTATGGGGTGTCTGTCTGGTGGTGGGGCCTCGGCAATCATTCTTGCTAAAAGGGTTGTTGGTCTCCCCTGACTCTGTGGTGCTCAGCTTGAAATCACAGGTTCCCATCCTGGCTTTAACATGGGCCGATCACCCTGTCTGAACATCACTCTGGTCATTTGCAACATGGGGCTAATAACATATGCATGACTTGCTTCAGGGAGCTATGAGTGAAGTACTTTGTAAGCCCTCAAGAGCCCAGAGATGAGCCTTGTTAGCATTGGTCCTCTCCCAGGATTCTGCATGTCCAAGGGCACCAAGGTCCTTCAGGACTATCTTCAGGGTTTACCAGCCAGGTACCAGGCTGCTGAGGCTGCGGCCTGGGCCTGTTAACAGGTACTCTGTGTCTGTTCTGAGGATGAACCGTGCTAGGTGGGGACACCAGGCTGGCAGCCTTTTTGTGTCACCCCTTTGGCCTGTGGATCTCTTTTCAGAAATGTGGTTTTCAGTGCATAAATTAAAACCCATAAGATTACATAGGAAATCAGTGATGCTAAAATAAAGGTATCAGAATGTTATGAGCTGTTTTTTTGTTGTTTGCATTTTTGGACCCTAGATTAAAGAGTCCTGATGCTCATGGCAGCCATCAGGCATTGTGATCCACTTTGTTGGTGGAGAGAGCAGGGGTGCATGTGTGTTCACAACAAAGAAATGACTTCTCTTTGGAGATTCAAAGTAAGCATTCTCAGAGCAAGCCAGGCAGCCCAGCCTGGGCCCTCAGATCTGAGCTCAAGTACCCCCTCTGACAAGTCTTGGTGGACTTAAATTACCGATCTGTATTTCTCCCTCCCATAATCTATCAGAGCAGCCCCCCAATTTAGGTAGTACTTTAAGGTTTACAAAACATTTTCTTCAACAGCCACTACACAGGAGGTATCACAAGAATTATTACTCCCATTTTGCAAATAAGGGAACAGAAGTCCAAGAGATGAAAATGACATTCCAATCCATCAGCAAGCATTTATTAAAAATTTGGCATGTGCCAGGCATTGTGCTAAGCCCTGGGAGTACAAAGACAGACATTCTCATGGGGGAGATAGCATTCACATACAGGGACCAGTTCCTCTGTAGCCTGCCGCAGAGAGAGAGTCAAGCACATCATGTGGGATCCAGGAGTTTGGAGCACTCCTCTCCTGCTCCTCCTCAGCACTGTCCAGTTCCTTTGTATCTAGTTATTTTGAGGTAATAGCTAGAAAGTTTGTACAGAGTAGATGGAAGGAGATCTTGAAGGGTTAGGACTAGCAAGGGCCTCCTGTAGAAGGCAGCCCATGAAGAGGAAAGACGTGAGGGGAGAATAACCCAGAGGGGAGCAAGGTGTGAGGTCAGAAAGGGCCAGCTTATGAAGACCCCTAAATGCCAGAGAGAAGATTTTATTTTCTGTTTCATCCTTGAGCCACAGGAGCTCATCAGGAGGGTGACCAAGGTCACCTCACGAGTGAAGTGACGGGTGGAGTTGGAGCTGAGATCCTCTGACTCCAGATTCACTAACTCATTTAAACAGAATTCAAGAGCTGTACTGATGGTTGGTTATTATTCCAGCCTTCAATGACTCCTTCAAATCTCATACATGGTGGAATGTATTGTTGTGTTTCAAACTAGCAGAAATGAAGCCTGACTGACTTGATGTTTCAGTCTCCACTGTCATCCTATTGGTTTGAGAAGTCTTGTGATGGAGTGTACAGAGAACTGGCCTTGGAGTCAAGAAAATCAGGACTCGAAATCCTGCTCTGAACTTCGTTTCCTAAAGCTGCTCAGTGTAACAGCAAGGATTTGGCGAAATCCAGGAACTTTAGAATATTTATCATATTGGTTTGGAAAGAAGACAAATTGACCCACTTGGTCACCTCACAGAGGAACTTATTTTTATCAAAAGTAGCTTGAAAATATACTTCAGATTTTAGTTACTGTACATACTGTATTGAAGCATTTCTTTATGATAACTCAGTCATGAACAGTATTTTTTCTTTGTGACTTAATACTGATATTTTATTTTTCAGTGTGCAATTCTTTCACCAGCCTTTAAAGTTCGTGAATTTTCCATTTCGGATGTTGTTCCCTATTCAATAACATTAAGATGGAAGTCATCTTTTGAGGATGGAACTGGGTAAGTCTATCTTTAAACTCATGTTTAGAAACTAGTAAATCAGTTAAATAAATTGAGCCTCAGTTTTTTAAATTGAAGAGTTAAGGCATAAAGAAATCAGAACAATAGAGCACCGGCCCTGGAGTCAGGACCTGAGTTCAAATATGGCCTCAGACACTTACCACAAAACTAGCCATGTGACCTTGGGCAAGTCACTTAACCGCAATTGCCCTCCAAAAAGCAAAAAAGAAGAAGAAGAAATCAGAACATTCGGAATAAGGGTTAAATAAAATGTAAGAAAATGTAGAAAATACTAGCACTGATGAAGGTTTGTTTTTCTAAGACTGAACAAGGAAGAAAATAGCAAAGTGTAGGGTGTCATCCTATTCTAATTACATATATGTCCTGTCTAAAAAATAAGTCTTAACAATTCCTCATTCTGATTTTATATTTTATGGACATAAACCAATCCATGAGCAATCCGTTACCAGATCTGGCCATTTTCCCTCTGCATCGCCTTTCTGGTTTTGCTCTCAGAGAGCTCTTATCGCTACTCACCTAAATTATTGTAACAGCCTCTTGTATTTGCCTTTCTCGGGCTTTCCCTTCTCTGGTTCCTCTTCCCCCTCGCTGCCCAGGTGATTTCCTCAAGCTCAGGTCTGACCATGTTACTCCCATTTAGTAAGCTTTCGTGGTTGCCCGTTACTGGGTCAGCCGTTCCTCGGTTGCCCTTCTCTGTCTAAGTCTTTGCCACAACAGAAAGAGCTACTTTCATTTTTTGGGTGTATCCTTAGGGTTTGTCTTGTTTAGGACTAATCCCTCTCATTCTCCCTTCTCTTTTCCTCTTTAGTAACATGTATGTATACACCAAACATGTGTATATGCTTTCTTCTTTTTTTGACTTTTTTTTTTTTTTTTTTTTTGCTTTTTGGAGGGGGGAGGGCAGGGCAGTTGGGGCTAAGTGACTTGCCTGAGGTCACACAGCTAGTTTTGTTTTAAATGTCTGAGGCTGGATTTGTGCTCAGGTCCTCCTGACTCCAGGGCCGCTTTCCTCTTAAGACCAGTTGAGATGAGAGGGAGATTCAGGTGTCTCCCACTCCCTACTTCTTGTTTGCACAGCCTTCTGCTTGGGCGTCCTGAAAATGTGATGTCCCCAACATTCCCCTCTCTTTCCATCACAGTCATGAAGATAATGACAACTAATTCTGGCCTCATCCAATTAGATGCCCCTCTCTGGACCAGATGATGACATGTATCCCCTCCCCAGATTAGAAGGGAAGCGGCTTCTTATTTATTCCCTTTTCATTGTTCTTGAAGACACCTGTGTTTACACTTCAGGGTCTTCATCAGGAATGCTTGGAACTCTCCTGTTTTTGAAAGTCCATTCTTTTCCCCTGTAAGATTATGCTCAGTTTTTCTGCATAAGTAATTTTTTATTGTAAATCTAGATCCTTAACCTTCTGGAATGTCATATTCCAAGCTCTTTACTCCATTATAGAGGTGGCTGCTATATCTTGTGCGAGCCTTGCTGTGTCTCCTTGGTATCTCAGATCTTTTCTTTCTGGAGGCTTGTAGCATTTTTTTCTTCGACCTGGAATGGAAGCCCTGCATTTTGGCTGTGATGTTTTAGGGAGTTTTCTTTTGGAGGTTTCTTTTAGAAGATGACTAATGGATTTCTACTTTTCTCTCTGCTTCTCAGAGATTTGAGCAGTTTTCTTTTAGGATTTCCTGAAATAGAATATCTAGGCTCTTTTTTTTTTTAAATCATGACTTTCAGGTATACAGAGATTCTTAAAGCCCATCTCTTTTGTTTCCCAGGCCAATTGTTTTTGCTATGAGATGTTCTACATTTTTTCTTTCTTTCTTTCTTTTCACTTTGGCTTCCAAGTTTCAGGGAGTTTATTGCTTGGGCAAGATTTCAAACTTCTTGTTCCAAGCTGTTAATTCCTTTTCCAATATTTTCCTCTACAGTTTTCATTTCATTGATTAAAAACATTTTAACGCTCTTGCTTCACCTTTTCCAAAAATTCTAACTGAGCTTGTGCCTGAGCTATATTATTGTTCAGAACTTTGCTTGAAGATAGTTGGGAGTCATTCTCTTCTGGGGCTGTCTTGAGTGTCTCTGTCACCATAATAGTTTTCTATGGCAGGTTTTGTTTTGTTTTTTTCTTTACTCATTCTTCCAGCCTATTTCCCGACTGAAGACTTGATGTTAGGGCTGCCAGATTTCTTTAGAAAAGGTCTGTGCTAGTCCTGTTACTGCTTTCTTGGAGTACTGAATGTTGTATTTCCAGGGTCTCAGGGACAGCTTAGACTAGGGACCTGCAAGCTTTCAGTGCTCCCAGAGTGTTCTGATCCAGGGCGGAGTCTGATTGCTTACCCCCTTGTCTGAACTCTACAAGTATCTGGCCTGCGTTTGGTCCTCAGCAAAGGTCAGAGTTCCAGTAGATGCTGCTGGACTCAGCCACTCTGCTCCATCTGGAAAGCTCTGCTGCTTCCGAGGGACAGAACTGCCAGCCCCACTGTGGTCTGGGATTGCTGATCTACTTCTTCTGCTTGCTTACCACACCTGGAAGTAGGAACTGAACATCCCAGCTGCTGGCCGTGGGCTTCTTGCTGTGGGGGTAGACAGCCCCAGAATAAACCTCCCCCTCTTCCCACTTAGCCTTCCCTGGATCTGTGATCCAGAACTGGGCAGTGAGTGCCATCTCTGCCTGTTGGCCATTGTTCCTGGATACTGCACGGGGTTAAGCCCTGCCAGTGTTTGCTGGCTCTGGAACTCCTCCTTGCCTTGGTTCATGGCCTTGGCACAGTGTGGGCTAACCTTGTCCTGGTGTCTGCATACCTGTCTGTCTGTGTGCTGGTGTCAGCTTGGGTGGCGTGATTATCCCTGAATCCCCACCCACCTTGGATTCCTGGATCAGGTCTTGTTAGGTTAGGAAGGTGGTAGAGCTTGTTATTCCTTTACTGCCCCTCTTATCTCCTGCCCCCCCAGCTGTCCTTTAGCCACATCCTTGTTCTTGATTTGCATGTTCCCCATCTTAAAATGAAGACGTTGGACTCAATTATATCGAATGTCTTCCCCACTAAAATGTCTATTAGAGGCCTGCAAACAGTGGTAGTGCTGCTCCCCCTGCCCCTCCACTCCCCCAGGGACTGGAGGTGAAACATCTTTTAAATAGAAGAAGGCAGAAGCAAGGTGAGCAGATGCAGCCAAGCAATGCAGTCTTGGTACTGCCGTGTTAAATTGAATATGTTCTCGAAGGCAGCACAGGGTGGGGGAGTGTTAGGGTTAGGAGAAGAGAAGACTTGAATTTGAATCCTTCAGACACTAGCTGGATAGCTCTGTCATTTCAGCTTTGCCTGCCTCAGTTTCCTTATCTGTCTGACAAATAATACAACCGCCTCCTTCAGGGTTTTTGTGAGATAACACATGTAGGTAAAGTGCTTTGCAGACCTCCAGGCTCAGTACAAGTGCCAGCTATTTAGAGAAACCAGCTGTGCAGAGTAGATGTGGTTCAGTTTTACCTGCAATTCTTTTTCTGTTTTGTGTTTGGAAATAGTATGTTTCCCAATTAGACCATGATATTCATAATAAGGAAAATGTTTTAAAGCCATGATCCTAACCCATCTGGGTGGGGTGGGAGTGGGGAAGGAGACAGGTTGATAGTAGTCGGATAGAATTTCCTGTTGATACAGCTTATATTTAGACTTTTTCTTCATCTTGTATGTGATGATGACTCTGCTTCTTGTTTCAGAAAGATACCAACATTCAGATTATCCATTGAGTGATAACGGTTATCTAGTGTTGTCTTTCAGTTTTTGATTATTATAATTGTAGGTATTTGCAGCAGCTCTACACTTTTTTAAGTTTAAAATGTTAATAGTTTTATAGTTAAGGTGGTAGGCGTCTGTCAGTTAACCTATAGGGAAAAAATTATTTTCTTTTCTTTAGGGAATGTGAAGTGTTCTGTAAGAACCATCCTGCTCCATTCTCCAAAGTTATTACCTTTCACAAGAAGGAACCATTTGAACTAGAAGCATATTATACCCATCCACATGAAGTGCCTTATCCTGATCCCCGAATTGGTAAGAGAGAATTCAAGAGGATGGGATTTATGAAAAAGAGAGAATGTGATAGGGTGAAATTGACCTGGTCCAGGGCTGGGTCCTTTCAGCCTGTAAGATTTCATTGTATGTCCTTTTAAAAAAATACTGATGGGAACTTCTGTTTTTATTTCTGAATGTATCCCTCCCTTTTACCTTCCTGCCCAAACCCAGCCCCTGCCACAGAGAATTAAAAAGAGCTCAGTACAACTTGCTCCCTCAGTGGAGCCTGACATCACACGCAGGGTTCCACGTGCTGTCTTCCTTTACAGAGCGAAAGCGACTTACTGCAGATTTCTCAGACACAGCTCAGTGGGCATTTTTGGTTTATTTACTCATTCTGAGGGAGTGGATATTTGCATGTAAGATGTGTTGAGTTAGGCTATCTGAATCCCTTTGTGAGTAGTTTAGTAGTTTTTAATTTGCTTGTATCTGAACCTGTTTAAATATCCTTGTTCAGGTCCTGCAATCAGGTAGTTGGATGTGACTGTTTTATGCAAGATTAGAATTTACTTTCTTATAATTTAGGCATTGTTAACACTCTTAACTCTCCCCCCACTTCAGCTTTGTGTTTAGCAGCAATTGGGGTAAGTATTGTTTGATTAGGATAGGAATAGTACCTGTGGGCCACGTCAGTGAGCCTGAGAACCTGTAACCATCTTTTCAGCTGTGCCCTTCTTGGGATGAGAAAGTAAAGAAATAAGCATTATGGCTTGACAGAGTATTTGAAAAGAGTAATAGTCGTGGGGTTTTTTTTAATTATGTAAACTTCAGATCGAGTTTAAAATAGATTTTAAAACAGCATCTTGCAACATATGGCAAGGTAAATTCTACATAAAGAATCTGAATATTAAAAAGTGACAGTAAGGAGGAAAATGGAAGGTTTTATCTTTTAAAGTTGTTTCTGCCTGAATTAGATCAGTAAGTATAAGAATTAGAAGGAAGCATGTGGGTTGAGAAAAAACTTGTTGAATTTAGTATTTCTGATAAAATATGACATCCAAAATCAATAATTGACACAAAATACATGAACCATTTCCCCTTTAGACAAAAGGATAGTTAGAAAATTTTCACAAGAAAATGTACAGACTTGTCAATAACCACATGAAAGTATCTTTTAAGTTGCCAATAAACAAAGAAGTACAACTTTAAAAACTTGAGTCATCATCTCAGGTCCATGCTATCCCGGTTGCTGATAGTCGTGATAATTCACTCTTGGTAGAGCTATGAATTGGTTCAGCAATTCTGCAGAATGGTTAGGAATCGTTCCACAGAGATCACTAAGTTGTTTGTGCCCAGTGCTCCATGCTTTGCTGCCAAGATTCCACTGTGGGGACTGTGGCCCCAGGAGGTTCCAGGTACAAGAAGAGATTTGTATGCATTATTATTTTAAGGAAAAAGGTGGAGACAGAGCATGCCCTGAAATCATGATCCATGAATATCGGGGAGCATAACTGTACCAGACAAAGAATGGTGACGAGGGAAAGAGCTCAGAAAACCATGGGGATACTTGTTTGTGTGTGATAAAGCCGATGCCCGAGCCAAGACAGCAAAGTCAGAGAAAAACAGATTCTAACCGTACAGAAAAAGAAAAAGCGATCAAATGCCGCGGTCACTGTTGTAGTGGGTGACGGCCACGGTAACCCTCCTTTCTGTAAAGTTACAGACCGAGCAGTCCTCTGTTTAAGGAGGTTTATTTGGTGTCGAGGAGATACTGGTTGAGTCAAAGCAAAAAACATCAAGTATCAATGAATTTCAAATGCTCTCAGTGATTTTCAGTGGAGAGAGTTTAGTATGAGCCTGTTCTCAGTGGAGAATTAATATCAGTGTATTTGCAAATCACTGACCAAGTGATATCTAAGACATGCTCATTGCTTGCTGCTTTGAAATAATGTTATCTTAAATTATGCCACAAAATGTAATGGAAAAACTCTCTGAGTTTTTGTTAGTACTTTGGGTAGGCAGTTTGAAGGGAGCAACATGAGAAATGGTTTTTTTTCCCCTTATAAAAAGGAGGGTTTGGAACAGTGGACCTGACTTTTAAGACCGAGGCCTTTTTAGAACTGATTTGGCTAGTTAGGCTTTAGTCTTCTCCCATTCTAATTTTAAATGCAAGAATGGAAAATGAATGAATTTAAACATGGAACACAGGGTTGTCTTTGTAGAATTAGCAATTAGTGATTAATTCATTTAAATCTGGCCATCCTGTAACAGTAGAGATGTTGAGACTTGGGGATGGCTTGTCCTGATTTTTTATGCTTTACTCAAGTCAACAGTTTTAGAATCTGTCAGCCTTTGTGGGACACCAGGATTGTGATATTACCATCTTCAGGGCGTTGCTTTTGAATAATAATAACTCAGACTGTGTTGTGTTGATTGCAGAGTCATCCTAAGACTAGAGTTTTAAACACATTATGACCAAAGCTTTATAACCTTCTTTTCCCTGAAGGGAACTTCACTATTCAGAATGTTTTTCCCCAGTCTGATGGTGACAGTTCCAAAGTGAAGGTTAAAGTACGTGTTAATATCCATGGTATCTTCAGTGTGGCTAGTGCATCGGTAATTGAGAAGCAAAGTTTGGAAGGGGATCACAGTGATATACCTATGGAAACAGAGTCATCATTTAAGAATGAAGGCAAAGATGAGATGGTATGTAAAAATGCCCTTTCAACACTCCTATATTAGACAATATTTCTAGTATCATAGTAATAAACAATACTTTAGTATTTTAAAAGCAATCTATTTGAGATAACATTATTTAGAGTCTGAATTTTGAAGTATTGAGCTGAAAGTTTGCAGAATTTCTCTGCTTATAAGAATCACCAGGTAACAGTATCAAAGAAGCAATGCATTTAAATCTCTTTTCTTCAAAATTTTAAGACTTTTTTAGAGGATAATGTATTTTTCTTTTAAAATTCTAGATTGTTCACTCCACATCCCATCTATTGTGACCATAGCTGGGTTTTCCTCCTAAGGACAAGTTTTAAAAGAGTGCCTTTCATCATGGGCTACTTTTTTAGCTTCCTAAATAAATGTAGTCCATCCAAAGTGACTAATGCTGAAGTACATATGTAGGCATATTTCAACTAAAATTTGGTTTATTCATTCTTCCTGGATGTGTGCTAAATCAGTTGGGATGGCTTTTGGTATTCCTAGTTTGGAACAACGGTTAGAGCATTCAGCAGGGAGGAGTCAGCTCGGGAATTTCTCACCACGCACAATTACTAGGACTAAAGTTGAGTTTTTTTGAACTTGTTCATTTGTATTTCATCTTGAATATAAATGTTCAGAATAGGCTTCCCATTTTAGGGATCATGGTTTTGTTTATTTTGCTGTTATCAACATAAAAGCCTTTCTAAAAGTTGTCAGTCCAACAAATGTTTCTGAAGTGCTTGACAAGGCACTGAACACAAGAGCGCTAGAGGCTCTACACAAGAGGCCCGGAGGATGCAGGCCCTGTGCTCTGCTTGCACCGTAACACTGGGCTAGTAAACTAGTTGTTGGCTCTTAGTAAAGTTTAGAAGACATGAAAGCCATTCAGATGAACAGACTGTCCATGGGTGCAGTTAGTGCTCAATATATAACTCAGGTGTCTTCTCTCTGAACAATCATCCCCTTCCCCTGCCTTCTCCTGCCCCGACGCCTCCTCACATTGAAGCCGAGAGGGTGCCTCGGGGATTGTACTGATGTGACGTGTACACGGTGCTGGCACTTTGTCACCTGTACGAGTCCCTCTCTCTGTCCCAAGTATTTGTGGTAGCTTGTGGACAAGTGGCCTTTGATGGCAGTGCATGCTGAGGGCGCCTCTCAGAGCTGGGCCTGGCCTCCTAGCTCTGCTGTGCCCCTGGCCCACAGTGCTCTCCCTCCTCCTCTCTGCCCATGGCTCCCCATCTGCATCTGGTCAATGCGTGGTAGTTTAGAGGCTTTCTTCCCCATCGGAGGGTGAGCTCCTGCAGGACTGAACACAGTTGGTGCTTAATAAATGCTTGTTGACTTGATTTGACTAGGCTTAGCCAAGTATTGAGTTGGTTTCCTGTGTACCAAATAAGAGCAGTTTCTGCCTCAGTGGCCTTTAAAAAGCATTGTTCTTAACTGGTCTTGCTTCTGAAGGAAAGTAGTGTTGAGTAACCTTTCTGTACCAAGCACCGAGAGGAGATAGGAAAGAAGAGAGTGACGCCAGCCCTCTGGGGCCTTTGCTCTCTGATTCACGCAGATGGATGAAGCATGACATATTAAATAAAGTACAAGCGAAGGAGACTTAAAGGGCGCTGGGTGACTCGGGAGAGAGCGTGCTGGGCCAGGGGCAGGAAGACCCGAGTTCAGGTTGGTCCTCAGATATTTCCTAGCAGAGTGACCCTGGACAAGCCATTTAACCTCTGTTTGCCCCAGTTTCTTCAATGATAAGATGAAGGTGATAACAGCACTTGCCTCCAGGGGTTGTAGTGAGGATCAGATGAGGAAAGCACTTACAAAGTGCTTAGCATAGTGCCTGGCACATGTATAAATGCTAGCTATTCACATTTTGGAGTCAGTCTTCATGATGACAAGTCTAGAATACATTCTAAAGGGCTTGGAGTCAGGGACCTTCATAAGCGCTCGAGGTGACTGGTGACTCCTCTTTCACGTATCCCATGGACATCTAGATACCTCTAGAATGTGGCAGCAACTTCTGGAGTAGAAGTTTTCCTCTCGTGATAACAGCAGAGCAAACAGAAATGCAAACTTTAAAAATGTAAGGAGTGTTACATACATATTTAAATTCAAGATGAAGTACAACTCTACAACAGGTTGGGGGCAGGGGGCTGTTAATCTTTATTTTAGTCATAATAATTGTATGTGGTATAAAATTCCAAAGCCAAGGTGACAAATAAGTTGCCGGCTGGTGAATTTCTTTGACTAAAGTAAAAAAAAAAACTCACATCATAAAGTAATGATGTTAGAGGCTATTTGCATTCTGAAGAGAACTAGAAAGGTGCCTTTAAACCTGAGCAGAAAGTGGTCAGCTTTGACAGACTGTGTGTGTCAGGTTGGGTAGTGCCAGGTTATGCAATGCTTTAAATAGCAGGCAAAGGAAGGTGGCGTCAGTGGGGAGCTGTTGGAGATGAGCTGCATGGCATGCACGGTCCAGTAATGTGAGGGGAGTTAGTCTGGCAGCAGTGTGGAAAATGGGTTATTAATAAGAGAGAATGTGGAGGTGGGGAAGCCTGAGAGATAACTCTCAAGGCAAGGAGCAGTGGGGGCCATGACCAGGGTGTTGGAGATAGATGAGAGACTGTGCAGGTAAAAAATGAACAAGATTTGGTGATAAAGGAGATGTTGTGTGCAGGCGAGGAAGAGTCCAGTGCAATCCCAGAGTATTGCTTGTGGTGGGTAGATGTGATAAAGGATGGTGATCCTATGGAGAAGAATAGCAGTGCCTGGCAAACTGAATGAGGTGACCAAAGTGGGAGGACACAGAGAAGGCATAGCAGAGGAGATAGGTATGGTTGGAGAAGTGGGCAGAAAAATAGTAGAAGCTGATGTCTCCGAAGCCAAGGATGAAGGGAGGGACCTGGGGGCGGGAGGCAGGCAGCCCGAAATTAGACTAAAGACTAAGAAAAGCTGCTGAATTTGGCAGAGAAAAGTTTTAGGACAATAGTCAAACTGCAGAAGCCCTAAGGAGAGAGTGGGTTTTGGGGTGGTGATAATAGAGCATGTAGGTAACAACTGGCGGGCACCATGACTAGAGGGGAACAATAGGTGCATACAAAAAGAAACCCATTTGAGAGCCAGAATTTGCCATAAAAATCTAAGAGGCAGAGATTCATGAGTTCTTGAGATTTGAATTTTAGTGGATTTTTACAGCATTGATATAATTTACAGTTAGTGTGGAGGACTCACCTCTCAATTCATAGGTGAGGAAATTCAGGCCTTCAAGGGTTCTGTCACCCTCCTAAGGTCATAGAGTGGTCAGTGATTAAACTGGATTTCAATTCTAAGCTCTCTGACTTCCCAATCAAACAGTTCTTTGTTTCCGTTACACCATAATGTCTAAAGTCCATTGACTTTTGGATAACTCTGTTGAAATCTTTAAAAACCATACATGGAACTGCAATTTGTGGCAAAGAAGAGATTTCTAAAATAACCTGATCTAATGCAGAATGTTGGAAGAAGTTCTTTGTCGCAGCCAACTTCCTGTTAGTAGAGCTTAAAAGCTTCATTAGAGACTTGGAGCTTGAAATCCTCGTGCCCCCGATTGTCAGTGCTGAGGCTTATAGTATCGTGGCTCAGGCTACTAAGTTAGCTCTAGTTAGCTAGATTTTTCTTCTAGCCGTGCTTAACTGTGTGGAGAATAGCCACCAATATACTTACAGCCAATGGGCTTTGTAAATGGCACTTTGCGTGTTAATTTTTTAACTGTTCCCTTTAGTTTCATTTTAATTTTCCTCTGCCGCTGTTCCTTTTTCCAGAGGAGAAGTGCAGAGTCTACACCAAAGTCCTTGGAGAGTCACATCAGTCAATATTGGCGTCCTCACCAGAGAGAAGCCACTTTGAGTTGTATCATATTTCATCCCTATTTGGGCTGCATTGGGACTTGCTGAAAGTACCCCTTTTCTGCATCAAACCGGAATAGTGGTGGTGCCTGCCAGTCTTTTCCTCTTTTGGTGTGTGGTGGTTTGGAAATACGGCTCTTAGGCAGCTTTGTTCTCTTTTTAAGGCATTCTTAGATGACCTCAGATGAATGGGTTGTCAGGCTGCTGCGGCAGTGTAGATAGGCTCTGGCATTAGCTTCTCCTGTCACCTTTAATCTTTTTCTGTAGCTGTAGTTATTCCAAAAATTACATATTGAATTTAATGAAGTATAGCATCTACCTGATCAATCCTCTGTTGAAGGCTTTTTGAATGTCATGAGGAGGACTTAATGATGTTGCTTTGGGGGAAAAAAGTCACCCTTGCCACAATATGTACCGTCCATTTTTATATACCTCCTTCCCAGGACAAAATGCAGGTTGACCAAGAAGAGGGCCCTCAAAAAGCCCATGCCGAGCATACCCCAGAAGAGGAAATTGATCACACGGGTGCCAAGACAAAGGTTTGTTTTTTTTCTCGTGTCTCTGTGCAATACAGTGAACATTCAGAACTACAAACCAATAATTTCCTTTTTATGCTGCATGTTTTTCAGTTGAGACTGAATTCAGGTTTAACAGAAATAAGTCATGACCACTTTTTTATTTTTATAAATATATTAAGAAAATAAGGAATTATTTTTAGAATTTTCTAGAGTGATGCTTTGAGGAAGTCGCATTATCTTTAATAATTATGTACTCTCTTTGGTTTTAGAGACATTTTAAAAGTGAAACTTTACAGCATAAAATGGAAGTTGCCTTTGCAATGTAAAATTTAGGTATACTTTCCAAAATATTTCATGTGTGTATTTTTGTTGTTGTTTTTGTTATTTGAATAATATGTAATCTATATAGTTTATGCAATACAATGTCAGGTAAATGTTGGGATTTGGGGGGGAGGGTGCTGCCCAACTCAAATTACATCCATCCATCCATCCATCTTACCATTTCTTGAAGGTGAGGAGCTCCCAGTAAGGATCATTTTTTTACCCAGATAGATTATTGGCACCTTCTCTGTAACTTGGGAACTGAAAAAGTTAACTGAAAGATGTAAAGAGGGAAGAATGTTTTTGTGTGACCTCTATACAAAGAAACAAATAAGTGTTTTAAAACAGACGCTGCAGTATAAAGAAAATATGCCCGCTCTTCCTCAGGCTGTGTTCTTTGCCTGAGGTCCTTCCTTTGCTCAGACAGGTACGCCTCCAGTGGATGATTTTTTCATACGACATTGTTCTCCACAGCCAGTGACTTCAGACAAGCAGGATCGAGTAAACCAGAACATTAAGAAGGGCAAAGTCAAGAGCATTGATTTGCCCGTCCAGAGTAGCCTGTACAGACAGCTGGGCCAGGACCTCATCAACAGCTACATAGAGAATGAGGTGAGTGCCCTGGGGATTGCTGTCAGAGTTGGCAGTTTGTGGAATTTCAGCTCGGAATTTTGTAATAAGTTTTGTTTTTTAAAGTTACTACAAATGTTTAACATAGCTTAATAGCTAAATGTTAAACCAGACTACTTAAATTTCCATTTTTTAGAAAAATTCAGTCAATAATATGTACCCTGTATAAGGTAACATATACAATAAATATTTTGTCTTATTTTCAAGAAGCCCTTGAGTTATCAACCATTTATTATTAAGTACCTAGTGTGTGCCAGGCACTGTGCTAAAGTTAGTGCCAGGATGAAGATTTTTTGAAAGACACTCCCTGTCCTCAGGGAGCTTATGCTCTAATTGGGGAAGACATAGCTTCTGATATAGAATAGCATCAAGCCAGTGAAGGAAATCACCCCTAGTTAACAGGAACAGATGGTGAGTGAAGAAACCATCAGTCTCTAGGACCTGGGTAGAGAAAGAAATCAGATATATGTGGAGCTGTTTCCTGGTATGATTAGGTATTCATATTAGGTATTCATCATTCACATTCATAGCATGATGTGTCCTTAGTAGAAGGCCCTGGTCCTCCATAGCTCCTGACCACTTTGGTGCCACCATTCTTGCCAGGAGAGTTGTGGTCACGTGACAAGTGGGCTGTCCTAGATTTGACCTTGGAATGTGTTGTCTTGTAGAAACACTACAGCAGAGGGGTTTGGTTCAACAGGAACATTAGTATGTTAAGCTGTCGTAGGTACAATATAGGCAGAAGAGACATTATTTTCTGAATTCCCAACAAGGAACTTTAGGAGTACAACCGATTTAGAAGTTGGAAGTGGCCTGTATAATGTTTAAAGATAGGGACTGGTACCTTTGGTTTCATTGGAAAAGGGAACATTGCGATAAAAGAATGCAGGTGCTAGACCTAAAAGTCAGGATGACCTGGGTTCAAATTCTGCCTCTGATATTTACTAGTATGACCTTGGGCAAGTAATTTAAAACTCTATCTGGGCTTCATTTTCTGATTTGTAAAATGAAAGGTTTGAGCTCACTGACCTAAGGTCCCTTCCAACCCAAGTCTATGTATGTTTCTATGAAATTCCTGCATTTTTGCACCTTCTGCAGTTTGTAATTTGGGGGAGTCACCTGGTCATGTAGAAGTTAAGAGACTTGCCTGGGGTCATATAAACAGTATGTGTTGGAGGTAGCCCTTGAACTCAGGCCTCGTAACTGAAAAGCCATTGCCATACTGCTCAGCTTCTGACAGAGAAGTATTGAACTTAAAATGCAAAGACCTAGAGCTTTGGATATGGCTAATGTAGGAATTTATTTTGCTGGACTCATAAGTTTTGAGGGATTTGTTTTTTAATTGTGTGTATATTTTGTCTTACTTTTAAGAAGGTTAGTCTTGGTTCTATTACAGCAAAAGAATTCAAAAAATTGTAGTGGTTAAGTTAGAGGAACCAATCCCGTAAACATTTGTCAAATGCCTGTAAGTGTTCCAGACACTGCTAAGCACGGGGGTCAGTCAATAAAAAGAAAGACAGTCCCTGTGGGAAAATAGGGATACTGATACATTGTTGGTGGAGGTGTGAACTGATCCAGCATTCTGGAAAACAATTTGGGACTGTGCCCAATAAAGTAGCCCAGTAGTACCCCTACCAGCCATGTCTGTAATCCTAAAAAGGACCTATTCATACAAAAACACGGATAGCTGCTCTTTTTGTAGTGGCAAAAGAATTGGAAATGGAGAGAATTCCCATCAGATGGGGAATAGCAGAACTGAACAGGTTGTGGTATGTGATTGTGATGGAATACTGTTGTGCTTATAAGAAATGACAAGCAGGATGCTTTCAGAAAAACCTGGGAAGGTTTATATGAACTGATACAAAGTGATGTGAGCAGAACCAAGAGAACATTGTACACAGTAACAGCAATTCTGTAAGGATGTTAAGTAAGAAAGACTTGGCAATGATCCAAGACAGTTCCACAGGACCCACAATGAAAAATTCTATCCATCTCCAGAGAGAGAAGTGATGAATTCTGAGTGCAGATTGACATAATTTTTTTCACATTTTGTCCTCACTCTCATTTTTTAAAGACAGTTCCTGCTCTCAAGGAGCTCACAATCCAATATCTATTATTGTTACCAACAATGGTACTAAAGAAAAATATAGCTTAGTAGCTTTTCAAAAGGCATGGCTAAGATTGGACTTTTCCCTAGAGCAGAGAATTTACATGCATTTGGAGCCCTTCACCAATTTCATTAGCAAGAATAAATTAGCTGAAATATGAAGCCCCTACCATCTTGAGTTTTCCTTAACTGTATTGTGTAACATTTCCTTCATTGGATGTTGATAATTTATCAGCACTTTGTTTTCGTCATGTTACTTCTCATTGGACGAGTGGTAATTTATAAAGGAATCATGTCTTCAGAAAATATTGTCTGCCTGAGCCTTTTCTTTGTTTATAGGAGTTTTCAATTTTGTATTTCAAGGATGTTTGTATTTTGTTAAATCAGTACTGAAGTAGAGCATTTGTTGGTAACTTTTTTTTGACTAGGGAAAAATGATCATGCAGGATAAATTAGAAAAAGAAAGGAATGATGCTAAGAATGCCGTGGAGGAGTATGTGTATGATTTCAGAGACAAGCTGTGCAACGTCTACGAAAAATTCGTCACTGCAGAAGTAAGAGGGCAGCTTTTTACGTTCCTTTTGTCTCTTTTTAGGCTGATTTAACTGTCTAAAAGGTATATATTTGTAAACCAAGCACTTAGCCAAGAAACTTTGATTGCCTTCCTATTTAATTAAGATGCCAAATCCAAATTATTGAAGGGCTGGTGGCAGGAAGGAGGCTGGGCAGGCTGCTTAATGAGGTCTGGGACAAGCTCCCGGCTGTGGGTGAGTTGTGAGCCTTCCCCAGCAAGGACAGCGAATGGCAGGTAAGATAAGGGCATTCAGACAGAGACAGGCAGAGTCTCGGGGATGCCAGCTGGCCTCTAGTTCAGCTCAACTCTGTAGAGCCAGCTTGAGGAGGAGAAATCGCAGGACAGAATCCTGGCTCATGGCTCCAGGCTGAGACTGGACTAAGAGTGAGAGAAGGAATAGCAACCCTTTTTCTCTAAGGGAACGTCGACTCAATTGTATTGGAGAAGGTACATTGACTCTTTCTCCTCCCCAAACCTTTCTGCAGGGAAGATCTGTCCACAGCTATGACACAAATCATAATTGTCCCATTGCTACTGACCCCCATAGCTATCAACCCATTTTCTTTCTTAATGGTGGGGATATGCTAAAGCACCATTTTTAAAACCTTACACGACATAGGCATTACAACTTGCCTTCTGAGTGATTTATGGGAGGAAGTGAGATTGCCAAGAAATTTCTAAGAAAACATTTTCATGTATTTTTTCTTCAATTTGGTCCTAGGATTCAAGTAAACTGTCTTCACTGTTGGAAGATACTGAAAATTGGCTTTATGAAGATGGAGAAGATCAACCAAAACAAATTTATGTGGATAAACTTCATGAATTAAAGGTAATATTATTTTTAGGACACAAATGATTGTGATGAATAGAGAAACAGAGTGTGATGTAGGGCTTGGAGCACTGGCCTGGGAGTCAAGGCAGGGCCTGGCTTCAAGTCACATCTCTGACCCATCTGAGTGATCCTGGCCCAGTCACTTCCCTTCTCAAGGTTCAGAGCATGCATTGGTAGAAGAAGAAGTCCTTCACTGGGAGTCCTTCTTGGTTAAAATGATAGATGTAGTTAAATAAAAAGTTTTATCTGTGTGAGGTTTGAGTCACCGTAAGGACTTGCCTACAGTGCTCTTTGGAGTTGGAATTTCGTTTTTTAATAGTGTCGAGCAGGACACTGGCTTTTCAAATCAAAGTTGGGCGCTCTGGAAGCCCAAGTGGAAGGCTCAGTAGAGAGGCGGGCAGATGAGACAATATGAGGCACGTGAGGGGCTGGGGCTGGGGACCAAGAGCAGACCTTTGGCCAGAGGGCTCTGCACCTCCCGGTGCTTTGGGGGGTTGGCTTTTCCAGCTCTCAGGTATAATGCTTTATACCCACTCAGCATTTAATACGTAATTGCCGAGTTGGACTTTTCCATTCTCGTAGAGGCCGCCCTATTTACCTTCTGTGGCAAGGGTGCAGTACTTAGGATGTGTAAGCACCCATCCAATTTGTGTGTGCAACAACTTGTGTATTTTATGTACTGCTCTATGGACGGAGCCTCAGCAGTGGTGATGGGGGGGGATCTTCAGTCACATTGAAAACTAGCAAAAGACAGGCTGATAATAATATAATACTGGTTGCTTTGTTTTCTACAAGGAAAATTTAATTCAGTAAATATTAAGCACTGTTTGTCTGAAATATGCTGTGATAAGTTCTAGGAATACAAAAACAAGTCTCTGCTCTTAGGAGACTTAAATATGGTATAAAAAGAATAACAGTGACAACATTTATATAATGCTTACAATGTAACAGGCACTATGTTCAGTGCTTTACAGTTAATTCTCTCATTCAATCCCACAATAACCCTGAAAGATAGGTTCTGTTATTATCTCCATTTTACAGATAAGGAAATTGAGGTTAAGTGACATGGCCAGGGTCACACAACTAATAGTGTCTGAGGTGGACTTTGAACTCAGATCTTCCTAACTGGGCCCGGAGCTCAGTGTGCTCCAGCATCTAGGGCAATGAGGTACTACTTGTGGAGGGCCTTAAATGTCAGGCAGTGGTGATGATGGGGGGACCCCGAAGGATTTTCAGTTGGAGGACATGGGTCAGACCTGTGCTATAGGCAGATTGGGGTGGGGAGCAGCTTATGTCCCCAAAGGGAAAGGCTGGAAGCAGGGGGAACGTGTGTCTCTGAAAAGTTGTGTGTAGAATTAATCATTTAAATATAGAATCCTGATATTTCAAGTAATTCCACTCTGCATCTTTTTGCGAAGGACACTGGAAAGGCTGCAGGATTTCAGTATTCTGCCTCTGGTATGACAAATTGTGCAGAGCAGTTTTGCCTTCTTATTGGACCTTTCTTTGGATATGTTTTGGTTAAACTTCCAAGTTTGCATTCTTTGCCTAAAAAAAAGTTTGAATAAGAATTCTAGGCTACAGAACTAAAACTCAGTATCACTTCTTGGACCTTATATGGGGACATAAAACTCTGAGAGGAATGTTTCAAGGGTTGGGTTTTTTTTTTTAACTTTGTCTTTATTGCTTGCTTATTTCTTAGCCAAGAATAGAGCCAGAGCTTTAATTGCAGTTTTTTCTAGTCCACTGTATTGGATAACCAGTAAGTTGCGAGGTCCAGTTACGTCTCGAGTACAGTGGGATAGATCCACTTTAAGGTCTCCAGGTTGGGATTTTTGTTCTTCTCGTTGTTGTTTTCAAAGCAGTTTGCACACAGCATATTTTGCTTCTATCGAGTAAAGTTTCCTGACCTTCTTCTGTTCAAAAGTATATGGTATGTAAATGCAGATGGAGATTCTGGGCAGTTGATTTTCTGGACCCTGGCTTCCGATTCAGTTGGTGGAATGATTTCTTAGAAACAAAGGTTGCTAAGCATTTTCCTCGTAGGGAACTAAAGAGAGGGATGTCTTGGTCTTTGGCCAAGGTCTTCCTTCTTGGCCCTAGGGGATGTCAGTGGACCAGGACCAGAAACTCCTGTAGCAAGAGGCTTTGTTGTTGTTTATCTTGAAGTTACTGTGCCCTCTGGATCATCACACCACATTATTGTGATTTTTTAAAGCCTCAAATGTGCTTAATTTTTTTCTTTGTCTTTTGTTGACAGAAATTTGGCCAGCCCATTCAGATTAGGTACATAGAACATGAAGAGAGACCAAAAGCTTTAAATGACTTGGGAAAGAAGATCCAACTACTTATGAAAGTGGTAGAAGCATTTAAGAATAAGGTACTCCATTTGTGAAGAAAAGGGGAGAGGGCAGGGGGAATATCACACTCTGGTTTGTATGCCTGCACATTTATTCGGCTGATGTGAATAAATTAGCTCTCAATTGCTAACGGAATTGCCAGAGAAAATCCCATTTCCTTATGCGTAAGCTAACATAGAATTTTAAAGAATCTAAACTTTCTACTAGGCTTCTTATGCTGGAGTATTAGATGAAGAGCTGACACATCCAAGCCAGCCAGTGACATTTCTCTCTGAGCTTACTGATGACTAACTGGTTTTTCAAGTGTGGAGCATTTTTTTAAAAAATGTCAATACCAATTGTGCCTTCTAAAGATAACTGTCATCACTGGTTTCTGTTACTCTGCATTGTCTTGATTACCTGGTTTCTCAGATCATTTTTATGTCCTTGGCAGTTTCTTTGACCCACTAGCCATTGGTATCCCACCAAGGCTCAGTTCAGGTTTTTATACATGCATTCACATGGTTTCGACTAATAATTGTAATGACTTTTACGTATGTTCACTATACATACAGTTTCTGTAACTCCATTTGTTGTTAACAGGTTGAAAACTCTGCTAAGCACATTCTGTCATCCAAATGAACAGCTCTCCCCAGTTTCTCTACCTAGTAATCATGGGAATAGGCTGTTGTAGGAGAATGATAACAGTGGGGCTGGCACGCCAGAATTGAGCTGACCAGTATCGAACAAGGCAGCGTATAGATCTTTTGAAACCAGACAAGAGTGAGGACAAGGTTAGCGATGTGGGCATTAAGGAAAACAGAAGATCTTTTACATTATGTTTTAATGCCGATGGAGATTGTGCAGTTAAGTTTCTGGATCCCGGCCTCTGATTCGATTGATGGGATGATTTCTTCAGAACAAAAGTTGCTAAGCATTTTCCTCATAGGGAACTAAAGAGAGTGATGTCTCGGTCTTTGGCCAAGGTCTTCCTGAATGGGCAAGCCAGTTTTCCTGCCCAGCGTACTTTTATAACAGATGACATCCTCACCTCCTCAGTTGTGCAGAATGCTTTTTTAAAACTCTCCTCAACCTGTTTCCCACCCCATGCTTGGTCTTATTGCTATTTTCCCCACAGTGTTTGTCGAGTCTGCCCTGTTCTGAGGGGATGTCCCTGGCGTGGGCTTTGGCTGCCATAGTGGCCTCTTTGAGAGACTTGTGGCCACATTTTCCCCTGTGACGCCTCCCTCATAGGATAACTGCTGTCTTCTTTCTTGTGACTTCCATCAGATCTGACGTCTTCTACCTGCCCTTTGAGGTCTCCTCCCTAACTAGTCTGCCTTCACTCGCCCTCTCCCACAGAGATTTCTGCCCCATTGCAGAGGCATCTGCTCTTCTGTGTTGCTTACCCACTTGATCTTCATGCCTTCTTGCACATGCCATTTCCCTTGTAGAGAACACATCCCACCATTTTCCAGCCTTTTAGAAACCCAGAGCAATTTGTGCCCTCCTCAGGAAGCCTTTCCTGGTTCACCCCAGCCCGTCCTGTTCCCTTGTTTCTCTCTGATTGCCACAGACACTGCTGCCTCGTGCTCATTTGTATTTTATTTTGTAAACAATATCAGTATTTGGTCGTGGTTTGTTTTAATGTGTCCTCCTTCACCTAGAGTGTCACTTTGGTGTCCTCTCAAAAGGCCCAGTAGGATGATCACAATACGTATCATGTTATTGAGGATTGCTTCATGCTTTAAATGGACTTTCCTTTTTAAATTAGGATGAAAAATATGATCACTTAGATGCTGCTGACATGGAAAAGGTGGAAAAATTTATCAACGAAGCCATGAGCTGGTTGAACAGTAAGATGAATGCACAGAACAAATTAAGCCTCACTCAAGACCCCGTGGTGAAAGTGGCAGACATAGTCGCTAAGTCCAAGGTAAGACGTTGGCAGGGCAGGAGGTGTCTCAGACTCCTGCCCTCAAGTTCCTGAGCTTCTGTCACTTGCTTGGAGCGGAGGAATTATGTCGGTGTGGACAGTGGTTTGGCACGCACATCTACTGGGTATTCAGTACGGGGCCATGAAAGAAAGTATCCATTGGTGTCTGGGGGGTGGGGGTGTGGGGGCAGTGCCCACTGAAGATCTTGGGTCAGGGGGTTCACAGCCTTGCTAGCACCCCAACAGGATGCCTGCCTGTCACAGCCCCTCCAGGTGCTCCTTTCCCATTGGTTGTCTTCCTGTGGCCCAGAGTACTAGGAACCCGCCCTTCACTCCCCTGCTCAGCAGTTTGGCTGTTCTCTGTCTAGCTTGAAGAGGCTCCTTGACAGAAGCAAGGTTCTGTTCCTCATCCATCCAAAGTGGTGGTGCTCTGACCTCTTAGATCCAGCTGTTTTTCCTCAATGTAATTTTAAGAAGCCCAGCAAAGTCTTTTTGTCCTCCTTGGCATTCCTTGCTAGCCTCAGCTTCTCGTCAGCTTTGGCACTCCAAGCACCATTCTTAGAGGACTGTGCCACCGTTTTTAATTTGCCCATCATTACCCGTCCCTGATTTTAGGTGTCTTTTTAAAATCTCATTTGGTCATTGGCTCCCCTTGTGTCCATATTGGTCTCTTGAGAAAGTTCCCTTATTTCCTCCCCCATTGGAATGTTCTTTTTTTTGATCAAGTACAAGACACACTTGAGATCCCAGAAGTAAAAATCTTAATTTGGCAGATGTTAGTTCCCTAAATTGAGGGCGTAGTCACAGAAGAATACAGAGCAGGGCAAGTGAAAAATTCATTTTTTGAGATTAGACAATCCCATGCCCTCCTTGGTGTGTAAAGTTTAAATCCTGACCCAGAAAGGGTCATAGAAAGGAGAAGTGTCATAGAGAGAATTTTTTAAAGTTTGTTCATTTTTGTGGGTAGATGAAGAGAAAAATGCTCCTCATACACAGTGTGTGCCTGAGGAACGCCTAAGCAGTTTGGAGATTGAGGTGTGAGAGAAGACACATGAGAAACCTGAGAAAGCAGGAGCTTTATGTGAACGGGGCGCTCAGAGTCAAAGAACAGGCAGGAGGAGTGAGAGCCACTTGCTGAGGAGCAAGGGCCATTCAGTGCTTGTGAGAGCATCTGAGCTAGGACTTGAAGCCAAGCTCTCTGGCTCTTTAAATTGCACCGTTCTACCTCCTGATAATCAGTGTTGTCACAAGTACGTGGATTATATCATTCCCAAGGTTTGGTTGGTTTTTTCCTTCAGTTGGGGGGAGGTGGTAAAGATGTTGGAGTAGGGATCAGGTCGCAGATAAAGAGAAGAGGAGAGGAGAGGACTTTGTTAACCAAAGAATAGAAAGAACGTCCTAGAAAGGTCAGATTAGGAGGAAAGGGACGTGTTGAGGTCATTACACACGGACATACATTACATTGTGTACAGATGGAGCAGTACACAATGGAGTGCCTTGGTTTTGTGTCCACTTGTTTTCTGTATTCTACTGTGTATATGGAAGCTCCCACTTTATTTGGTATTTATGTTCAGAATTTTAAAATTATAACAAATTATTCCATTCCTGAGAATTTATAAACTATGTTATTGCAAGCCTTCATAATTTAAGGCACTGGGATTGAGAGGAAGCGTAATGAAAATACAACTATGTGGCCTTGGTATTCAGGCCGGTCTCACATCATCTCATGTAATGAGCACTTAGTGATATGAAAGATTAAGGGGGAAAACCTAACAAATGTGCACAGAAGAGCATCAGATGGAATGTGGTCATTTTAGCAACATGTTCAATATTAAGTATAATCATTTCTCTTCAATGCCGTTAGGAGCTGGATAATTTTTGCAACCCCATCATTCACAAGGCCAAACCCAAAGTGGAGGTGTCTGAAGACCAAGCGAAAGCGAATGGTGAACACAACGGACCAATGAACGGACAGAGTGGGACGGAAAGTAAGCCTGACGCAGCCAAGGAGAGCTCCCCACATGCTAAACCTTCTTCTGGAGAGATGGAAGTGGACTAAGGTGCCAGCGTCTCCGTCATGTGTTCAGGCAGTGCGAGTAACCGCAGGGCCCGTTCTTTTTTGCATCTGGCACACCTAACAGATGTTCCATTGTTCTTAGCCATTTTTGTCATTTGTTCTTTGCAGTAGTTTTGAAAAGTGTTTTCTATTGAGCGCACCTCTGATGTTCATTTCCAATGATTAATGCTGCTTAGGTGAAGCTTTAGCTGAATAGATTGTATGAGTCAGTTTAAGCTTTCCCCGTGTGTCTTATATCAGACTTGCAGAATTGATAGAAAGATGACAACAATCTACCTTATTTAAAGCTTCTCTTGTGGATAAACCTCAGCTCCTTTATTCAGGAAAGGACACTGTATTGCACTACTGATGCGGAAGTGTAGATTTAATTGCATCGTTACTTGGGGGGGATTGGAATTGAAATGGTTTAAAGCCATTGAAGCACTGACCTTTTTCTAGTTATTGTATTGTTACAGTTTAAATATTAAAACGAATAAGGGGTTAGCTGACCAACTAGTCCATCTCATTGATGTATTCAAGGTTTTCTTGTCATTGTCACACAGATGAGCAAAAACATGAATTTTGGAAAGAAAACACAATCTTGAGTTGTGGTGATACCAGCAATAGATTTCTTTACCAAAAACCCAGCTTTGTTTTCATGCTCTCCGTTTCCCCTTTCCTTTGCTGGAGATGATCTGCTTTGGCTGAAGACAAGCTGCTACCACTGCTAAAATGTTAGCTCAATGACTTAACAGAGAAAATCACTTCCTAGCTAAGAGAAAAAAGCATTGCTAGCTTTTGTCAGGCTTGCTGCTCAGGGCTTGGCAACTTTCCTTAGGTTTCAACGGTACTTAGGTTTTTTAAAATGTCTGTCGAGCTTCTGTTTCCAAGAGAGGGAGAAGTGGTACCACAACACTTGACTCCACCCGTCACCCACCCATCATTAATGTACGGTTCACGTTGTCACATGTGCGAGCACAAGGGAGCCCCTCTGTTACAGTCTTTGGAAAGTCTTGTGACTTGCATGTAGCATAGGCTGTCATATAATACAAGCTGGTGAGACTAAGCTTTCTTTATCATTTCTGCTGTTATGTGATCCATTCAAAACAGAGTTCTCCAATTGGCGGCTTGTAATTTAAATTAATTGTAAAGGGGGTCCTGAGTTACCAGTGTAGTATTCGTGAACTGATCTGTGCTTTTAGCCATCTGACTCTTAGTCCTAGTGGCCCAGTACCCAAAGCCTAAGCCGCCAAATTCAGTGTGAACATCTGTTGAAATGATTTTAACACCGTAGGAAAAGCATAGAAAAAATGTTCAGCTCTTTGAAGTAGTTGTAGATACTTACATTAGGGCGATAGGACTGGTCTTAGGTAAATAAGCCTGTGTTTAACATTTTATGTTTCTTTCCTGTACCTCTGCAAATCAGAAGTCCTGAGCGCAGTGTCTCTGGAGATGGTCAGTGTTTCTCAAAATTAGTTCTCTAGAATAGGGATGTTTTATTGTGACAGTTGAAGTCTGGCCTAAAAGACGTGTGGATAGTAGCCGTGGGATTTTACACGGGGATTTTTTACTCAGACTTTCTTTTACTATTAAGAAGTCCACACGGACTGAGGCGTTGACATCTCAGCATTTCTTCCATCTCTCAGACTATCTCTTGTTTTAATCTTTAACGTGATTTAAGTATAACTTCTATAGAAGCGTATTTGAAAGGACAGGATCACCTGTATCCTCCATTTGTTTTGCTTTGAATGTAAGGATTGTGTTTGGTAGTACCTTAAGGACACTGACCACTGGAGCATGGAGAGTTTAGTCTTCAAAAGGTCATCAAAACTGCTGGGCCAGCAGACATCTTGTGTCATTTGTATGTGGGTACATGTGCGTATCCTTATACATATATGAAGGGCAAGCACATGTATGTATACACACGTATACGCACACACACACACATATAGATATCATTACCATCCTAGCCTGTAACCTTTATACGGAGTGATTCTGGGTCTCTGAATAGCGACTGAGACAGAGAGTAGTCACTGTTATTAATTAAGAAGGTCTTGAGTTAGATGTCGAAATCGTTTCTCCTAGCTTTCTGGAGGATGGTAGAGCACTACACCACCAGTCACTAGTACTTTTGTTTTTAACACAAAAGTGTATTATATGGGCCCTTTTCCTATAACTTTATTAGCACTTAGAGACTATTTAGTGAGATGTTTTTGGATTTCTTTCTTATTTAAATTATCCATAATATAGAGATATTTGTAACACATGGTGAGATAGGTTCATGTGTAGTTTAAGACAAATAATCCAATGTGCTTTTTTATTTCTGTACTCTGTGCTAGAGAATACTGTCAAAATAAAGATGAATCTGCTATTTAAAAGATAAAAATTGTTTAGTAAAAAAAAGATGCATAGTAAAATTTTCTAATTAAAACTTTAAAAATAGTCAACTCTAGGAAATTTAAAAACTAGAATTAATGAGAAAACTATTATTTGGGTTATTTGGCTTTAAAAAAAATCCCAACTGGTAGCCAATTCCCCCTAGCGATTATCAGGGAGTTGGAGGTGGGAAGAACATGGAGCCGAAATGGAGCAGGTAGACCAGGAGTCTATGCAGTAGACTGCATTAAGAGCCCCCAGAAGAGGCGGCGTGGAGAACAGGGTGGGTGGCCTGAGCAGCAGTCAGCTTTCAGAATGGAAGGGTGAGACCTTTCTGTAAGGAAGGGCAGGATAATGATTTTCCTTTGGTTTGTTTTAAAGGAAAATTGTAAGGGCTATGCAACACTTGACGTTGTTTTCTCTACAAAACAAAAAAAAATTCTGTCTTAAAATTCTGCATTTGCATGGCCTTTGAGAGGATCCTAAGCAGCTTTGTTATGTTCCATAAAGGAATACAAATGTGATGGTATTCTAGGTTAATTTTAATATAGATGATTAAGGGAACACCCCCCGGGGGAAGACAGTGTTTAATTTATGAGGGATCAAACCTCTAGGGGCGGGAAAAGGTTCTATTAGAAAACCCTAGCGACCCAGTTTTCAGTACCAAGGCATGAAAGCACTCAAGATAGCCTATTTAAAGACAGTAAGGTATCGTATGAACTTCTATTATTTCTGTTTAGTTCTTTTTAGATGTGGCCACCCTAGTTGTAAGTATGCTTTTCCCAATCAGTTTAAATTATTTTAAAGGCCTACATCTTACTATCCTGTTAGAATTTGTTCTGAGCTTATCTTATTACTAGGATTGGTAGTTGACAAATAGTTGTATATTTTTTATTATAAATTTAACATGTCTATACATGTTTCCTTGCATGTGAGGAATAAATCCTTATGTAAAACCCATAACGTTTTATAAAGTAGAACCAAATGAATATGGATAGACAGTAAACAAAACAGCATTTGTTTTCTGTCCCCTTCTCTGCCTGTCTGAGGTTCCTCTATGGCTTTGCTTGTTTTTCTTGTTTTGTGTATTTGGAATTACTTGTGTACACGCGTGTATTCATGTAGTTATAGTCAGGGCACGCACAGTCACGGTTCTGCTCAGACTGCAGACACTAAAGCCGTTACGTCATACTATGGTAGAGTAGATTTTGAACATCTTATGAAATTAACAGGAAAAGGTGGAAGCTTCTCTGATTTTTAGCAGAAACTTTATGCTAATACTTTGTGTTTGAAGTTATTTGTAGTTTTTAAAATTCAGTGTTTTATGAAATTTGGTTCTGTGGCATTTAACTAGATAGATGCATAGATGTTAGGCTTTTCAGGCCCATATACTTTGCAATCATTGGACTTTCCAGAATGTTTTTGTTTCTTAGCTTTGATGAGTTGATGCAGTTTAAATCAGTGATCACTTTTTAAAGTGATTTTTAAAACCTTTACAAGAATTTCAGTTCTAATACATTTTGCCTTTTCTGATTACATTACGGTTTTGTCATAATTATAATTTAGAAAATTGTTTATAAAACAAATGGTAAATTTCAGAAATTAAATTCTTTTCTGGCCAACAACTGGGTTGAGGATTCATTCTGCAGTAGTTCTAATCTACGGAATAATAACCGTAATACTAATAAATTTCCAAGAAAACTTGTTCACAAAAAAAAGTAGGGCAGTAAAATAAACGGAAATATGGACCTCCCCCCAAATCAACAAATCCAAAAGAGCTGCCTTAGTTATTCACTACAAATTTCCACTTAAAGTAACTTCAGGTAAAGTTTTTCTTTACATACTTAGAATAGAAATAAGTTTCCTGCCTTTGAAACTCTGGTTTTCTAATGCCCAAATATATTCTTTCTGAAATGATGTTGCTGGCTTCAAATTATGGGCACATCTGCAGACATGATTGTGGAAAAGCTGCAGCAGGCAACTTCATGAAGTGTGGTAGGAGGAAAAAATGTTTTGCCATCAATTTGCAAGGAATCTGTATGCATGTGGGTCAGTAATGGCAATTTGTAGACATCTGACAAGTCTAAACATAAATAGGATTTCCATTGGCTCAGAGTTCTGAAAGAAGGATTTTGACTTAATTTTTTCTAAAAGCCCAGAAGAGTACAAGGTGAGGTGGTTGGTATACCTTGGAAGTCTTATACCTTGCATTTGATTATTTCAACTTCACTATTATGCCAACTAATCAGATGGCCAGTCCAGGAAAAAAGGAGTATTTGTATATCTTTATCCTGTTCTTCCACAAGCCACTTGTCCTTGAAAAAGATCCTATTATATCTAACCCATGGTAGTTTTGTGGATTCTCAAATGTAATTGTTCTCTTTAGAAATGGAAGTACCATCTATTTATTCCATTATATTTATTCTTTTGCAATAAATAGCTTTTTTTTAGTCCTTCCAGACGCTAGAATTTTCATTTTTTTAAAGAAGTTTGCTTACATTTTTTTAAAGTCTATCCACATTTTTTTTTTTGCTTTTATTCTCTCCAGTTTCCTTTTCAGACACTAGGTAATGTGCTAATATCCAGTTACTCTCATAAATAATTTACTTTGCCTTGGTATCACATTTTTCTTTCTAACTCCTTTTCCATTCATCCTTTCCTTGGATTTCTGCTGTTGCTTTTTTTGCTCATATTCTCCTTTATAAAAATAATCTTTGTGTCCCAGTGTGTAATATTGCTAAAATGTACTAGGATAAGTAATAGATGTAGGGGGATTTTTCTTTCACAGTCTGATCTTTAAATGCTTTAAGAGTTGCTCTGATCTGAGAGGAATAAATTTTCTATATTATATAAAAGAACCAATATCCCAGATTTTTGTTTTTGGTTTTTTTACTTTAAAAAGTAGAAATGTAAAAAAAAATGTGTAAGTCAAAACTCAAGTAGTTACTTAAATTACTCTCTGCATTTCTTCTGCATAGGTATTGTAAATCCTGATTGTTTCCCTAATCCCTCAGAAACTACATTTTTTAAAACTTGTTTTTGCTTCTATAAAAGGGTTTATGAGTTAAATTTTTTCCTTTATTAAATTACAACCTAGAATATAGAAGGCAGAAATTTGTTAGAAATAGAGACAGATATAAATGAACTTGGAAAAAATTTTTCCAAATAATTGACATTCATTGTTTTTCCTTATGACCAACCACAAGAGAAAAATCTTTTTTTAAATAAGCATCACAAGTTACTTATTTGGGGGGGGGGGGGGTTTGTTTACATTGTTAACTGCAATTACAACTGTCCTATCCTTTTTGGCAGCTTAATATCTACTCACATGTTTTTTTTTCCCTGTGGAAAAGGAAGACATCAATGTTGCTCTTGGTTCTTTTTGGAATATGAGTCATCCAACAATCTGAGAGGGTAAATATGGAAAGCATTTTGATAGCCTTGCCTGAATTTTGTAAGAAGCAAGAAGACATCTTATTTGAAAGCCTTTGAGTGAGAATGGTTTTATGATCATGACAACTTGGTAAAGTTCCCGAGGTGCTCTCCTATGTATCTGGCAGAGATGTGTTGGAGCTCGTGTTAAGAGCTTTCCCGTGGACAGCTTTGTGGTAAAACTTGAGTAGCCTGATGCCGGTAGCAGTGTCAAAACGTGCAGTGTACTGAGTACTGTCTGTAACCCACCAGTGAGAACGTACACACTGTTAAGCACTCACATAATTAACCGTAACGGGGAGTAACCAGTATGTGGACCATTAAGTTTGCCTACTTGGTGTCATTTTTCTGTAATTAACCTCACTGTGAAAGAAAGGTACACACCCTCTTATTTCGGACAGAATCCAGGTGCCAGGTTTATTTGGAAGGTTTTGATGGTAAATGCACTCTATTCCATCTGAGGCTGTTTATTTAATATTTTGTCAATAAAGATACTGGCAGAAATAAAACTTGACCTCAGTGCTTCTGAAAACTAAAAGGATGAACACAGAGAGAAATCCTTAAGCTTTGGGCGGTTTCTTAATAGGAGAGCCAACTATTAAAGGTTGATGTGCATAGTGAATATTACACGCTCGCTGCCCAGTCCTGTTTCCTGTCTGTTCTTGAGTATTCATGACGCCTTTGTGAATTCTCTTTGTTTCTGTTTGTGTATAAACTGTAGGATTATGGCTGTACTTCAGGATCGATTATCGCAAGCCAATGAATTTTGAAATTTCTAATGGTGTTTTTAGGTGTTTTCCTGTACACATTGAGAACACTTTGGGATTGAGATAGAGGGGGCTCGAGGGTGTGCGGAGGTGCTCTCAGTGTTCTATCTCAACCTCGCTGCTGCTATTTATAGTATCTGAAAACTGTTTCTCCATGTGGGTATTATCCTGTTAACAGACTGTTGTGCTTACAATAAATTGTTGTTGGAATTAGCAAGGATACAACCACCAAGTATGGTTTTAGAGTGCTTCTTATACAGACGTCCACCACAGTTTTTAAAATAGTAAATTATATGACTAACAGACTTGGGTGTTAGGGTCTGCCTGTTAATGCCAAGGGGGGGGGCATGGCTCTTCAGTCCAGCCTGCTCTTTGTGAAACCGCAGCGTCTGGCTGTTTTCACCCGTCTCAGTGGGAGTACCTCTTTAGAGCCGATAGGTGGTTAATGCTAAGGGAATCTGGCTTAGAACTGACTGTCCTCAGAGTCCCTGGAGGAGGGTGGGAAAGGAGCTGGTCACCTTGTTTTATTTTTTTAAGTTTCTGTTTATTTATTTATTTGCTTTTTGGAGGGGGGAGGGCAGGGCAATTGAGGTTAAGTGATTTGCCCAACATGGCTAGTAAGTGTTAAGTGTCTGAGGCCAGATTTGAAGTCAGGTCCTCCTGAGTCCAGGGCCAGTGCTCTATTCACTGTGCCACCTAGCCACCCCTGGGTCACTTTGTTTTAAATAACCTTTTCTTTGCAGTGGAAATTGTGAAATGGCCCTGTATTTCCCCATCCAGTTTTTATAGTCCTGTGGCCATTTTCTTTTTGCCTCTTGGAATTTCTTTAGATGTGGAATCCCAAGCTCAAAAAATCTGTCATTTTCACTTTGATGCAGCCAGGATCTTTAGGGCTGAAGTGGGCTACTTAGGTGCTCTGGCTTCAGACTTGCACTCTGCAAACAAGAGTGTGTGAGGCCCAGAGAAGGCAGTTTGTCCAGCGCTTAGCATGTCTTTGGAGGCCTGGGGAACAATGCCCTGTCTTTTTTTTTCCCTTTAAATATACATATTAAGAAAATGTTTTAACATTATTTTTACAAGATTTTTGAGTTCCAGATTTTTCTCCCTCCATTCCCTATCCTCTTCTGAGAACGGTAGGTGGTTTGATATAGTAAATTTATAGATGGGCTATCATGTGAAACACTTCCATATTTGTCACAGTTGTGGAAAAGGAAACAGATCAAAAGGAAATAAAACCATGAGAAAGAATTAAGTGAAAAAATTACGCTTCAGTCAGTATCCTGAGGCCGTCAGCTCTGTACCTGGATAGGGATAGTGTTTTCCTTCAGGAGCCCTGTCTCCTCAAGTACATTTCACCAAAGTATGTAAAAAATACATGTCTGACACTTTCTGGGAGTTAAGTACATCATCAAGCACCGTCAGGTCCTACCGTTTGGGCCTGGGGACAGACAACATCTGCCCCTCTTCTCTATCTTTACTGCTGAGTCCAGACAACTCCCATCACTAGAAGGTTGGCTACTAGGCTAACCTCAGGAGAGGAGGGGTACCTGGAGTGATGAAATGTCAGATACCTTAAAGCATGAAAATTCATTATAATGACTTTTAGTATTGTTTTTAACACATAACATTTCACTTTCTATTCTGCTTATCTAGTCATTCCATCTCCATCTCCATCTGTCATTCCTTTAAGTTACATAGTCTTGTACTTGCTTGGTTTAATTTCTAAGTATATATGTTACTAATTTGATTAGTAATTTTTTAAAGTATTGAAGTCACATAAATGCAGAATATACCTTAGAAGTGTAAAAAAACTTAATTCACAAATTCATAAAAGCACCCTCAGATTAATAAAAATTCTCTCTCTGCTAACCTGGCTTTTAAAACTTATGGCCAAGTTCAAAAGGAGAGTTTCCTATTAACTTTTACTGCAGAAAGTAATGAGTTATCTGATGCCGATGAGTATTTGGTTTCTGGGTCAGCCTTCATTCTGAAACTACTGGACCAGTAAGCAACTTCTTACCTTCTTTGGACACGCTCGTCATTTCATCATGGAGCTATCATGATCGATCAGTCTCAGCATATAATTTGCTGTTTTAGTGCTGCTTTTACCTGGTTTTTCTTCTGTCTAAAACTAGGAAGTTGAAAGTATAAAATTTTATTTTAGCATTTAATAATTTTCTGGGTTTTATAGCATATTTCTCATCAACATAACATAAGAAGTTCATCAAAACGAGTGAATAGTGTTCTGTTAATTGAAAAAAACTAGATCAAAGTTTAATTTTTTTCCCAGAGCCCTAGTCAATATAAGACTTTAACAGAAGACTACTTACTGCACTGCCTTTCAATACCACTGTGGTGGCCAGTGTTTACCAGAGGCCTTAATAGACCACCATTGTTAACTTTGACTTCAACTTGATGGGATCTCTCTCTCTCTCTCCCCCCCTTTCTCCTTCCTTCTCTCTCTACCCTTTTCCCTCTCTCTCTCTCTCTCTCTCTCTCTCTCTCTCTCTCTCACACACACACACACACACACACACACATTACAGATGTAAAATTGTAGTAGAAATATTTATAACCCTACATTTATAAAAATGTTAAGGTATGTCATTCTTTCAAATGACTAGTTCATCTCCAAAGTAGGTAGATGCCCATTTTCCCAAGGGAGGGCTCTGAGGCTGAGAATGGACCTGTCCAGTAGTCATATTGGTGTATGTGTAAGAATTGTGATATTTGAGTCACCTCAAGTCCATTTTCAGTGAAGACACAATAAAAATGGAAATAAACTGCTTGGTAGAGCAGATATGAAAACTTAAAAGATGGTTAGCTTTTGACATAGATTCCTATAGAAGAAAAATCACTTTTTTGGTTTATCTTTTAATAATGGTCTTCATGGCCATTGATTTAAGTTGGAATCCTGCCAAGGGAGAGTGAAATGTGGTCTACTTGAGTAATTCCATTTTTTTTAAGGCCAATCATGACTCACCCTTGGATATGCATATATTGTTTTCCTATGTTATGTAGCATGAAAGCTAACCTTTTTAAATTTTATTCTAATCGTTTACCATGATGTGGAAATGGCCCTCGATTTTTGAAGACTGTTCCAGAATACAAGCACTGGCAGATATTGGCAAGGTGGAAAGTCTCCACGCTGGGCAAAATAGCCTTTCACTCAGAGACTAGCCACACCAAGTTCAAAGAGGTTCATCACTAGGGATTCATTACTGGATAGTGATTTTTTTGTTGCTGATAGCAAGGCATGGAAGACCAGAGACTAAGAACGTGAAGTGTCTTGGTGTCTATTATTGAAAGGGAAGCTCCACAAATAAGTTCCTCAAAAGCATAACTCCCCCAGCTATGAAAGAAGAAACAAAATTCGATGTTGCTTCTGTTAGGTATGGGTGCTTTCAAGGGCTCCATCTTTAGGCCTTCCTCCTTTCCTATGCCTTAACTACACTGGAAAGGTCATTTACTCTTCCCATTTTCATTTGTCCCCTTCGTGCTGATGGCTCCCAAGCACATCTGCGGCTTTGAAAGTGTAACTGAGCTGAAATGCATCTAGGGCTGCTCCACTTCTATTGGTAGTAACCATAGATCAGCGGTTCTCAACCTGTGGGTTATGTTCAATTTGTAACAATGAAAATACATCCTGCATATCAGATAATACATTACGATTCACAGCAGTAGAAAAATTACAGTTTTGAAGTAGCAATGAAAATAATTTTATGTTTGGGGGTCACCACAACATGAGGAACTGTATTAAAGGGTCACGGCATTAGGAAGGTTGAGAACCACTGGCCTAGAGTATAGGTGCTAAACCAAATACATCAATTTAGGATTTCTCCCTGCCCCAACCAAAAGTGAACTTGCTGTTTTTCTAGGTTTTCTCAAGAGAAATCTATCACTGGGTCCTTCAATTCTTCTGACTAAAACTACTCATTCCACTTCTTCATCTCTAGGGTTTGATTGCTGCTTGCCTCCCCTAACTCCTCATTTTTAAAACCTCGAGTGAGTTAATGCAGCCGTCTTGAGTTTGTCCTTTGTCACTGCCAAACCAATCTCCCTAAAATATCATTAAGGTCATGTTACTCCCTTAAATTACTGCCACATTCAAGTGTCCTCTGCATGCTTCTCAAGCCCTTTGACCATCACATTACTATGGCTTTCACCTATAGATTAATATATACATTCCATCGAATCACATTTTTGCAACTCGTGAACATATTCCAAAACACTGTTTTCCTCAGTGTCCCAGATAAGCACCATACTAATTTCTGCAACCCATTGTGTTGTGTTCCCAAATCCGAGTCATCCTGAAAGCAGCTTTCACAGATCCCAGCGTAACGAGCAGAAGTGCTGGATGACAAATCAAAAAAAAGCGGTCCTTGGGTTTGGGGCAATTAGACCCCAGAAGGAGGGTTTTTATCACTAGCTTCTCTATCTGCAGTTCCTTTTTGCTTTTATATTTTTTTCATTTTTTTTTTTTTTTTTGTAATTTTTCAGTCTCACAAGAAATGTCCTTTACAAAAGGCCTACCCCACATGCAGAAATGTTCCTGCTGGTTATCAGGATTCCTTCCTCATGGCTTTCTAGGAAAGGCTTTTATACTTAACACTGAGAGAAAAGGCAATTTCATTTTCCAAGACCTTTATTCTAAAAAAGAGTTATCAAAGGTAACAAAATGAGTGGAATATTTTTGAGTTTAGTTGTAGCTATATCCTTTTTTTTTTTTTTAAAACAAGTGATAATCAAAATTAGAGCCAACAAGTCAGTAAATGAAGATGGAGAAGAATAAACCCCACTCATGGACGACAAAATGATTTTCTACTAACGGTGCCTTTCCAACAAGAAGCAGATTCCAAAACCTCAAACAGCCAGAGTGATGATAAGCTTCTCAGAATAATTTACATCACTAGGAGGTTTGTCAGAATACACCCAGTTTTGGCTGAGAGCTGCTGGAAGATTTAAATATATATATACACACTTTAAAATAAGGAATAAAATGTGAATCTGGGTTTAAAACAGCTTTCAGCTGAATTCTGTCCCTACATAAACTTGTTACTTGATTCAAATGGTAGCATGCTAGCTCAGCCTGCTCTATGCTAGCTTCAAACACTTGCTCCGCCTCCCAGAATACCTCGGGCCCAAAACCCCTCTCCTGATAGGGCCCCTCATGGTTGTGCACCCAGCCTCTAAGACACAAGGCAAGGCATCTATGTGGTGTAACAGTCTGAAGAACAGGATTCTTGTTACACTTGTACCTTTTGTGATTCAAGCACAAAAACCCAAGGTCCCTTCCAGCTATAGAACTGCAAGACTGTCATAGCCCAAGCACTGCTTTTTACTTTAAAACGTCAATACGTTCATCCAAGCTGTTCTGGCTCATGCCAGTCCTGCTGGCTGTTCTAGCGGTGCTGGTCAGCTCTTGTCTGCAGCCCAGACAGTTGCTTTTCAGTGACTTCTCTAAAAAACATAGTCCACACTGTTCTGGAAAATCACGTTTGGCAGTCAAAAAAATTCTATTAAGTGTCTCTTCTATGCCCGGGCACTGTGCTAAGTGGTGAGGGTGGGCATGAGCGTCCCTGCCCTTGAACTCAGAATCTAATGGAGACAACATGCAGACGATGACATTTGGAGGAGAAACGGGAAAGAAGTGGGACCTAGAGGGCTTGGGAAAAGCCTGTAGAAGGCAGACACGAGGAGGGAGGATGTTCCAGGCCTGGGGACAGATGGCCTCAATGCTGAATGGAGGATGACTCCAGAGTGGGGGAAGAGCTGAGGCAGGCACAACCAGCAGCAGCCACAGGTGGTCCGTGTGGAGTCATGAGGCTCTGCACTACACAAGGGTCACCAGCCTCCAAGGAGAAAAGGCAAGTTTGAGAGATTGCAGAGCTGGAAATGGGCCTTGGTAACAGCTTGGAAAAGGGGGTAAGAGTGGAACCCAGGTTGGGAGCCCGAAGGACTGAGGATGGTGCTGCCTTCTACAGTAATGGGGGGCCGGGGGAGATTTAGGGGCAAAGATAACGTCCCATTTTGGACTTGGGTTTGAGATGTTCAGGATACACAGACAGGAAGGCAACCAAAACCCAAGCACAATAGGCCAGACTCCTATGGAGCTGATTGAGCCATCCCAGATAGCAGTTCTTGATCTCATCAACTATGATGGACTAACCAAATCCACACACTGGCTTGCATATGCTGCCTCTGGAGAGTGGTGAGGCCCGGCAGCAGCTGCACCCATAGGAGACCTACAGTGGAGTCCTTGCCCTACAGCGATGCCCTCTCCAACCCGGGGGCAGGGTCAGATCTCAGCAGTAGCAACGCAAAGGTACTCAAGCCTATGGCAGCACTTGGCCCAGAGCAGGTTAGCAGAGCTCAGGAACAGCACAGGACCGGTGCGGCACCTGAGACAAGACAGCAGGTGACCTTGCCATAATGGGTGGAAAGGGCCCCAGAAGCAGTGGCCAAAGGGCAGGGGATGGCATTGCTGACACCAGCCACAGATAGAGTGGGCAATAGCAGAGCCCAGCCCCTGTCCCTGCCCAACGGCAGCAAAGTAGGGACGGACGGATAGTGGCTAAAGTTGGGCCCCCTGTGACCCACTACTTACTCTAATCTGGAACGGCTTCCTCCACATTGCTGCCAACCCAACGCCCTGTGCTCACCGTGCCACTCCTTCCCAGGGAGGATTTTGGAGGCACTGTTGTTCCTGGTGCTGATCTTGTTCACAGCTACCCTTGACCTTGACAGACCCTTTCTGCACTAGAAAGATTTGCTAGTCTTGGTCCTTCCAAAGGGAAGGGGCCCTGGGATCTCGGGTCTTCCTTCCGCCCCCGCCATTCTTTCAGAGGTTGCTTTCTTACAGCTTTGTTTCCATTTCGGCCTTTCTTTTCCCTCTTTGGTGCTGCCTCTGTCAAGCTTCTTGAACTGTGGAAGCCTTGACTGACCAGGAGTAGCCATTTTAAGTAGCAGAAAGTCCTTGAGAACAGCGGTGCCGGACTCAATGGACTCAGAAAACCACAGATCACATCGTCTGTGCCATAGTCTACCATTCTGTTAGGACACTGCTCAGCTGCGCTTTCCTCGGCTCCTGGCCGCCCTTGCCATCCTGCCCGATGCTCACCAGGCTGAAAGCCCGCACCGCCAGTGGGATGGGGTGGGCGCACTCTCCCCACCCACCTCCAGGCCGGGTGTTTAAGCTGTGCCCCGCTCGGGCCACGCGCATGTAAAAGCAGCCCTGCAGCGGCCTCTGCCACTCTGCTCCAGCTTCCGCTCAGCAGCAAAGCTGGTCTTCCTAAAGGATCAGACTGAGTGGCACGCTGCGCCCGGCCCGTCCAAGCTCCTCATCACCTCCAGGAACACACAGAACCCCCAGAAACAGGCCCTTTCCCAGCTCTCCGGGCTCCTCACTCCGCACAGCCCCACACTGATTCAGGGACACAGACACACAACATCTCCAGACTCGGGCGGCCTGCTCCAGCCGAGGGGCGGCTCCTCGGCTCCACCAGCTGGGGGGGGGCTCAGGATGGGGCTCGGCTGGTGGTTCTCCTGCTGTTGCCGCGTGACCAAACAAACACCCCCGAACCACGGGCCGGGGCCTAGGCCGATCGGCTCCACAAAGGCAGCGCAGCAGTTCCTGGGTCTGCTGTCCACGGTCACTGCCAGTAATAACAGGCATCGTGGGGGCACACTGGGCAGAGTGGGGAAGCCCTCTGCCCACACCCGGCCCCAAGGCGCTGTGTGACCCTGGCCAAGTCGCACAAGTCTTCGTCCACGTGAAGCCCTGGGCAGGGTCTGTCGCTGGGCACACACGCGGCCAAGGCTCCTTCCCCACCCTCCTACACTGTACTTCACGCTCCCCCCCCCCCCCCCAAGCCCGATGACGTCAGGAGGGTGACGTCATGACTTTTGCAAGAACCGATTTCAGTGAGGCAGTGCCAGGCAAAGTCCTCAGCCGCAGCTCTCCTCCAGGCTCCGGGGTCAGACTGGCGACTACCCCAGGGATAGAGCGAGCGCGTGGGACCAGGGGAAGGGCCAGTGCGGGAAGGGGGTGTGTGCACGTGTGTGCACATGTTGCGCGCGTGATGAAATGCAACTGGGAGGGCAGTTCAGACGAGCCCGGGAGAGCCCGAAGGTGCTAGGGAAGGCCCCGTGCGGTGCCCGTCCTAGGCCCTGGGGGGCAGAGCTCCCGCGCAATCCACACACACTGATAAAGCACCGACGGGCGCCTTGGAGATAGTGGCAGGCCCCACCCTCGCAGGGTATGCGATCCGGCGGGAGGTGGCACCGAAGAGCCCCGGCCGGGACCGGGCTGGAAGGGCCACGGAGAGGTTCCTCACTCAGTGGTCCAGAGGAGACGCCGCAGAGGCCCAGAGCGTGCCCGCCAGCAGACGCGGCACGCATGCGCACTCCGGGCCACGCCCCCGCGCACGCTGACGTTAGCGCGCGCCCAGCCTCCCTTTGACGACAACGGGCGGAATTTTTCAAAATGGTTCTTGGGCTGTGCCGCCCTGCTCCTGGCGGTACCTCGGAGGTGGCCGTGCGGCTGCCGTCGCCGCTGCGCGCAGCGGCGGCCTAGAGAGCCGAGCCTGATGGGCGCCGAAGGCGGCCGGCTGCCTGGAGCGCCGCTTCCGAGGGACTGCGGGAAGGAGCGAGCCCGGCCGACGGCGGTGACAGCCCAGAAATATGGCGACTTACATCGGGGACAAGATAGAGGTAAGGGCCGGGGACGGGGACGGCTCCAAGGGCCGGGCGGGCAGGGTCCGAGGCCTGGGCGGGCCCTTGGGAGAGGGCACTTAAATGAGGCGGGGGGCGGCTTCAGGCGAGACCACTTTGGAGGAGGCGGGGGAGCGCGGGCCAGACCACTTCGGAGTAGGTGGAGGGGCGGGGACCAGACCACTTCCGAGGAGGCGGGGGGAGGAGGGGGGCGGGGGGCCAGACCACTTCCGAGGAGGCGGGGGAGCGCGGGCCAGACCACTTCGGGAGAGGCGCGGGGGTCCGAGTCTCCCGGGACTCCCGCCGCAGCTGCCGCCCTGGGCCGGCGGTTTCCTGGGCGGTAGCTGCGGCGGGAGGGGGCCGGGCCCTGGTCGGCTCCGGGCTGAATCCCAGGGAGCTCAGAGTGCAGTCACAGCAGCCCTGCCCGCGGCGCCATGGCCTGCCCCCGGGACGGTGCGGCCATCGAGGTGAGCCTCCCCCCGGCCTCCGGGAGCGCCTGCGCCCCCCGCCGCGCCCCCCTCTAACTGAGCGCCTGTTTTCTAGGATTTCCGAGTCGGAAGCCTCCTTGGGAAGGGCTCTTTCGCGGGTGTCTACAGGGCCGAGTCCGTCCACACGGGGCTGGAGGTGGCCATCAAGATGGTGAGTGCGGCTGGCCGGGGAGGAGAGACCCTGGACCAGTCCCTCCCCTGAGCTGCGGTGGGGCGGGCTCTGCCAGCTCCCTCCACCGACCTTGAGCGGGAATGGGCCGCTTGGGGTCCAGAGGGCAGCCGCGTAGGGAGGCATGGAGAACCTGCTTTAGAAAGGGGAGTTAGTGCTGTCAGCGGACGGGCTGTTTCAGTCCAAGAGCGAGGTTCAGAACAGACCTCCCGCGGTGACCCCCGGATTCTGCCTGGTGCCGCGTTGGGGCTCTCTTGGTAAAGATGCCGGCGCTTTGCCCTTCCCCAGCTGTTGGTTTTACAGATGAGGAAACTGAGGCAAACCGGGCTCAGTGCCTTGCCCAGGGTCACACAGCTAGGACGTGCCTGAGTCAGCCTTGGACTCCGGAAGGCTCCGGGCCCAGGGCTCCCTGCCCTGCCCCGCGCCGGCTGCCCGCATGTGATAGACTGTTTCATTCTAAGAGTAATTTTGACTCCGACAGTGCAACGTTTACGTTTAACGTTGTCGCCTCTTACCGAATTTCAGATTGATAAAAAGGCCATGTACAAAGCTGGGATGGTGCGGAGGGTCCAGAATGAAGTGAAGATACACTGTCAGCTGAAGCATCCTTCCGTCTTGGAGGTGAGAGGGAGCCAGAGGACGGGCAGGACGCACTTGGGCGCGCCTCTCCCAGGAATCACTTACCGGCTAATCTTTGCTTTTTCTGCATTGCAGCTTTATAACTATTTTGAAGATAGCAATTACGTGTATCTGGTGTTAGAGATATGTCATAATGGAGAAATGAACAGGTATCTGAAGAATAAAAAGAAACCTTTCTCTGAAAGCGAAGGTATGTTTTCCATAAAACTGAACATTAATGTAACCTGCTGTTATGACTTCTGTCAAGAGAAGGCATCCCTGTAAGAGGGAATAACTGATCACTTGATCTCGGGACTCCCCCGAATTTCTTGTGGCCCTCTGGGACAAAGAAGTATTTATGTTGTCTGTGTATGATATTGTTAGCAATGGCAAGGCTGAATTTTGGGTATCCTTCTTATTAAGACAAACTTAATATTATCTATATGTTTTGTTTTGAGACGGTAGTTATTTCGCAACAAATCTTTTTTTCAGAGTATATTCCCGGAGACAGTTTAATCGTGGTAAGAAGGGAAGTGTTAAGGTACCCTTCTCTTAAAGACTAATGTGTGTTTTAATTATTCTTCAGTTGTTTTTTTTAAAGTCATGATAACAAACCAATTTCATTTTCTAGTCTGGCTCAGTAAAAGAGCTTTTAGAGGGCATTAATGCCTTAGGCTATGTTCTTATTAAACAAACTTCTAAACCACCTAGTTAAGATGGGGTGGTGTGTTTGCCGGCTTGCCGCTGAAAACCATGACTGTATCTGGCTTGGTACTTAAATTGCCTCCTCACTGTGACCTGTCATCCAAGTAGGGATAGGAAAATGTAAAAAATGCCCCTGATTATCTCCTGTAAAAAGGAGTCCTCATCAGCTTTTTTTTAAGGTGCTGTACTTCAAAGCTAACTGAATATTCATGTGTCATTTGAACCCCATAATGACCCACTAAAGTAGGATAGGTCTTATTTTCATTTTATAGAGGGAAAAACAGTCTTACACTAGGTGATTGACTGGTTTAAAGTCACATCACTAATAAAAAGAAGAAATGGGTCTAAAATTCAGGTTTTATGACTTCTGTCTATTTTGTATTTTATAATGTTCTCTGTCTCTTCTTTGGTCATAAATTCTTCCATGCTCCACAAATATGACAGGTAAACTATTCCTTGCTCTTCCAGTTTGCTCATAGTATCAGTCTTTCTGAATTGGGTACCTATTTTGACTTTATTTTGGTGTATAGTCTAAGATTGATCTATGCCTATTTTCTGCCATATTGTTTTCCAGTTTTCCCAGCAGTTTTTGTCAGATAGCGAGTTCTTATCCGAGAACCTGGGGTCTTTGGGTTTCTCAAACAGTAGATTACTATAGATAGTTATAGACTACTGTGTTATGACTTTTATCGAGAAAAGGTATCCCTGTAAGAAGGAATAATTGATCACTTGATCTCATGACTCTCTCAAATTTCTTGTGGCCATCTGGGACAAAGAAGTATTTATTAAGTTTATTTATACATTTATCTGCGTATGATATTGTTAGCAGTGGCAAAGCTGTAAGCCAGTGTAGTAGAATGACATAGTACTTCTTTGCCATCCTATCGTGAAAATGGGGATTTTTTTGGCACTGATGTTTTGGGGTGTTTTGTTTTATTTTGTTTTTGCCTCCAAATAGCTCGACAATTTATGCACCAGATCATCACAGGAATGTTGTATCTTCATTCTCATGGTATATTACATCGGGACCTCACACTTTCCAACCTCTTACTCACACGTAACATGAATATCAAGATTGCTGATTTTGGTCTAGCAACTCAATTGAAAATGCCAAATGAAAAACACTATACATTGTGTGGAACTCCTAATTACATCTCACCAGAAGTTGCTACAAGAAGCGCTCATGGCCTTGAATCTGATATTTGGTCCCTCGGGTGTATGTTTTATACGTTACTTATTGGCAGACCCCCGTTTGACACTGACACGGTCAAAAGCACCTTGAATAAAGTGGTGTTGGCTGATTATGAAACACCAGCCTTCTTATCCCAAGAGGCCAAGGACCTTATTCATCAGTTGCTTCGTAGAAATCCAGCAGAACGTTTAAGCCTGTCTTCGGTGTTGGATCATCCTTTTATGCATCGGAGTTCTTCAGTGAGAATCAAAGATTCAGGAACTGTAGAAGATTCTATAGATAGTGGACATGCTACCATTTCTACAGCACTTACCGGTTCTTCCAATGCCAGCATCAGTGGTTGTTTACCTGACAAGAAAAGACTGTTGTTTGGTCAGCCGCTCCCAAATAAAATGACTCTATTTCCAAAGAATAGGAATGTGAGTGATTTTCCATCTGGTGAAGGAAGCAGTTTTTATACTCAGTGGGGAATTCAAAGACAAGACACCACTCGGAGTGGCCGGGGAAGACTGCTGCAGAATGCCGAAGAAAGGCCACATTCTCGATATCTCCGCAGAGCCCACTCCTCTGATCGATCGGGTAATTCCAGTGGTCGTTCTCCAGCCGAACCCCCCACTGTGGAGCGCTGTCACTCAGCAGACATGCTCTCAAAGCCCAGCAGAAGGGGGTGGCCTGAACACGAGGAGCAGTTTTCACCTGCGGACAGCACCGGCAATATTTTTCACTTATTTAAAGAAAATACTTCAAATATTCCTGACTCTTTTGGAAGACCTGATAAAAACCAAGCAGAGTAAGATTATTCTTCCAACTCTTACACAATAATTCCTATTCAACAAGCATTTATTAATGCACCAAAGGTACAAAAGTCATAGCTGCCTCTTCCCTCCAGGAGCTTATAGTCTGCTGGAGGGTGGGGGAGGTACACAACTTGTAGACTGATAATTAAAGGTAAAATACATATGGAATCAATACTAAGTCATTTTAGGGGATGGTGAGCACCAAGAATTGGGCCCGAAAGGCCTTGTGTCGTAGGGGGCACTTGAGCTAGCCCTTGAATGGACCCACCAGGTTGTAAGGAGCCATTTGCAAAGAGCCTTTCCTGGTCCTCCTTAATGTTGGTGTCTTTCCTCTGAGAGGATCTCTAGCTTATTGTTTATACATCTTGTTTGTATGGAGTTAGTTTGCCTGTTGTCTCCCCCAGTTAAAAACTGAGCCTCTTGAGGACAGGTACTGTTTTTATGGCGTAGTACCTGACACATCGTAGGCTCTTAATACAGTTGTCGGCCTGACATGAGGCAGAAATGAGGAGAAAGTACTTTGGGCATAAAGGCATGGAGGTGAACGGTGGAATGTCATGGAGGGTGCCCATTTTGGCTGGAAGGTAGAGTTCATGAGGGAGCGTATCTTGTGAGCAGTCTGGAAAGACAGATTGGATCCAGGCTGTGAAGAGCTTCAGATGCCCAACAGAGGAGATGACATTTGTCTTAGAGACGGAAGGGAACTACAGATACTTCAATCACATGTTGAGATCTGTGCTTTAGGAGTATCATGTTGGTAGCATGAAAGGAGAACCTGGAGTTATGGAGAATAATTAGAAAGATCTGAGTGGTAAGGGTTTCAGCAAATCTCGTGGCTCTGTCCTTGAAGAAGAAGGGACGAATGCAAGAGATTTTATGGGCTGGACTGATAGGGCAGGGCAGTTGATTAGGTGTGGGGGGTTCAGAGGGAGTAAAGAATAAGATGATTTGGAGGTTGAGACCCTGAGTGACTAGAAAGGTGATGGTGAATTTATGGGGAGGTATGAGTGCCATTTTAGAAGTATGGAGTGGGGGATGCCAGGGGGACATCCGTACTGGCAGGAGGTGAGGAGCTCAGTGAGAGAGGAACAGGCCTAATCCCTTCTGTGCCTTTGGGTAATGAGCACCTTTATTCTCCATCATTCACCCTTAGTGTCACACTGATGAACAGAAAAGACCCCACAATAACCTGGGTTTTTGAGCTCAAGTGGCACCTCCTGCCCAGGGCCTTTCTGACCCAGTTTCTAGTGCTTCCTCCACCCCCTCGTTACTTAGTATTTACTTCATATTTTGCATTCATAATTTTGTTAGGCTTTTTTTTACATGCAAAATAACTGTTTTTAGCCTTATTTTTGTGCACTTTCCTTTACTGAGAAACCAGTATAATTTCCAAAAGAGGGCTTTCCTGATTCCTTTTGTTGTTAGTGCTGTGCTTCCCCCCAGCAGATTGTAAACTCCCTGGAGGTGGGTTCTGTCTCTTGTGTTCTTTATTTGCCTCTCTCCCCAATCCCCACCCTTGTGACTAACACCGCACATACAATAAAGAATAATAAATGCTTGTTGAAATGAAGAAACATTTCTTTTGTGAAAATTTTCTTCTTTCAAGTGAAAATATCTTCATGTTGATTTTTGCTGAATTACAAAACCATTATGTTTTATTCTACTCTAGTCCTCCCCATCCAGGAAAATCTGCTTTTCCATTTTCAGACCAGACATCTCAGTCAGAAACAGTTCAGCAGTGGTTTGGAAACTTGCAAGCAAATGGTGAGTATTTGTGGAGTGTCGTCGCTGGCAGCATGATGCCTTGTAACCCTAGACTTAGTTGGGAGGGAGCAGAGCTCATCTAATCCCACCCGAGCCTGACGGGCAGCCTCTTGCCAGCTTCCCAGGCAGGCCACCGTGCATGAAGCTGACTCCCTCCCTCCCCTTCCACTTGGGAGCAACTCTGATTAGGAGGAGAGTTGTCCTTGCGTGGAGCTGAAACGGCTTTCCACCTTGCGCCCATTGGGTCTAGTTCTGCACTGAGATAGCCAAGTTTACCTGGCATTGCTCTCCTCCACCTGATAGCCCTTCATGTATTTGTTCTCCCTAAGATTTTTCCCCCTTCAGATGAAAACTGTCCAGTTCCTTCCATTGGTGTCGTCTCTAGCCCCGTCACCCTTCTGATCAGTGTCCTTCCCAAGATCTGGCAGTTACAGCACGTGCCAGCACAGTGTGTTACCTAAGTAGGATGAATCTGAACAGGACTCTCTTCTCCCTGTTTTGGACACTCTGCTTCTCTTGATGCAGCCTAAGATTACCTGAGCTTTTTTGGTCACTGTGACCTCCTTTTGACTCATATTGAACTTGGAATTGATTAAAGCCCCCAAAACTCTTCATGGGAAATGTTGTCTTGTTTTGCGTGCCTTGCCTTGTACTTGGAGGTGAGAATGTGTTAGAAAGACCCTGTACTTGGACCCTCAAAAACTGTCAGCATCCCCGCTCTGCTACTCAGCAGCTTTCCAACCTAGGACAAGTCACTTGTCCTCCCCAGGCCTTGGCTTCTTATGTAAAATGGCTTGGACTGGATTGCTAAGGTCTCTTCCAAATCTGATGTTCAATTTTTTACGCTAATGAACCAATGAAAGGGAATTTGAAGACAGATAACCATGGAAATGGAAATGGCCCTACAGCTCAGAGTTTATAACCAGGACGCTGTGTGAGAAAGGCAATTGTAGATCCCCAGTGGGTGTGGATAGGCAGTGGAGGGCACAGAGCCAGGAAAATATCCACGTGTAAATGGTAAGAATGGGGACAGAAGAAAGCGGTAAGACATGTCCCCTTTTCTCCATGCATTTGGAAGAGGTTGGGCCTGCTACTTATACGGTACTCAGTGAACTTGGATTTTTCAAGTAGAAGCTGATATGGCCGTCATAATCCCCAGATGGTACAGCTGCACACTAACGAGCCGTGGATTCTGCTGTAACCTAAACATATATTTAAGCATCTGCCATTTAATTATTATTTTAATGATTGAAAGGTAGTTGGGATGCTGAGCATTTTTCACTGGAAAACGGGGCAGATCCCCAGAAAGGTGGGATGGGAAGAAATCAGATGGGCCGCGGTGATTAAAAAGGAGGCAGAAGGAAAGGAGGAGATCTTGCTGAGTATTATATTACCTGTTAGATAGAAATAGTATGTAATGAGCATGTAATTTAAGCAGTGGTTTAAGTAACACGAATTTTGAATCCTTTCCTATTATTTAAATTGTTTTTAGTATCCCAGAAGGGAATTAATTTGTTTTTGTGCAGCTGTTGGGGAAGGGAATGCAGGTTTACATAATTGTTTATGTAGCTATCATCTGTCTTGGCCTTTTAAAATATAATTTTCCGTTTCCATCTTCATCTGAAATGGAAGAACAAAATAGGGGCAGCATTGTGTAATGTAATCTGTCGTTAAAAGGAGGGGGAAGAGAAAAGAGAAAAGAGTGAAGGTTTAAGTAAACTTGGAAAGACTGACCCATCCGTTCCATGAGGGAGATGGTTCTGGCCATTCACTTGAAGAAATACTCCAAGATCTGCGTAATTTGAAAACGAATAAGTTCTTACACAAAAATCATTTTTATTCCATTGATTGCAACAACATTTTTAGTCCCTTTCAATACACATACTATACGGCTTTTTTCCATAAACTTAAACATTTTTCATTAACTCTTTTTATTGTGTGTGGTTTTTTTTAAGCCCAGTTAAGAGAGCCCTCTACTCACACCAGCATTAACGCGAGCAGAAGTGTCCAGGGTCATCCAGATTTGCAGGACACAAGGAGAAACGCACGTGCTGACAGGATGGCTCACAGGGATGCAGATGCTTCCAACAATACACGTTGTGCCACACAGCCAAATGCCATGATGTACATGCCTGCGTGTCACCGTGAACCTGAAACCGTCCAGCCTGTGCCCGTGTTTGGCTCCCATCCCCTCTCCGAGCCAAGCAAGTCTAGGGGCACAGAACCCCCAGTGGGCTACCAGACACCTACCTTGCGGAGCGTGACCTCTCCTCTGAACGCCCGAAGGCTGAAGCCCATCCGGCAAAAAACCAAAAAAGCCGTGGTATGTCTTCTGGGTTCTGACTGTGTCTGTTAGCCAGAAGAGCCTGATCAGGGATTGACACGGTGTGTCATTGGGCATTCTGCTCCTGATGGTAAAACACGTGTTGGCGATACTCTCGTGTCGTGGAGAAGTTGGTGTGTGACAGCGCTGCCTTTCCCTTCCTCCACATCTGAGGGGATAGGCATAGCTGCTCCCGCCCCAGCACGTGAAGAGACAGTGCTGAGGAAGGAGATGGTTAATGACACCGTGCTTCTGCTTCGTGGGTGGTTTAGAGGGGAGGGCCGGGGAGGGCCTCGCGTTGTCCCACTCTCTGTTAGAGGTGCTGTGGTTGCAATGAACAGCCTCTGAAATGTCAGGCATGACGTGCCGGCCTCTAGTTTTGAAATCAAAAGGCCCATTTCACCTTATAATATCAGACTTTTGAGTTAAAATTGATGTTTTTTAATCAATTTTTAGTTTTCAGCATTCGCTTCCATAAGATTTTGAGTTCTGAATTTCCTACAAAGGAAAGTGTTTCAGCATCAGTTCTTTGGGATCAAGATTGGTCATTAGGTTCATGTGAGCACTGCTGTCTTCTTAGAGGTCCTGCTCTCTTGTTGTGTGCTTTGTTGGTCCTGCTTTCTTTGCTCTGCATCACTTTATATATAGATCTGTCCAAATTGCTCCAAATTTTTCATACTTGTCTTTTTTTATAACAGTTAAATAATATTCCATGATGTTCACATTTCCTTGACTATAAAATGATGATCCTAATAGCACCCAGCTCCCGGGGGTGTTTTGAGAATCCAGTGAGCTTCTCTTTGTACTTTGTGAAGTACTTAGCCCAGTGCCTGGCACATAAGTTCTGTAAATGTCAGCCGTTATTGCTGTTACCGTCACTACAATACTACGGTTTGCTTAAGCCATCCCCGGCCAGTGGGCGTCCACTTCATTTCCTAACTCGGGAGGTGTCACTATGAATATTTTGTTAGAAATGGAGACTTTTCCTCTGCCTTTGGCTTCCTTAGAGCGTATACCAGATAGCACTGTGTCTGTGTCAGGCCTTGTGAACGCTTTAGTCACATTTCTTTGATAATTACAGACTGATTTCTGGCAGAGCCGGATCACCCTGTAGCTGCCTCGGCAGTATGTCAATGGGCCAGACTCCTGTGCTTTCTTCAGGGGGACCATTCCAGGCTTTTGTCATTGCCAGTTTGCTTGGTGTGATGTGAAACGTCAGGGTTCTTCTATTTTCACTTTTATTTTAGTGATTTTGGATCTCCCCCCACCCCTGTGGTTAGTAATTTTCATTTCTTCTTTTGAAAAACTGTTCATCTCTTTGGACCACCTATCTCTTGGGGGACTTGCACATTATATCTTACTTGATTACCCTCAAAAAAATGAACCAAAAAGTTAATTTTTAATGGTAAACTTTTCTTTTAAAACTTATTTTTAAAAAGTATAAAAAAGTCATTTTGGATAAACCAAAACTTCATTCTGGTGTTTTAGCTACTAAAATTCTAAAAATTTTTCCTTCTCCTTATCAATAGTCCCAGGATCCATACGCTTTCTCTGTTTCGTCCTCTCTTCCACCTTCTTTGTTTCCTATAGCTTTGCTGGGCTTGCTGTTCTGTTGTTGTTCTCCCTCCCCCACCTCTCCTTCTGCCACCTGCTTTCTCAGGGGCTATCACAGCTGGGGGCAGCTGCTCATTCCTGCTGCCCGTTTTAAAGGGCTGGCTCCCTAGCGCATGCAGGCTAACACAGGGAGCAAGGAAGGAGCAGCACTTGAGGGGAGTTGGGCATTAATGTTCTTAGCTCCCATGGTAAGATAAAGCCTGTGTTGAATTTCTCTTTTATGTGACTCTGCAAAGTCCCTGAGGCACTCCGAGTAAGCCACAAAGAAATGCTTTGGGTTCTTGTTTTCAGGTGAGTATACTTGATACAGAAGAAGTATGTGTGGAGCTGCTGAAGGAGGTGGCCTCCCAAGAGTATGTGAAGGAAGTTCTTCAAGTTTCCAGCGATGGGAATTCGGTAACGTCCCCTGTCTTTATTATTTGGATGGGAATTCGGTGATGTTCCCTGTCTTTATTAGCCACTTAATCAGTTGGGGGGTGGGGGTGGGAAGCCTTTCAGTAGGAAGCTATGATGGTGCCTTAAAAAACACTTTTTCCTCTCAAGTTTGATTTGTTCTGTGGGATGCTGAGGCTTCTGGAAATACATTTATTCTAGAATTTGTTTAAATCCTCGTGTGATCTAATTGAGTAAAATCTAAGTTTTTCTTAATGTATGTTGACGTTAAAATTAAACAGCAACTAAACTCTGAACAAAAATCAGTAGATCATGATGGTTCTGACTTATTCGAGAAAGATTGTACACCAGTATTATCTTTTAACAAATAATAAAGTACTTTGGAAGAGTGAGGTTCCCTGCACTATCTGCTGCTGTCATTCTTAAGCTGCCATGCCTCTATTCAAAGATGGTAGATTTATTTTTGCATGATTTATTGTATCACTTTATCAAAAGAACACTTAATTGTAGCAAGCATGCCTGTAGAGTCCATGTAATATGTTGTAGTACAAGCAGGGACAGCTACTGGGTCTCCTGATTAACAGTGAAATTCTGGTTTTTATTTTCACAGATCACAATTTATTATCCAAATGATGGGAAAGGTTTCCCTCTTGATAGCAGACCACTCCCTCTTCCCAAAGACATAACGAGGTATAGCTTTGATTCTTTACCAGGTATGTCATTTTCTTTCTGAAATAGCCTTGCTGGATAGAGCAGGTTACAAAGTTTAATTTTTAAAAATTAACAATTACAGTAGTTAGGCACACTTATATAGCTCTTTAAGATTTGTAAAGTATTGGGGTGGCTAGGTGGCACAGTGAATAGAGCACCGGTCCTGGAATCAGGACGACCTGAGTTCCAATCTGGCCTCAGACACGTAACACTAGCCATGTGACCTTGGGCAAGTCACTTAACCCCAATTGCCCTGCCCTCCCTCCTCCAAAAAGCAAAAAAAAAAAAAAAAAAGATTTGTAAAGTACTTTTACTTAAATTATCTCATTAGGTCATCATAGTAGTTCTGTCAGATAGAGGTGAGTGGTATTATGCCCATTTTACAGATGAGGGAGCAGGCTGAGAGAGGTTCAGTGCGTAACCTTTAGGGTCTCACCGTTGTGCCCAGTAGGATTTGAACTCAAGTTTCTCACAATTGACTGGTTTAGGAATCTTTCTGCTACATAATGCTGCTCTGTGTGTGTAAGTAAAAGTTTACTGTAGACATGACTAGGCCACACCTAAGGATATGTAACGTTTCTATCTCACTTCTGTTGGTGGTGGTCTTTGTAATAGGGTTTTATTGTTTTTTCACTAATTAAAAACTGATTCTAAAGGGAATACCATAGCATTCCATGAAAAGAATTTAACTTGTCCAAATTCTTAGTAGTTGTAATGATTAGCCTTGGATCTGGAGAACAGATCATGGAACTTGTGTCCCTTCTCTTGGTAAAGGGAGAGTATTGCATACACTGAACCAGGGTCATGGTATTGGTGGATTATGCTTAACTTTTTCTTTGTTATAAAGTCAGGTTCATTACTGCAGAATAGTATATCGGAAAATGACCCCTGTTAAAAAAAGTTATCAGTAAAACTTCTTTTTAAAATGGGTATGCGCATACACATACATATATTTTAAAAATAAGTTTTTGTGTCTGTTGCTAATTTTTATCGTAACCAGGTCAAGTCAGGGGATTTGAAGAAATTTGCCTTATGCCATGTTTCTGATATTCAGTATTCTTCTCTTACATGAAGGTCACTTAACTATTAACCAATAATAGGCTCCCAATTTCAGTGTTTGAGTAATGTTCCTTTTCAATGCTCAAGAATCAGATTTTTATCAAAAAAAGTTAATGTGTCAAAACTGAGAAGTAGATTAATTGGAAAGACTGGAAATTGCCACATGAAGATCTGTTGGAGGAACTAGGAAATGTTTAGCCTAAAAAAGAAAAGACTTTGGAGCATGAGTTTGCTCTCTTTTGGTGAGGTCTTAGGTCTATTTTCCTTGGCTCCAGAGAGCAGAGGTGAGATTAAAGGGGGCAGGAAGTTATAGGGAGATGTGTGAACCTAGTGAAGAAATTTCCTAATAATTAGAGCTGTCCCAGATTTTTTGGGGAGGGGGCGTTGCCTTGATGTTGATGGTAAGATGGGCTGGTCATTGGAGCGCTTTACGGACGCACATTTGCTGGGTATCGTGTATAGTGAATTGTTAAAATGATCCTCAGCTCAGTGCCCCCTTATCTGCGAGATAAAAATTGACTTGAGGATATTTTCTTTAAAAATAGTAGAGTGTTGTACAGATTCCACATTGCCTTTGACAACGATTCGTTAGCTCTTTGGAATTTTATGGTGCTATGTAGTATTTTACCTTGTGTCATATTGGTAAACTTGGGAATGTTTTGTTTAACAGAAAATTTCTGTGTATGTGATAGATCTACCGATCTCTGAACTTGGATGTTCAAAGAGTAGCAGGAATGCTTGTGAAATTGCAAGACCTTTTGCAGATGTTATTTTTCATTCCATTGATATTGCTCCCAATAATCAGTGCACCCTGTTGGCATTTCTTTCTTCTCCCTTTGCTCCTACAGAAAAATACTGGAGAAAATATCAGTATGCTTCCAGATTTGTACAGCTCGTAAGATCTAAAACACCCAAAATCACCTTGTTTTCAGAATACGCTAAATGCATTTTGATGGAGAATTCGCCTCATGCTGATTTTGAAGTTTGGTTTTATGATGGTAAGCGCTCACTTAAAAGTAATGATACTATGCATACAAACACATATCTGAGTATGTATATATATGAATACATAGAGGGCACAAGATCAATTGAATAGGAAGGGACAATACTCTAAAAGGTGAAATCCTGAGGTGAGAGAGGATTAGAATGAGAGGAGACAGGGAGAGACAGAATGGGGTTAATCATCTCATAGAAGAGGCAAGAGACAATTGTTACAATAGAGGGGGAGAACAGGAAGGCAAAAGGGAAAGAGTCAACCTTACTCTCACTGAACTTGGCTTAGGGAAGGAACGACATAAACTCTAAACTGGGCATCTTGCCACACAGAAGAGTAGGGGGGATCGAGATGAGAGGTGGGATGATGGAGGGGAGGGCAAAGTGAGGGGGAGGGTTGTTAGAAGCACCCTTCTGTAAAGAGACAGGGACAAGGACAGGGTAGAGAATAGAACAAGGGTGGGGCGGGATAGGAAGGAGGGACATATAATCAGTCTCTCACAATATGCCCACTGTGGAGAGGTTCTGCGTAATTACACATGTTCAGCCTATATTGAATTGCTT
>CM053592.1:10413066-10462579 GCA_028646515.1 Pseudochirops corinnae
GAGAATAGACTGGGGGAGGGGGGACACACTGAGATGGCTGTTTTGGGGTGGTGGGTGGGAGAAAGAGGGAGAGAAAATATGTAACTCAAAATCTTGTGGAAATGAATGATGCAAACTATAATAAAATTTTAAAAAAAAGTAAATGCCAGTCATCACCACCATCAACATTACTATTAAAGAGGCTGAAGGGAAGCCCCTTTGCCCAAGAATGAGCAAAAGAAAGCGGAGAAGAAAAGCTTATGGGCTGGTACATTTAAACATTTGCATTCAATCAATATTCACTAAGCAAAGCTGAGCTTTACCTTCTGGGCACTGGGGTCACAGATAAAGGCTGCTGTGCTCAACCTACATGGGGCTTGCAATTTAACTGCAGGACACTGGCAGCCGTTCTCTTGTGAATTTCTCCCCTCTTCTATGGGTCTAAAAGTGACACTTCAGAAAACAAAAGAACTGAATGAATTCTGAAAGTGCACAGCTCCAGAACACACCAAATCCTCCCTGCTAAGGTAGGGGAGATCGGATTTAGATCAAAATCAGTTAAAACTTCACAAGACATAATTTAATTCAGTTTCCACTTTTAAATAATTCATTTGTGCTAACTGATGAAACTTTACTACACATTCTTTGTGAATCTTAGAGGATAATGCATGTTACCATATGTTTTAAGGGAGTAATTTTCTTTGATACTTTTTGCAAAAAGTAATAGAACTGAACGATGATTCAGTTATTCTATGTAGACACTACGCCTGAAAATGACCAGGGGTGGGCGTGTTATGTGTCAGCATTTGAGCAGGTTGATCACTGAGGATCATTTTTATCATGATGCACGACAAATATAACTAGTCTTAAAATAAAACATGTGACTGATTTTAAATTCATGCATCTAGCTTGCACGTCTGGGATCTTAAAAACGACAACATCCTAAACCAGAGACTTTCACGGTTTACTATTTATTATGAAAGCTAAAAGGGAAAAAAACCTTGTTTATAGTTTCCTCAGTGAGTCTCAATCGAAACAACACTCGCAGCGAACTTAAGCCCCAAGCCTTCTGAAATATTTTGCTTGGAAAGTCTGTGTCCACTGACTCTCCTTCTGATTTTTTCTTAAAAGTTATTCTAACCTCGTATAGGCCTTTGCGCCGCATATCAAACTTCTTTCACCTCATATGGTTGGACCTTTCACCCCCCTTTAGGCTGGACCTTGATCAGTCTCACCTTGACGTGTCTAACAGCCTAATTCTGTTTCCTTAATTAGCTTCTCTGCCTTCTCTAAGCCATCCTTTGGTCACCTTGGTCATATTCAACATCAAGACCCTTCCCACTTCCTCATCCTCATCACTTTCAAGGCCTATTTCCAGGCCCTCCCTCCCATTTAGCCTACTCCAGTAACTCGAATCAACATCAAATTCTCCCCTCCTATGGCTTATTATCTCTAGCAGGCACTTGGGCACCTACTTATACTAACTTTTGTACTTTGTAAAAGGGTAACATTGCCTATTTTAGCACAGAGAAGTCTTTTCCCAACATTCTGATTCTGAGGACCAGAGAGATTTTGAGTTGGAAGGGCCTTTAAAGATCATTGAGTTATGTTAGAGATGAGGAAAGCTAAAGTCCAGAGAGAGAGAGAGAGACAAAGCGGGGTTTTGAACCCAAGTACTCTACTCTGAGTCCAGAGTTTATGCCTTATACTGCTATCTGCCCCAAGGGACCTAATCACAACAGAGGGTCAGAACGGAAAGCAAAGGACAAGCCTATCTTGTGATTAAGAAAGCAATGACTGACTGCCTGAAGCATGGTTAAAGAAAAAACCAAAGAAGTCATCCTGAGCAGTTTCTGATGCCAACTGGGATGACTTACTCTGTGAAAATATAACTAGTGGGGGCGGCCAGGTGGTGCAGGGAATAGAGCACCGGCCCTGGAGTCGGGAGGACCTGAGTTCAGATCCAGCCTCAGACACTTAACACGAAACTAGCCATGTGACCTTGGGCAAGTCACTTAACCCCAATTGCCCTGCCTTTCCCCTTCCAAAAAAGAAAAAAGAAAAGAAAACAGGGCTAGTGAATTTGGGCAGATGAAGCAATCAATTTAACAAAAATAAAATGAGATAGTTCCTGCTGCGAGGAGCTAACAGGCGAATCAAGGGAAACAAGCAAAGAGAAAAAGCACAGGGCACAGAAAGAGATCTCAGCAACGACAGAAGGCGCTTATGGGAGAGCAGGAAGGTGGCGCCTGCCCAGAGCTTCACAGGGACTTAGCACTTTAGGAAGGGGGCAAACCTGACCACAGGGTCCTTTTCCCTTGGGAACCGTGGGAGACCATCCACCACAACTTCCACACTGGCATCCCAAAGGCTCTTCCCCAGTGATGCAGCGAGTTTTCATTAGAAGCAAAATGTAAATGAGGGCCAGACAGCCCAGAATCATCAGCAACATTTTAGTCCTTGTAATTCCATACCTTCATCGAAATTAACGCTTTTACACTGTCTTCCTAAATCATCCACACGATGTTCCCTTAAAAATAAAAAAAAGGAAGCATTTTATTGTACAGCACAATTATCTTAACATTCACTTCTTGGTGTGGCGCACATAAATTTCTTTACACTCCTACCCTATTATTGCATCAGTGCTGGAAATAACAGTAATACTAAAAACACAGTTTACCTTCAAAAGAATACCATGCCAACACGAACACTTTAGTTGGGAAACGGTCCGAGTTCCTCGTGGGTGTGCAGAAATAACGGATACTACCAATTAGATCCAGTCAATTAAAGTTTAATTATCAATAACTTACAAATCTGATTTCCCTTCAACATCCTATTTTTCCCCATGATAAAATAAAGCACGTTGCAGGGGCTCCTCAACTCTGTCTCATGGATTCCTCTGGCAGCCAGGCAAGTCTATAAAACCCCATATGAAAATAATCTTTTATAATGCATTGAATAAAATACATACGGATTATGAAGGAAACCAATTATAATGAAATGTAGTTATTAAAAAAAAGTTCATGGATCCCAGCTTAAGACAATGATCTTTGGAGATTTTTGGTGTCTTTTAAAGCAGGCTCTGACTGGTTTTAGAATCCACAAATAAATACAAAATACAGATAAGTATTTTACACGTCATGCACAGAATCCTCACTGACCAATTTAGATTTTACAAGTTCTATAGAGAACATGGAAAAAGTCTAAAGAAGAAGTCAAATATAAAAACATGTCGCTGTCCCGTAAGGGAGATGTCAGGCCCGCCAACGCTCAGAATAAGCTGAGGCTAGTGAGTGCTAAGATTGTTATTCTGTGCTAAGGGTTTGTTATCCTGAGAAACCTATTTGTTGTTGTTCATTCATTTCAGCTGTGTCTGATTCTTTGTGACCCCCATTGGGGGTCTTCCTGGAAGAGGTACTGGGGTGGTTTTCCATTTCCTTCTCCAGCTCATTTTACAGATGAGGAAACTGAGGCAAATGGGGTTAAGGGACTTGCCCAGGGTCACACAGATAGGACAGGTCTGAGGTCAAATTTGAACTCAGGAAGATGAGTCTTCCTGATCTCAGGCCCCGTGTACCACCTCGCTGTCTCCGAGGTATGTATACTGGGGGACAATCAGAGGATGAAAGAAGAGACGGGAACAATGCTTAGGCTGGAAGGGACGATGATACGGGAGTGACGGAAAGAGAGCAGCATTATTCAACTCTTATCCTCTCTGTTGCTTCTAATAAGGATAAAGATCACTGGGCCATACAGAACAAAAATAGCAAACACGGGACTGAAATGGTAAGTGGGGAGAGAACGAGAGCACTCAGCTACCTTTCAACAACTTGCTAGGCTCAGAGCAGAGCTGACATGACTGTGGACGTAAGGAATCTGCCAGAGATAACAGAGTAATTATAACGGCAGAGCTGCTTCAGAACCAAAGTAAGAAGAGAGTCTCACGTGTCAAAGCAGGAAAGGGCAAACACCACAGGCCAGGTGGGCTCGACTTCTCTTCTTGGGAAAATTTGACACAGCAACTTCTAGAAGGACAATCAGTTAGCGAGGCTTCATCGTGGGAACATCAAGCCAGATCATAACCTCATGCTTACTGATACACCACAGGAATGCTGTGGATAGACTCTAGCCAAGTTTAAGAAATCACCTGACAAATTTCTTGTGCTATCTTTAAATGTAGATGTGTGAGTCAAGCGCTTTATGTGTCCTGGGAACTGGCTGAATGACCACACTCAAGGATGAACCATTAACTCTAGCTGAGTGCTAAAGGTGGTCTGTCCTTGGCTTTAGCTAATGCTTTTTATAAATAAATTAGCTAATGGCAGAGATGGCATACATAATAGATTTGCAAATGACAAAACAAAGCTGGAGGGGAGTGTATCCAGTGTCCAGTATACTGGACACTGGCATCAGGAGCCAAAAAGATCCTGAAAGGCTAAAAGGCTGGATCAAACCCAAAAAGATAAATTTGATGGGGGGGAAAAAAACATAGTTTTAAAGTAGAAATTTTCTAAAATGTACATTTTGTTTATAAAAATGCACAGGAAAAAAGTGCACAGTAAAAAGTTCAGAAAGAAATACAGAGAAGTAGGGTGGTTATGAAATTAATGTGTGGAGTTTACCTAGTTAAAAAAGAGGCAAGCAGTATGAGACAGATATATGGTTTCGTGGACAACTTTTTGTGAATGTTCTATTATATACATGGAAATACTCCTTTTTATGTTTCAAATTTAAAAAATTAAGTTGTAAAAATCATTTTTCCAACTTCAGGATAAAGGAGCACTCCATCTAAAAACTTGGTAAGACCTCTAGGTCTTAGCGCATTCAAGAATGACAGCCAAAATGTTATATGATCTGACGAAGCCTTGAGAAAGCCACAGCGTCCCAGAATCCCTGGGTGTGAATCCTACTATCCTCTACCGTGGTCAGAAATGATATACTGCGTTCAGCTCTAGGTGCCATATTTTAGGAAAAACATCGATAAGCAGGAAACTATTTGAGGGTGACAAGGACAGTGAAGCATCTTGATCTCTTGTCACTTGTGGATGAGACTGGAGACACTTATGTCTGCAGAAGGGAAGATGAAGAGGATTATGACAGCTGTCTTCAGGTATCTGATGCAGAAAAAAGACTAAGTGCATACTGCTTAGCCTGAGGGCAGAGCCAGGACAAAGAGCATTAGACATAGAGGAAGGCCGGTCTTTCGGCTTGCCGGGCTGAAGCACACAGCCTCTGGGGTCTCCTCCAATCCAGGGACTGCACTGCCCTGAGAGAAGCTGTGAGGTCTAAGTCTGAGCAGCTTCCCTCGGGACCCCCCAGACCAGTTCAGGGTAAAGAACGCTGACTCTACAACCATGCCAGCAGCGTGGCGAGGACAGGTCACAGGAGCTCTCAGAACCCTTGTTTCCCTGTGTATGCACTGGCAGCTATTAACAATAACAACTCCCATTAATATCTTTAGTAGCACAGGACGTACTTTCCTTACGATGACTCTATGAGGCAGATACGAATTATACAGGTCAGGAAACCGAGGCCGAGAACTAAAGCCACCTGCTCCCAGCCACACTACTAACACATGCCTGAAGCAGCACTGGAACCCGGCTCAATTCAAGCTGAGCTCACTGCCTATCATTCCCAACACGACCTGACTAACCTCACAGCACGGTCCTAAGAGGCGAATGAGACAACGCGGGTAAAGCGCCTGACAAACGGAAGCTGCAACCAGCTGCGTGTGTGCTAGACTGAAGAGAAGAAAGGAACCTGGCCAGGAGGCAGCGGGTAGCCTCCGGAGAACAGGCCCCCTGGGCAGCCGCAAAGTGCACTGACACCACAATCACCGGCACAACGTATCTCTGTTCAATTACCTTAATAGAGCAAAGATCAAGACAATATTGAGAACTCCCAAAAGGGCGCCGAGTAGAACCGGGGCTGTGTACATGTTCACCTGGAGATCAATGGCTTGCCACGTCACACCCTTCTCTCCAATCAGAGCAAAACACGTCTGAAAAACTGAGCACAGCAGAAGAGATGCTACTGGATGATTCATGCATGCTGGACTGGGAACGGGAAAAGGGGCAGGGCCAAACGGATGAGCCTATTTCTGTATTCTGATTTTACTCCATTAAGGAAGATAAATGGCAGAAAGGAAGACTAGAGGCACCTCCCAAAGTGGTAAGAAAGCAGGATCCAAAAAGAAAACAGGCAAAGGCTAGTCATGTACGATTAAGGCATTAAGTTTCTAATGACTGTGTAAAAATAACAGGAAACGTGAAAGGTTGGGATGGTGAAGGGCTGTTTTCTTTAGATGGTACATAAAAAAAATCTAATTTCTCATCAGTCAGCCACTGGATATCACTGAGCACAACTGACAGATGTTGAGGTCGTCCTAAGCTAATGGTAGACAAAGACTTCATTGCTCCTCCTCCCTCCAGATCCAGAAGAGACGCCTACCTGGACCCAGGATAAAGCCCAAGGCCTGACAAGCGCTGGTGTTCGCCATGGCACCAGTTCTTTCTTGAAGGGAAGTAGCACCAGCAATATAAGATCTAACTACCGCTACATTTCCTTTAAAAAAAAGAAAGAAAAAAGGAATCCAAATGAAAAGAAAGTATTTTCCACTTGATAAAATCCATTTTAACTGAGGGTTCTATAAAACCTTATGGTAAAGGGCACAGTTGATGTTACCTACTTATGTCCACAAAAACTGTTAAAGATGCATGAACTGAGGGGCTACCTTATTACCTGGGATTAGATTTTAAAACATTCTTATTTTCTGGGCTTTACTGCATTCTCTTTCAGTAATGTGAATGTGGAATTGTAATACACAATAAATTCTTTTAAAAAATCATTAGAATGGGGTGGCTAGGTGGCGCAGTGAGTAGAGCACTGGCTCTGGAGTCAGGAGGACCCGAGTTCAAATCTGGCCTCAGACACTTAACACAAAAACTGGCCGTATGACCTTAGGCAAGTCACTTAACCCCAATTGCCCTTCCTGCCCCCATCCAAAAAAACAAAAACCAAAACCATTAGACCATTACCAAACAATCCTTTTTCTGCTCATCTAATATTTCCTGAGCATGCACTGTAATAATATGATAAATTAGCTATAGCTAATTTTACGATAAATGCCCAAGTACATAAACCTCACGTAAATATAAATGTAAGTCTAAGAGGAAGAAAACCACAATTCCAATGAGCACTGATTGGGTGTCTGCCATGAGCTTCAACACTGGGCTATGAGGGATACAAAATTAGCACAAGACAAAATCTCTATACTCAGGAAACTTATAAGTTAGTTGGAAGAAAAAAATTTGCACATAAAACAGCAGGCACTATACAAAGCGGGGAGAAAGGCTGAGAACTAAAGCTGCGTCTTTGAGGATGAAGAAAAAGAGGTTATCGAATGCCAAGAAGAAAAAACAGCACAGGCACAGAGATGGGAAAGAGAAGGACTGCAGAAAGTGGGGAAAGCCTTCCTAGACAATCCCTCAATAGAATGTGACTGGGCTGGAATGCTGCTGTGGTGCAGGAAATGATGAGCTGGTGGATTTAGAAAAACACGGAAAGACTTGGACTTATGAAGAAGACGCTCTCCACCTCCAGAGAAACATTTGAGAGGAGGAAATGAGCAGTGCAGCCTCACACATGTGTGAGTGCACAGGTGTGCATATGTGCGCGTTTCTAGATATGTAAGTGTAGCTACGTATAAATGCGTATGTGTAAACGTACATTTGTGTATGTGTATGTCCAGATATATCTCAATTTAACTGTAGCCTTCCTGGGGGATGGAGGAGGAAATAAAGCAAAAGTGCACAAGAGAGAACAAAAGAAAACCTACAAGGAAGCAAAGAAAAGCTGGACAGCTTTGAAAACTGTGTAGTATCTATTATATGAGTTTTCTTGAAATGGAAATTTATTGTTTTATATTGAATCCTCATGTTCTGCTGTGTACGTGGCAATTTTTTTTCTTATTTTGTATTTAAGTTTAAAAGAAATTTTAAAACTTAAAAAGGTGGGGGGGAAGTGTGGGGAAACAGGCGACTTGCCTTGGTGGAATGAGAAGTTCGTGTTGAAGCCTCACAGCAGTTAAGGTCTGACGGGTCAGACAGGGACAAGTTATGGAGGGTCTTGAAAGTCAAAGTAAGTCTAGACTTGATAAACAGAAAGACAGACATAGGCCCAAGCACATTACCTGCTCCAAACCCCACGAGTCCACGAGCAGCCAGCATGTAGTATTTATTGTGGGAGGGAGGGAGGTGGACGTAGGCATAGAGACAGTTGGCTGCCACCGAAATGAAGATTGAGATCACAAGAGGTTCTCTTCTTGGCCTAAAATTAGACCATATGCCAAATACAGGTGAAGCTACCATCTGGCCAACACTATAAGAAGCAATAATCCAACCCAAAAAACTGGCATCTGCTGTGGGATCAATCTGCAACCAGAAATACAACCCATTAAGAAGTTATTATTTTTTTAACCCAAGTCTAAAACCTAAACCTTGTCAGGGTAGAAAGCAAGCTGGACTTAGGAGTCAGAAGACCTGGTTCCAACACTTCACTCAGTTACTTACTTGATATACGGCCCTAAGAAAATCACTTTGTCCCTTTCTGGCTGAGCTTCCCATCTACAAAGTGAGCATAATATCCCATCACACTTAGCTCGCAGGGTGGGTGGAAAGCAAAGGGGATGATGCTCATAAACTGCTTTATAAACCTTGAAGTACTCTGGCAAATAAACGCTGATCACTATTATTATTTTCTGATCACAAAATGATTATTTTTTTTAAAAAATGAAAGGTCACTGTGTGAGACCTCTGACTTCAGGGAGCTCTAAAATTCACAAGAGTAAAATTAGATCTACTTTTCAACATGTCACTGTACACCAAAAGACAGTGGTCAGGAAGGCTTGTCACAGCAATGTCAAACAGCATAAGCAGGTAAATGAGACACATAATGAACAAGAGCAGGGAATTCTGGATGAATTAATGCGGTTGCTGTGATTTCAGACAGTGAAGTAGTTATCGGAAATTTATATGATTAAAAAGTAGGCTTTATAGTGAGACACGTAAGGAATACAGAAACTTCTCACTCTACAAGACATACTACAGGGGCGGCTAGGTGGCCCAGTGAATAGAGCACTGCCCCTAGAGTCAGGAGGACCCGAGTTCAAATCGGACCTCAGACATTTAACACAAAAACTAGCCGTGTGACCTTGGGCAAGTCACTTAACCCAAACTGCCCTCCAAAAGGCAAAAAGAAAAAAAAAATACAAGTCTTACTACAGATTGTACATATACAGTCTGGGCCTGTGGATAGTTTGATAAGGTTGGAGAAGAAAACAATGGAAATGACAAAAGATTGGGAGGGGCTGATTGGGAAGATCAACAATGATCTTCAAAAACACCATACATTATACAAAGAGGTTATATACAAAACCGGAAGAATTACAGAAACTCAGGGACGTAAGTCATGTAACTAGTACGAGCTTCCTGACTCTCAGGGATGTTAAGCACTAGAACAATTTAAGGAGTTAGGTCTCTGAATTTCCCTTACATAACTATTTCAAAAACACTGATTAATTCGACACATTTATTAAGTGCCAACTGTGTGCAAGGCATTGAATAAGGAAGGCGTTGGGGACACAAAAAGTCACTGATGTACTAATTCTAACGATCCGTGTAACAGCAAGAAGAGAGTTAAGACTTACAAACCTTTTGGAGGTATGGCCATATTGACATAATTACAATCGAAAATCCTGTGAAAGGTGAACAAAAGCCATGTCATTTTATGCTCGTAGCTCTGTAATGACAAGCACAGAAGTAGTTCACACCTAGTTTCAGCTATTGAATTAACACCTTGTTTCAATCCAAGTTTCTTTTGAGCCTTGTATCAAGTCTGTTAAGAAACAGAATGTGTGAACCCCACAACCTGTGAACCCTAGAATGCATGAACTCCTACAACAGGAAGGGAAAGAGCTAATGACCATATATAAGGAGAAGCCCAGGCTAGAGAGAGCAGAAGTGAGAAGAGGACTCTTATAAACTTGTGGTATCCTGGCACTCTGTTCGTCCGCTCTGTCTGTGTTGATGTTTGTTTGTGATACTTTGTACAGAAGCCCTGGGACCTTACCAGAAGCCCTGAAAGAGGATTTTCTGGTCGTATGTTTACAGAAGTCCTGGAGGAGGATTCTAGACATCCTGGGACTTTACTGATGATTTGTGCTGACCTCTTGGACCTTGTTTGTGGGTCTGTGTTGATTTCTATGTTGATGATTTGTGTTGAGTTCTCAGACCTTGTTGGTGGGTCTGAGTTGATTTCACAGGCAGATAGTGAATTGGCGATGGTGCCGGCAATGTGTATGAATATTACTGTGGCTCTGTCAAGCTCTGTCTTCCCAGAAACAGGAATTGTGAAGGACTTGAGGTGGGCTGGACACTGTGAACTTCAACGTGGAACGGGAATGGGATGAAGAACTAGACAAGGAACTGGGAGCTGCCTGCCTTTGAACCCAGGTGACAGTTGGAGCAGGGACCATGGAACAGGAACCATGGAAGCTGAGAGCCAGTCTTGAGTCAAGCTGAAAGAAGACTTTACTTGGATACTGTGTACTGACTGAGAAGATTATGATTTACTGTGACATAGGTGTATAGAACTTTGAGACTGAATTAAGATTTTGTGATTTTGTACTTTGTTTAAAACTATGTGACCACTTTGGTGAAAACTAGGTGGCCATTTTAGTGATAAGTTGTTGAGTTGTGACATGGTAGACACTGTATTTTCATTTTCTGTGATAAGCTGTAACATTATAAATGCTGTATTTTTATTTTCTATGAATGTTTTGCTCTGATTTGTTACTGAATAGAAAGCTCACTATACTATGTAATCATAACCTTGAAAGCTGTTCATAGCAGCAGTCCTCTGGAAAGCTGCTCGTGCATGGCTTTACAAGTTCCAACACTTTCCTTCAAATACAGAACACACTGATACAAACTTGAAATATTTTCATGAACCTTCTCCAGTCAACTTCTGCTCCTAAGTCTGATCAGGGCACAAAAGGGGCCAAAAGGGGTTCAACAAAAGCTACGCCTGTGGCAAACAAGATGATTTAAAGGAAACAAAAGAGAAAAAAGTTGTCCCCACTGGCTTCTGCTACTAAACAGGTGTTTCCTCAATTGGTATGTAGATCTTAAAAACCTAAGTGTAATATACTGCTGGAAATGCTGATTTTTGTGGACTGCAGTGTAACAGAAATTAGGCTTAAACCAACATCTTAAATCATATTCTACAATGAATTCAAAAAGGCTAGGTGCCTTAATTATTAAAGATCATACCACTAAAAAAATTAGAAGAGAAGCAGATCATATAAATCTTCTACAGCTATGGGCTGGGGATGAATTCTTAATCAAATTGGGGATAGTAGTAGTTACAAAAGACAAAAGAGATCATTGTGATTATATGAAATTTAAAAGCTTCTAGACTGCAACAGACCAGACTTTCATGCCCCCCCTCTTCTATGAGGCAGATATGCAGGAAGAGTATAATCTCGTTGGGTGGATGCTTTCATTGGATCTCTGAATAACTAAAGAAAGTACAGAGCAGTTATTAATTTTGCAAGTCTTGTTTGTGACTCCCTGTTTGTTTATGTTTCTGGACATGGTCCTAGGATTAAGTCTTAATGTATAAATAGCCTTAGGCTAAGGTAGGGAGTGGTCAGGACTAAAGGAGGGTCCTTGCATTTCAATTACCCAAGAGTCTCTGCTATAAGGTATATAAATCCTGTGATTTTCTTGTACCTTGGCTCTGTATGAAATGGTTCTGTAATAAACAGACTATCCAATACATCCCCGTCTCTCTCTTTCATTCATCTGGTTGCTGGGCCATATTACTGTGCCAACCAGAACCAGATGAAGCCAACAGCTAAGAAGGAGACAGAGCCAAAATGACGGCAAGCGGATCTTCCATTTTTGACCTGTAGGGCTGATGTACCTGCTTGCCATCAGGTGGATCAGCAAACTGACATTTCCTCGCACAATGACACGAACATTAAACACAGACATCGAGGATATCCTAAACAAAATTGGTTTGGACACTTACAGAGAGGAAACCCAGAAATATGGAAAATCCCTTTGCCACGGGCCCCAATAACAACAGTTTTTGATACTTTTGCTCCTAATGGAACATACTTGAAAAAGACTGACCATGGCTTTGTACGTGCTTGTTTAGGAGGGAGGTATACATTCATGTGGGGAAATCTTAGCAATGTAAATATCACTAAAGTTGATAAGCATAACAATGTCACATGTGTTAATTGTAAGGTTTCTGAATGTCATGATAATACTTCTTTGGGACAATTCTTATTTGTTATAAGGAGACCTGGTATGATTATGATTCCTGTGGAGAGCGAGCATTGGTTTTACTCTCCTGCTGATCATTCTATTGCTCAAATTAATCAGCAATTGGGTTTTAATCGAAAAAAGAGATGTATTTCCTGTATTGTTGTTGGGATAATTGCTTTAATTTCTACTACAGTGAGCAGTATTGCTGTGTCTATGTCTGTTAGTACTGTGCAAAATCAGATAGTGCAAGCTCAATTTTTGCATGAATTGTATGTCAATGTTTCACAAGGGTTTTTGTTATAAGAAACCAGTAAGAATTTCTATAAAGCAATAACACAGCTCAGAGATGATAAAATTGCTTTAGCTGAGGAGACTGAATTAATGCAAGTTAAACAAAAGTCAACGTGTGATTATAGACATATGTATTTCTGTATGGTAAACAAAAAAATATAACGAGTCAGAATATAACATGGCCCAAAGTAGAAATCATCTTAATGGGCTATCGGGTGACCATAACACATCTCTTGACACAAATGATTTGGAGAATTTGGCTCACCTCATGGATCAGGAAAGAAAGCAGTCACTAATCCAGAGGCACAAAACATTGTTAATTGGATTAAGAGAGCTCAGGGTATATTACCTGGGCAAATACATCAAATGATAACTTTCCTAGGAATAGGGGTGGTGCTACTGGTTTTATGCACCTGTTTACCCATCCTCATTTCCTGTTTTTCTTGCATCATTCAACAAGTTGTATATGATGTCCAACTACGTGATTCTGTCCATAGATATACATAGTTCATATAGGGGAGTTCTAGGCTTCATTAATGGGATTTTCCCCTCTCCTATATGTAGTTCATATGGGGAGATGCAGAGAACTCCCAGAAGTCTCCCTGGCTTCATTAATGGGATGTTCCCCCCTCCTATAAATAAATAAAATGGGGGAGATGTAGCAGACCAGACTTTCATGCTCCCCCTCTTCTATGAGGCAGATATGCAGGAAGAGTATAATCCTGTTGGGTGGATGCTTTCATTGGATCTCTGAAGGACTAAAAGTACAGGGTAGTTAATTTCCAAGTCTTGTTTGTGACTCCCTGTTTGTTTATGCCTCTGGACATGGCCCTAGGATTAAGTCTTAATGTATAAATAGCCTTAGTCTAGGGTAGGGAGTGGTCAGGACTAAAGGAGGGTCCTTGCATTTCAATTACCCAAGAGTCTCTGCTATAAGGTATATAAACCCTGTGATTTTCTTGTACCTTGGCTCTGTATGAAATGGTTCTGTAATAAACAGACTATCCAATACATGCCCCTCTCTCTTTCATTCAGCTGGTTGCTGGGCCATATTACTGTGCTGGTCACAGTACTAGACAAAGAAAATTAACTCATCTAGGATAAGAAGGGAGGCAGTTAATTGGAAAAAAACAACAACTTTGTGCCAAATCTCTCTAAAAAGAGTCTGAGTATAAGGCAGTATTAAAAACAAATACAAAAACAGTAAAAACACAAAAAAGTTTGTTAGATTACTAGGTATTCTCTTCACATTCGGTTTTTCTTGATCTGACTTTCACATGTCGCTGTCTGACATGTGGACCAGACTGACAAAAGGCCTGAAGAAGAGCTTCCCTGCTCGTGAAGAGAACGCCGGGACAGGCAGCATGGAGCTGACGCGGGACCGGGTCCCCCAGACTGGAGGAGCTCCTCCTCACCTCGCCCCTGCCTTTGGGGAACACTGGTTTTCTCCATGACTCAAGCATGCCTTCTGCAGGAAGCAGCTTTTCCTGACTTGGCCTGCGCCCTACCCTCCCTAAGGTTTTTCTGCCAAAAGGGCCTGGTAAAAAGGTGCTCTTTCGGTCTATTACTGCTAAGCCACCTCCTCATTAGAAGTGAGCTCCTCGAAGTCGGAGACCATTTCCTTCTTGTCTCTGTAGCCCAGAGCTTAGCACATAGAAAGGGCTGGATAATCACAGCTCGCATTTTAAGGTTTGCATAGTACTTTCTATAGGTTATCTCATTTGATTAACAAATGCTTTGTCAACTGATTCTCTGAGCCAGTCCCAAGTGAAGGCATTAGAATTATACATGTCAACTCAAAGAGGTTACAATAGGGGAAAAAACCACATTCCTTTAAAAGTGGTCCTCATACTGCCCTTCCATTTTCATGCGCCATGTTTAATCTTATGATTATATACCGACATTGCTCCTAATCAGTGAGAGAGAAAAATTCATTCGCCACCTAAGACATAGCAGAGAAAGGTCACAGGCCTTGATTTGTTCCCTTCCTTCCCATCCCCCAATACTTACCTACACTACTGAGAAACATGGTAAGATACAGGATGCGAATGGAACGCCACCGACTCCTATAATGCTCTTCAGTTTCTACAACATCCCATTGGCTAGATTTGTAGAAAAATGAGAAAATAACATTTATGTACAGTAACCAGGACATATAGGCCAGTATGTAAGGGGGAGGAGGGGACTTAAACACAGGAGAAACAATGGGGAACCATCAGTCTGTCAACCAAGGGGAGCCAATTAGATGTTCTTGATAGCCCGTTAAGCATTCTAACTCCACAGGTAGAAGAAGAAACCACTGATGTAGCTGTATCCTAGCCGTCCTTCTAAGAATAAACCATACTTTTTGAAATTCAGGCTAACAGCAGCATATCCTTGTCTTGCTAATGGGAAATATTTACAAAGGCCCTAATATTTTACCAAAGTAACTGTCACAAAATATGCTGACACTTATCAAGCTGCCAAGTGTAACAGACAGACACCTGCTATTGGGGTCTTCATATAAACTAAAGAAATCTGACTTTCCTCCAACGAAAATGTTTTCTAACTATTAACATATGAAAGTTCATCAAACAGAAAGGACTAAACATTACAGAAGTGATTAAAACATACAAACTACCAGCAGGTGGCAGAAAATGAATAGTTTGGGCTCTGAAATCTGTGGGCAATTGGGAGCCAGTGAGGCCATATGGCAGGGGCAGCCTAGGAGGCCTTCAGGGAAGTTTGAGCTTGTTCCCATGGGGCAGTTTCAGAGCACAGCAAAGAGAACGTGCAAAATATCTGCTCTTATTCCAAAGTTACTTGCTATAGACACAATTCTTTCCCAGAACACAAGAGTTAAAAAGAATCGATGAGAGGAATTTCGACATCAGGAACCATGAAATCAGACTCAAACATAAAAGGCCACTAAGGATACGTTTTCTGGCTTTTCTGAAAGCCTGACCATAACTTACAATACCAGAGAAGTATTCAGAACATTCTGTTTGTGTGTCCTTGATAGACATCGATTTGTAGAATGGGTTAAAAGCAACTCTCCCTCCTCCTCTGAGGCTAGAGCCATTCCATACTTCCCCAGCTTTTCTGGAGACCGGGATTTCATAATGGAGGTGACTGCAGAGATCGACCCATGCAGATCTGCAAATCTCAAAATGGCCAACAATGTGTGGTCGTAAGGAGCTGCCTGGGGGCCCGGAGAGGTTGGTCACATAGGCAGAATGTGTCAGGAGCATGATCTGAAGGCTTCACAGCTGACAACAACCAGTGTTTATCTAAGACGAGGGAAATTAGAGCCTCACTAAATCTGTGTCCTGGTTAGACCACACCTGAATAAGATACTGTAGTTTAAGGTGCCATATTTAAGGACAATTATTGTCTCCTATTTATATGGTGGGATCAAGTTTACAAAGCCCCTTTCTCCTAACAAGGTGGAGGGCAGAGAGAGTGCCAGGGTTTATTCTTCTGGCATGGGTATGTGAGTAGATAAGGGTGGCAGCGGGCTTCTAGTGAGGAAACTCTACTAACTGATTGAGATCAAGTCATTATTCTATAACTTAAGTCTCTGAGACCAGCAGAGTATCCTCTAGAAAAGTCCAACTTAGGAGCAAATCTGAGTTGGGATTCAGAGCCACGTCTCCTAACTTCTACTACACCGCAGTGGAAGTGGTCATCTGAAGGAGAGTCACTATGCTGGTGAGGGGCCTCAGAGCCGTGGCAGGAGGCCTGGTTAAACAAATCAGAAAACCTGGGAGGAAAAAATGGGAGGAGGGAGGAGGAATGGGAATTTCTGTTTGGAGCCAGAGGATGGAGTCTGAAGCAATGGATGAAAATTAGCCCATGTATTACATGAGCCCAAAACCAATCACTAGAGATACAAACAAATAATGAAACCACGATTTAGAATCTATTCAGGGAAACATCTGCATAAAAATAAGCCCATACCAAATAAAGACTGGATGACTTTCAGGGGAGGCACATTGCAGAACTTCTGCTCAGACGTGTGAGGGACCAGGGGAGCTCTGAGGCTCTCCTCTCCCCACCCTGGCCATCCCATTCAAGGCTACTCTTTGAGCCTGTTTACTGATGTGTAACATGAGGCTATCAGAAAAGCCAGAGCTCTACAGGGGACCTCTGGCCTAATATCAAGCAGCACCAAGTCAACAGGAGGTGATAAAGGGACACAAATGCGATAAATACAGCTAAGCCTCCTGGATGTGGCCTCTTCCATCTGTCCCACCACAATAATGAGGGCCTCGTGCCCTCTCAGGGGAGCCACTACAGCAGCCCCCTAATGCTCTCCCCTCCAATCCATCTTCCCCACAGGCAGTGAATTTCCTTTTTTTAATTTTTTGGAGGGGGGGATGCAGGGCAATTGGGGTTAAGTGACTTGCCCAAGGTCACATGGCTAGTCTTTGTGTTAAATATCTCAGGCCATACTTGAACTCAGGTCCTTCCAAACCCAGGGCCAGTGCTCTATTCACTGCAACACCAAGCCGCCCCCCAGTGACCTTCCTAAAGAACAGGTCTGACCTGGCCATTCTCTCTCCCAATAAATGGAGGGGCTCTCAGCCGCCTCTGGGATCAAATCCAAACTTGTGCTCGGCTTCTAAAGCCTTTTAGCCCCCCTGCAAGCTCCCCTTCAGTCTCTTATCAGGGCAGCCAACCGGCCTTCTCTGTGTTCATGTACCAACCCCATTACCGTCCTGTGCCAACGACAGGCTCTGTCCAGTCAGCTCCCTCCTCATCTCCATGTGAGATGGCCTAATCTCCCTCAGCTCAGCTTAAGCGTACCTTGTGTTGCCAAGGCCTATTCTGACCCGTGAACTCCTCCAAGTGCTTCTTCCCCCTAATTAGGTAAGTTTACTTGGTAAATATTTAGTGTGTATAAGCACCCTGAGCCTGGGGCTCCTTGATTTTACTGTGTGTTCCAGGGAGGTAGCACCCGCATACAGCAGGTGCTTATTAAATATTTGCTGACTGGACAATGAGTGTTGACCACACCACTTAATACCTACATGTCCCTGGGCCAAGTGCTTTATGCTTCCCAAGGCCTCAGGATCCTCCTCTATAAAATGAGACAGTGGCCCTGAAGGAGGGGTTTGGAAGGAGGGTTGTAGTGACAAATATTTTTATACTTGTATTTAAACATAATTAGCTTCCTTCCCCATCCTGTGAATTTGTTTACAAAGGCAGCTGGGTGGGTGAGTGTTCGGGCCAGTCTTCCAGAAGACCTGAGTTCAAATCTAAGTCAGACAAGAATCAGATGTGTGACCTCAGGCAAGTCACTTCACCTCTGTCTGTCTCAGGCTCCTCATCTGTAAAATGGGGATAACAGCAGCATGGAGGGGTTGGTGGGAAAATCGAATGAAAGCTTATTTGTAAAGTGCTTAGCACAGCTCCCAGCACACAGTAGGTGATTTAAAAATGTGTTCTCCTTCCCTTCCCTGTATTTTATGAACTTAAAAATATTATTCCAAGAAAGGAAACTTCTGGCCTCGAGGCCACGTGGCCCCATAGGTCCTCAAGCGCTGCCCTTTGACTGAATCCTGGATTTGTTCTGTGAAGTTTGGATTGGTCAAAGGGCCGCACTTGAGGACCCAGAGGGCCACATGTGGCCTCGAGGTGACTTCCAAAAGAAATCCACAACACAGAAAAAGGCTCAGGACCCCAAGTCTAAAGGGCCGCTAAGAAGACCCCAGAGCTCAGGCAGCAGCCCGCCTCTGCCCTCGATGGGACTGTCCACCCCTGGCATGCGAGACCAATGCCCGCCCTAGGGCTCTGCTCACTCCGGGACAGCTTACTGGTGCCCACCGCCGGCTTCCACCCTCACTTCCCTGCTAGAATGAAAGGGCCTGGAAAGGAGGGCAGAGAACGAGCCCGCCCCTGACTGGGCTCAGGTGGGCATCGCCGGCACACAGGCCGTCCTCACTCCATAAGGGGCCCGTGTCCTTTCCTGACCAATGCCCAGAGGATCTCCTCTGTGCCCGGCACCTGGCCCCCTCTGCCCTCGCTGTGAGATGTCACCGCTATACAGCAGAAGGGGGAACACTGAGGTGAAGGGGGGCTGTTGTTGGGGGACAGCCTGGGAACGCCGCCAGTGCAGTTCAGACCCTCCCTGCCCACTGCCCAGCGGGGGGCACTCACGTGCATGTGGGTATGCACACAGAGGGAGAACCCCCCCCTCCCCCGACCCGGGAGCATCTGAAGTGAGCGCAGCGGATCTTAAAGAGAAAATCAGTCAGACGCAGGAGTGGCGGTGAGAGCTGGAACCCCACAAATCAGACGCCACGGGGTCCGAGAGTCCAGGCTGTCCGGTAGAAAAGCGAACGCCCGGCTGGGCCCTGGGGCCCAGCTGCGGACGTAGCAGAGACCAGAGCGGGTCACCGGGGAAAGGGGAAACGACTGCGGGCGTCTCCGGGTCAGAGGGGGCCGGAGCATGCGGCGCGTCGGAGTTCGCTTTGCGAAAGATGGCTTTAAAATGGGAACACGGGGTCAGAGGGAAGCCTCCATCTACCCGGGAGAGTCACCATCTAGGCCTGGCCCTGCCCTTCTCCGGCTCACGGAGGCCGGCAGGGCTCATGACCTGCCCGAGGTCTTTGCAGCTCCGGGCCTGCTACCAAGGCGCCCTTCCCAGGCTCCGGGAGCCGCGCGGCCCCACGGCCCGGGTCTCAGATGCCGCGAGGTCACCCTTTCTCCAGGCTTCCGTCATTTGGGCCAGGCTGCCGGCTCTGCGCCACTGGGCATGCTCGCGGCGGCCGACCCCGGGGCCCCGGCCTCCGCATCCCCGGGTGTCCGGGGGGAGGAGCGCGGCACGGCAGGCGCCGCCGCCCCCCGACCCTCGGGCCCCCGGCTCACCTGCTCCTCGGGCCCTGCTCGCCCAGCAGAGGCTGCTGTTCCTCGGCGGTCCCGCGGGCGGCCATGGCGAGCCCACCGCCGCAGCCCGGCGCTCGGACCCTACTCTAAGGCCGAGGAGGGGGCGGTGCACGCGCAGGAGCCGGGACCGACTCTGGCGACACTTTGTGCCGCTTCTCCCAGCCGGGACCGCGCCGGCGCTCTTCGCTTTTTTATCTGCGGCGCCGGGACGCGTGCGCGGAAGGCCGAACGAGGGTGGGGAGCCCGGGCCTTCCCCTCCCCCCGTCCCCGCCCCCTCCACCCACCCCGTGACCCTTCCCTGACAGCCCGCCAGGTGGCGGCGCCACCTGACACGAGATGGAAGATGGACGGGGTCCAAACGGACGCTCGCCCCGCCCCCGGCCGCGACCACAGTCTCCTCCCTCCGCGGTGGGCGGGTGCAGAAGGTGGGCCCGAGAGGAGGAGCCCCAGCCTGGGCTGGGGGGCCCCAGGTGGCCGGAGGGCGGTTTGCAGGGGTGGCTCCGAGGGCTGCCGCCCTTGGGGAGCGGCGCGAGGCGGGGGTGGGGGCGGGTGCAGGGGCGGCGCGCGTCCGCGGCGGGGGGAGAGGCAGGGCGAGCGCGCGCCCGGGGCGGGAGGACAGAGGGGTACGTGCCGGGCGGCGCGCGCCTGCCGCGGGCCGGCCTGGAAACTGAGGCCGTGAGGCCGCGCGGCCGGAGGAGCCGCTTTCTGCTGCACCCTGCGGCTTCCCTGCCGGGCCCAGGGCTTCAAAGCACTCCGCCTGCTGCTGCTCCGCCGACCTTGGGTAAGTCGCTTCTCTCCGGGCCTCAGTTTCCTCCTGTGTAAGCTCGGGGGAGGGGCTGTGGGAGAGGAGCGAGAGTCCCTCGGACCCCGGGCTTTTGCCGTCGGTCTGTTCCTCATGCGGGGCCTCCCCAACTCTCCTCCGTTTGTTCTCCGAGCCCGGCCCCGCGCTCGCGTCCCCCCCCACCCCGAGGAGCCCCGGATCTGCGGCCGGCCGCGGGGAGCCACAGCAGCTTCCTGAGCGGGGCAGGGCCGCCGCGGGCGTTCCCCGGGTCCTGGCTGGGCCGGGGTCCGAGGAGCTGGCGTGCCCCTCGGCCGCCCCTCGGCCGTGTGGTTAGGAGGCTTGGGGGAGGGCTCCCGTGAGACGGGCCGCACGCTCGGACCCGGACCTGAGTGCGAGCGCGTAGGGAGCGCCTGCTGCGCGCTCAGAGCTGGCCTCAGTTTCCAAATCTGTAAAACGCGCTGGACAAAGAGGGCAGACTGCGCTGCTGCCCGGGCGGGGGAGGCCGAGGCCGCGGCAGCTGGCGTTGGCCCTCCCAGGTCTTTGGCCGGGGCGCCCCGCGGCTTCCTCCCCCCATGTCAGGGACACCCGCTTCCATCGCGCTCCGGGCCGGCGGTCTGTGGCCGTCCGTGGCTTCTCCCGGAGCACGCTGAGACGCCCCCTGCCCTCCCGCTCCAAAGTCTGGCCTGCGCCGGGCCACGGAGAGCGAGGTGCGGGATCTAAAGCGAGGCTGAGCACCAAGCACAGATGGGGCTCCTGTGTACCCCGAGAACTCGGCGCGTGACAGCGTAACCGAGGGCGGGGGCCCAAGGCCGTGGGGCGACCCCCGCCCGCGCTCCCCGAGCGCTGCCTCGTCTGTAGTGACCGCGCGGCTCGGGCCCCTGGAGGCCGCGGGGCGCTGTGGCCTGCATCGGCTGAGTTCCGAGCCCCTCCGGAGCTCCGGGAGCCTTCTGCCGGTATTGGGGGACCCTGGATGGGAGAAGGTTCGCTCTCGAGCCGCGAAGGGCAGAGGCGCTTTACGCTGAACTTCTCTGCCCTGTGACTGCTGGTGGCTGCAGATTTGGGGACGCTGTCTTTGCTTCATCACGATGGCGGCAGTTGTCGTGCCTGGGACAGACTGCCTGAGTTCTCCGCATTTTTCATGTACAGGGATGATCCCTTGTGTTCATATACATATCATGGTTTATTCAACCACTCTGAAGTCAGTGAGTGCTCAGTTTCCTTCCAGTTGGGGGCCACTACCAAAAACGGCCCTATAAACATTATCTTGTGTGAGGTTTTCCCTCTGTCTCCTTAGAGAAATATGCCTATAGTTGTCTCAGGTGATGCTGTCATAGGGTCTAGACAATTTATTGACTTCATTTTTTAATAATTCTAAGTCATTTTCCAGAATGGTAAGGTCGCCCCAGTCTACTTTGGAACAGCTCTAACTATTGGAAGCCATTCTTTGCTTCAAGCCCAAATTTTCCTCTTTACAACATCCCCCTGCTGCTCCTGGTTCTGCCTCTCTGGCCGCACAGAATTAAGGGAATCCTTTCTTCAGTGTGGCAGCTCTTCAGATACATGGACAAAACTCTCGTGTCCAAACGTGACTAGTTCCTTCAGTTTCTCATATGACAGGGACTCAGCGGTGACCACCATCCTGTTTGCCCTACTCTAGACATTCATTCTCCAGCTTATCAGTGCCCTCCTTAAAATGGTGGTGCCCAGAACTGAACACAATAACATTGGTGAAGAAGTCGGATGGGGGTAATGAGACTGCCTGCCAGTAGGAGAAATGAGTTACTATATTACTCAGAAAAACTCTTAGCTGTTTAAATGCAGTACCCACAATGTCATCTGACTTGAGCCACTCTCTAGGAATGCTAGAGATCCCTGGAGAGAATTTGGGGTTTCCTCAAGTCCTGGATCCATACTAAGCGTGCCAGGCTTGTATTTTGGGTTGCCTTATGTTTTGGTTTCACCCAGATTTTATTCAATCTCCATCTCAATCTATCACCTTTTCAAGTTTCCCACTCAGCAAAATTCCTTAACTGTGTAGTTCATGTGCAGGCACCCTTGTCTAAAACCTAGACATGTGAACCTCCTTTCCAGCTCACACACTACTACTAAATGGTCTCATCACTTATTTTCTAAAACTATTTCAGATTTGGGGGGTTGCTGTTGCAAACAACATGCCCAAAATCACATTGTCTCTATACAGATTAAGATTCTTACTGGGCTTGGCAGATTCTAACTGTAGTGGTTAGTGGGCCACAAAGGTTAAGTTATTTATGGTCTGATTCTTAGCCCAGAAATTGTTTCAGTATGTCACCGTTGTCCTAAATAAGATATCTTTTTCTTCTGAACTATCTTTTAAAAAAAAAATCTTACAGCACAAAATTTAATCACACCCTAGTAGACTCTGTGAGGGGAAGGACAGTGTCTTGCTCTTCTTTTTATTCCCTACCCCTACTCTAGAACCACAGACTCTGGAGAATTGAAAGGACCTCACTGATCATCTGGTACAGCCCCTTCCCTGAAACCTAAATCTGTAACAGCCCTCTATAAGAGCAGGGTAGCTGGTCACCCGGCCTTCAGTGTCAGAGGATGCGCAGTCCTCCAAAGCAGCCCATTCCAAGGGCAGATGGTGCCATGGAACAGCAGAAAGGAGGTTGCACCTCAGCCTGCCTTTTTTGGAGCTTTTCAGACTCAGTTTTAGGCCTTCCTGCTCTAGTAGAAGGCACCACTCAAGGTGTGAACTGTATTCTGCTCAGAAAGCAGACTGCAGTAGAGCGCTGGTTTGAGAAGTGAGGCACTAAGATACTTAGCACAGTATTGGCATGGGAGAGGCTCCCAGTACCAGTGGCTCTCACTTGACAAAAATGACAGGAGTCGGAAATAGTCACTATGGCAAAGCTCTTGACTGAGCTGTCAGCTGCCCTTCCAGGAGGTGATTTGGAATTAAGTCAAGACAGTGACTGATATGGCCACTCAGGGTAGGCCTATACCCCAGTGAGGTCCAAGGCAGAGAGGCCTCATATACATCAAAATATAGTAACGTTTTCTGAAGCAGCAAAGAAATGGAAACAAATAGGTGCCCCTTAGCTGGGAAGTGGCCAGATTGTGGCATGTCAGTCTATTGTCCTGTAACGTAGCAGTGAGGATAAAGATACAGAGAAAAACATGGGAAGAAGTTATGTGTATGAAACTACACAGAATGAAGTAAATAGAACCAAAATACACACATACACACGCACGCACACATACACACTGAAAACAGTGTAAATGGGAAAATGAAAAAAACCGACCAGAAATAATTAACCTCAAATGCTATGAAATTATAGCAACCAGGCTTGGCCTCAGAGGAGATGAGCTTGCATCTCCCTTCTTTGCAGAGGTGCAGGAGACTACATGTGGGACATTGCATATTATGTAGGATTTGGTAAATGTCCTTTTGTTATGAGGGAGAGGATAGGTAAGGGGCATATTGGGAAATGAAACTGAGGTAAAAATAAGAATTTTTCTTTCTTTTAAAGTGGAAGAATTGTCTTCTCCGAGACATTTTAAAAAGAATGCTGAGCTGTTTAGCATTTTGAAATCTGGGAATAGATCAGAGATGACCTTTCAAGGTTCCTCTATCCCCTTAAGTAAACTAATTCCTGCCTTTGGGATCTATGGTTTTCAGACTTCTGAAGGCACAGTTATCAGGGCACTGTGAATATTTGTTTGCAACAAAGAAGGATCCAGTTTGGTCAGGCCTCTTGCCCTGTTCTCTGGGTCTTGAGATTCCTCTGCTTTTCCTTCCTTTCTCCCATCCCTTCACTGTCTTCTTTCTTCGCTTCCTCAGGACTCACAGGGGAGCAGGTATTGGCTTCCAGCCCCTGCAGTACAGCTGTTGGTGTGACTTTCCAGATGCTAGGCTGGGAAGAACAGGTAGCAAACTGCATTTTGTCTTGTTTGATCCCTGTTGGTTCGTAACATTATTTGCCCGCTCAAAGGGAACTGAATTTATGATGGTAGAGGCCAGTGTGGGAAGTTTGTGACTTAAAAGTGTTAAATACATGGAAAATAACATTTTAAGAAAGACCTATTGCTTTACCCCATGTGAAAATCAGTGAGTACACTATAATCTCGAAAAGCAAATGCACTTAATGTATATCTAAGTACAGTAATTGAATCCTAGAATGAGGATATGAAGGAATCATAGAAGTGATCTTATAGTTCAACTCAGCTGTGCAGTGTGACTCATCCGTTCTGAAATTCTAAGTTGTACTATGTTAAAATTATGGCAAATGGTTATTTTCTGGAATTTTGGGAAGCAGGGGCTCCTTTTTTCTCTTAGAGAAAGACCTATTGAATTGGGTTTATTCAGGTATCTGCTTATTTGAATAATATTTTTTTTAAATAAGGTATATATTTGGCACTAAAAAAAAATACAAAGTAAGATTAAATTTATGAGACTTCCCTCCTCCAACTAGATTTTAAATTTTACCAGGTCAGTCTTTGTTTTCTTAGTGACTCAGCTTATATTTATTAAGAATAAGAGATCTGAGGCGGCTAGGTGGCTCAGCAAATAGTGCACCAGCCCTGGAGTCAGGAGGACCTGAGTTCAAATGTGGCCTCAGACACTTAATACTTACTGTGTGACCTTGCGCAAGTCATTTAACCCCAATTGCCCAGCCTTTCCCCCTCCAAAAAACAAACAAAAAAAATAAATAAAGAGGTCTATGCCAAAGAGTTGGGAATGTTTTTTAAAGTCCCTGCCCTCAAGGAGCTCATATTCCAATGAGAGAGACCGCATATATAAATAACTAGGTACATATGAAATATGTACAGAAGGTAAGGTGTCTGCAAAGGTAGAAAGGGACCAGGCTGTGAAAAGCTTTAGATGCCAGAGAGCTTTGGGTTTGACCCTGGGAGTAGTAGCTGCTTGAGTTTATTGAATGTGTGGGAGAGAGGTTAGCGGGAAGAGAGGGAAAGAAAAGGGGAGAAATGGAAAGAGTTGATAGGGGGATGGGGGTCAGATTTGGGGAACCTCAGGGAAGTTATTTTGGTAGCAGAATAGAGGATGGGAGATGAGGCTGGAGACCGCTTAGAGAAGGCCATCACAGTAGTCCAGGGAGGGATGATGAAGGGCCTGGATTAGGGTGGAGGGTGAGTGAATAGGGGTGGTATACCAAACAGAGCCTCCCTCCCCCCAGGTAGTCTTTGACCCAGGGACACTGACCTCCTTGCTGTTCTGTGAACCGCCAGACCCTCCATTTCCCCACTCTAGGCATTTCTCCAGCTGTCTGCCACACCTGGATTACACTCCCTCTTTGAGTCCCAGCCAAAATTCCATCTTCTGCTGGAAGCCTTTCCCAACCCCTCTTAATGGTCTTAATGTGCCTTTGCTTTCTTAATTATTCCTGTTTTGCCTGTATATAGTCTGTGCATTTTTGTTTGCTTGCTGTCTCTCCTCTCCCATTAGACTGTGAGCTTCTTGAGGGCATCAGTGGTTTTTTGCCTTTCTTTTGACCTCACAACTCTCAGCACAGTCCATGCATGGCACGTAATAGGCTTTTAATAAATGCTTATCGACTGAGATGTTCTAAAATTCAAAATAATGAGATTTGGAAATGGACTGAATGTGTATAGTGAATGGCAGTGAGCAGTTAAAGAAAAAATGTATATTTTTTTAATTTTAAAAATAAAATAAATTAAAATATGCACATATTCGTAAAGAAAAATTGCCTATTCATATTCTAAGTCCTTTTCCAAAATAGTAGGACCACTTTATAGCTCTACTGGCAATTTATTAGCGTGCGTGTTTTCACATAGTCCAAATAAAACTTAGCATTTTAAGCTTTGCTAATCTGATAAGTGTGAGGTAAAACCTCGTTTTGGGGGGGCTTTTTTTGTATGTTTGTTTACTTTTGTTTTGCTTTGTTTTTGGAGGGGGGAAATGACTTGCCCAAGGTCACACAGCTACTAAGTGTCAAGTGTCTGAGGCTGGATTTGAATTCAGGGCCAGTGCTCTTTTCATTGTGCCACTTAGCTGCCCCCAAAACCTCAGTTTTAAGTTATTTTTTTCTTAGTGATTTGGAGCTTATTTCATACAGCCTTTTGTAGCCTGGATGTTTGGGGGGCTGGATGTTTGGGGGGGAAATTTCCTATTCATTTTTGGGAAATGGTTCTTGCTCATATTTCTATCAAAATATATGTTTATGTGTATTTACGTGTACATATATATTAGATCTGTATCAGAGAAACTGCTATGAACATTTCCCCTGATTAACCACTTCTCTAAAGCTTCATTAATGTTGTTTTTATAAAAACATTTAAATGTTACACAACTGGAATGCCCCTTTTGTAATTGTGCTGAGGTTATGAGCCTGGGTGATGGGAATATAATGTCATGGCAGGCCCCAAGCTAATAGGAAAGTTAGCAACAGGGGAGCATTTGAAGGAAAGTAGTAAGTTCTGCTTTAGACATGTTGAGTTTGAAATAGCTTGTTAAACTGAAAGGAAGAAAAATTCCTACCATTTTTATAGCACTTTAAGATTTGCAAAGTGCTTTACAGCCGTCATCTCATTTCAATCCCACAGCAGCCCTAGGAGGGCTCATTTTTTTAGAGTTGAGGGAGGTTAGCTAACTTGCCCAGGGTAGAATTGAACTCGGCTGGGGTCTTCCTAACTCCAGAGCAATGCTGGCCATTACTACACCTGGAGCACTTAGTACGCTTTGTTGGACATGCAAGTTTAAATTCTTTTGTAGTATGTTTAAATCCTCTTTAATGGAATGGAATGAACTTAAAATGTGAATTACCCCCAACATCCACCAAAAACTCTGTGGGTTGAAAGTTCAGTGGTAAAGGTATAAACTTTTGAAGGAAATATTTTAAAAACAGATAACATCTATTAATTTTGCTTCCATTGTCATTCTTCCTCTTACTTCAACTTCTTTTCCTCATCTCACAACATTTTGTCCAACCTTATTCCCAAGGGAAAAACTAAAGCTTCAGAATTTATACTTGCTTGAAAGCTCCCATGTTCAAGAGTGGCATTCGGTTCCCAGTAATGCATGTGTTTGCCTTTTAGATGTCCTCATGGGTGTGAGCAGATTAGATGTTTTTTACCGGCGGCTCCTCCTCACAAAGCTTTTCATCAGAGGATGGGGAAGGCCTGAAGACCTGAAACGGTGAGCATTTTGCATGAAGTTAGTCCAAGTAAATATTTAATTTAGATCGTTTAGTCCGATCACTTTCAGGTTGACTGCAGAGATGATATTTTTGGCTAGGATATAACTCTAGGGTCATGCACTGCAGGACATAACGGTGGGGGGGGGAGGTGGGGGCAGCACCTGCTCTTAGGAATACTTCTATAGCTGGCACTTAGCACTTTTAGGTTTGCAAAAGCGCTTTATGTAGGTGATCTCATTTGTTCCTTACAACAAACTCGTTTCTTTTTTCTTTTTTTCATAATAGACTGTTTGAATTCAGAAAGATAATTGGTAACCGAGAAAAATGCCAGAATATGGTTTCAAGAGATTATCCCGTGTACATCGACAAGGTATTCAAAATAAAAATACACAGTTATCAAAATTTTAATGTAAACATATGCCAAGGTTAAATTGAATGTTAAAACATAATAGGTATTAAAACATATGAATAACCTTTTTATTACATGTGATAGTATTTGCATATTAAACTCACTGCTGATCAGTCTTTAGGTATTTATTATGTAATACTTAGAGAATCCTAGAAGATCAACTAAAAAGCCATTTGAAGTAATTATCAACTTTAGCAAAGTTGTGGGATAAAAAATAAGCCCACATAAGTTATCAGCATTTCTATATATTACCAACAAAGTCCAGCAACAAGTGATAGAGAAATTCCATTTAACGTAACTGTAGACAGTATAAAATACTTGGGAGTCTGTCTGCCAAGACAAACCCAGGAAGTACATGAACACAGTTACAAAATACTTTCCCACAAAGTCACAGCTAGAGAATTGGAAAGATAGTGATTAATCATGGGTAGACCAAAACAATGTAATAAAATGACAGTTCTGCCTATATTAGTCTACATATTCAGTGCTATTTTAATCAAACTACCAAAAATTATTTTATAGAGCTAGAAAAAAGTAACAAGATTCATCTGTAAGAAGAAAAAGTCAAGGATTTCATGGGAATCAGTGAAAAAAATGTAAAGGAAAATGGCCTAACCATACCAGGTCTCAAACTGTATTATAAAGGGTAATCATCAAAACAGTCTGGTACTGGCTAAGATATAGAGTGATGGAAAATAGTGTGACAAAAACTAGGCATGGACCAACATCTCACCCTATAGCAACATAAGGTCAAAATGGGTGTATGATTAACACATGAAGAATGATACCATAAGCACGTTAGGGGAGGGTGATAAAGGAAAAATTTAGAGTCAAACAAGAAATAGTATTACAAGATGTAAAATGGATAGTTTTAATTATATTAAAGGGGTTTTGCTCAAACAAAACCAATGCAACCAAAATTAGGAGGAAAGCAGAAAACGAGGGGGGGGAGGTTTTTAGAACAGGTATACCTTATTTCTCAAATATGTAAAGAACAAAGTCAAATTTATAAGAATACAAGTCATTTCCCATTGAGAAATGGTCAAAGAATATGAACAGGCAGTTTTCAGGCAAAGAAATTAAAGCTGTCTAGAGTCATGTGAAAAAATGCTCTAAATCCCTATTGATTAGAGAAATGCAAATTAAAACAACTCTGAGGTTCCACCTCAGGTCTGTCAGATTGGCTAATATGATAGAAAAGGAGAATGATAAATGTTGGAGGGGAAGTAGGAGAATTGAGACACTAATGTACTTTGAGGGAGTTGTGACTGATGAACACTTCTGGAGGGCAGTTTGAAACTATGCCCAGAAAGAAGCAGTCAAACTGTGCGTACCCTTTGATTCAGCAACACCAACACTAGATCTGCATCCCAAAGAAATACTTTTTTAAGATATTTGTGACAGGTATTTTTGTGGTGTCTTAGAATCGGACGTCGAGGGGGTGCCCCTTAATAAGGGGAACGGCTGAACAAGTTGTGGTATATGATTGTAGTGAAACATTGCTGTATTGTGAGAAATGATGAGTAGGAAGATTTCAGAAAAACCTGGAAAGACTTAGATGGACTGATGCAGAGTGAAGTGAGCAGAACCAGGAGAACAGTGTACACAGTAACAGCAACACTGTAACGATGATCAGCTGTGACTGACTTAGCTCTTCTGAGCAGTACAGTGATCCAAGACAGCCCCAGAGGACTCATGGTGGACACTTAGTAGCTGGGTGGCCCTGGGCAAGTCACTTCACCTGTTCGGGCATACTGATAGACCTCGCCTCCTGGGGTTGTTGTGAAGATCATTTGTGCTGGTAATTGCACAGCTCTCAGCACAGCCCCTGGCACACTGAGTGCTATGTAAACATTAGCTGTTGTTATTCTTGTTAATTTTGGATGTTAGAGCCTTGTCAGAGTACCTAGCTGAAGCCAGCTTTTCCTGGTTAATAACTGTTTCCCTTTTGATTTTAATTGTGTTAATTTTGGTTATGCAGAGATTTTCACTTTTTTGTAATTGTCATATGTTATCTCCTGACTCACTAGTTTGGTCAAGATGTCCTCCTCTATCCACAGTTTGAGAGAGAGCACCTCCCATTCTCCTAATTTTATTTATTTATGACAGAATCTGGGGCTGTGCATCATTTTCAAATCTGTTGGGTTTTGTGGTGTGAGATATTGATCTAAATCTAGTTTCTAACAGAATGCTTTCTGGTTTTTGTCTAGTAGTGAATTTTGTCTAGTAGGGAATCCTTCCTACAGTAGTTGTAATCTTCAAGTACACTAAAACACTATGCTCCTATTTTCATTGCTTTTAGATCTTAGGTTCCTAATCTGTTCACCTGATTAATTCTCCTGGTTATTTTTTTTTTAACTAATTCCCAATAGTTTTGATGATCACTGCTTTGTGTTATACAATTTGAGAGTTGACATTATTAAGCCCCCTTATTTCCCATTTTTAAAAAAATTTTTTAAAATTCCCTTAAGATTCTTAACCTCTTATTTCCCCTGATTAATGCACTACTTGAGTAATTTGGGATGGCACTGTATAGTATAGGGATTTGATTGATATAGGGTACTTTCAGGAGGTTCTGAAAGTTAGAGGATAGTGGATGGGACCAAAGGAGAAGACTGACACACTCAATGCAGGGACAGTGGCAGAGCTGATCTGATCATGGTTCCAAATTCCAGAGTGGGAGGGGAAAGGTCTTTGGTGAGGATGTTAGGAAGGAGGGTGACGGAGATCAGTAAGGTGAGCTTTCTTGAAGTTGTGTTCTGGGAAAGAAGGTGGTGTACTTGAAGTCTTCACAGAGTGTGAGCTTGGAGGTCGTCCAGCCCACCCTCCTCATCCTACAGATAGGAAATTGAGGCCTGGACAAGTGAAGCCATTTGTGCAGGGTCTGGGAAATCATGAAGACTCATGTAGGAAGACTGGGGGCTCTCAGGAAGGAGGGAGCTCCCCGCACAGTGATGGGGGATGAGTAGTGTGCTTGTTAATGAGCACAGTGGCTGGCATCTATGCCAGTAAGGGCTTAATAAATGTTGATAGATTGTGTGAGGAGCAATCAGAAGGTCAGTGTGACTCAGCCAGAGAATGTCTAACGGGGAGCTGTTTGTGATCAGTCTGAAAAAGTAGATTAGGGCCAGGTTGTGAAGAGTTTTAGATACCAAACAGACCAATTTAAATTTGATCCTAGAATTAAGAGGGAACCAGTGTAATTTATTGAGAAGGGAAATGACATGGCAAGATCTGTGCTTTAGGAGAGTAACTGTAACAGAAAGTTTGAGAGGCGTGATTTCTGGGTAATTAATAATCATTTTATTAATTGGACTAGCAGATAATAAATTGAGGTCGGTGGTTGTCTGAAGAACCAAAGACCAGAGTATGGAGGCCACTAAATGTATAAATTCCCTTAGAAAAGGGGGTGTCACTGAGGCTGAAAAACAGATTGTTTAACAATTAATGAGAGAATTATAATGAGAATTGGGCTTACTCCAGAATAAGCCCATTTCTCATTATAAGGAATATATTTGGCACTAAAAAAAAAATACAAAGTAAGATTAAATTTATGAGACTTCCCTCCCCTAATTAGATTTTAAATTTTACCAGGTCAGTCTTTGTTTTCTTAGTGACTCAACTAACATTTATTAAGAATAAGAAGTCTCTGGGCAGCTAGGTGGCTCAGTGAATAGAGCATCTGCCCTGGAGTCAGGAGGACCTGAGTTCAAATATGGCCTCAGACACTTAACACATACTAGCTGTGTGACCTTGGGCAAGTCACTTAACTCCAGCTGCCCTGCCTTCCCCCCCCCCCCCAAAAAAAAGAAAAACAATGTAAGCTCATTGAAGACAAGGATTATCTTTGCTTTTGTATTTTTCTTCCCAGTGTTTGGCATAGTAAATACTTAATCTCATTTCCTTCAGCTCACCTCTCTTTATTGGCCTATGGTATGGGCACATTGTATCTATATGAGCCTGCTGTGTGCCCCAGAGTTGGAAGTTTTGGGGTGTGGGTTGACCACATGCCTGTAGCTGGAATACCTGTGTAACTCTGAATAATTCAGATATTTCAGATGGTGTGCCAAGAAATTCCTTTCCCTAGGACCCTAAAAGAACCTGGTGAGCTTGGATGCTACACTTCATTTTTCAGCAAATCTGATACAAGAAAATATAGATTATAACACAGAGACATTTTACAAAAGGAATCACCATCCTTTTTAACTTCTAGCTAGATAAAAACTGGCACCCAGCTGATCATCATGTTTCTTCTGTATCCATAGCCCTTTGCACAGCCATAGAGCAAGCCTGTTGAATTGAACCTTTTTGGTAACTGGTTTCTTGTCTAAAGCCGGCATCCACATCTTAGCTTTGTTCTTTCTCTGACAGATTGAAGAAGAGACTGACTGTAAGATTCTTGAAGGACATTTTGTTTCTCCGATGGCACATTATGTTCCTGATCTCATGCCGATTGAATCTGTTATTGCCAGGTAAGAGATGTTGTTCTGAAAATAGAATATTAAAGAAAAAGCTAAATGATGTTCATGTAAGATTTTCATTTTGTTCTGGTCTGAGATACTGGAAGTCTTGTTGTTTTGTTTTAAGTACGTGCTCTAACTTTGAACGGGCTAACATGTTTTTGGGCAGAGGTCCTTAAGGAAACTGCTTTCACAAATGGGTAAGTAATTTGTAACTAGTATAACAGTTGAAGTGAGTTTATCTAAAGGCCTGAAATTTAAAAATTTCATTCTCATTCCTCCTACAGTCCTATTTCTTCATTAATTTGCTTGGTTTTGTTTTTCACATAATGTAATTAGAAACGTCTGCCTGACTTGGCCGAGTTTTCACTGCCTTAATGTGGTACGTGAATGAGGTTTTCCTGCCTCGTTGCTATTCGGTCGTTTCGATAAGAGTCTAACTCCTTGTGATCCCGTTTGGGTTTTCTTGTTAGAGATTTGGGGGTGCGTAGCCATTTCCTTATCAAGCTCCTTTTATTAATGAGGAAACTTGGGCAGACAGGGTTAAGTGACCTGCCTAGGGTCGCACAATGAGTTTCTGGTGCTAGATTTGAACTCGGGAAGATGTCTTCCTGATTTCAGCTTCAGTACAACCCACTCTGCCACCTAGCTGCCCCTTCTCATTAAGAACTGATATTTATATAGCAATTTTAAAGTTTACGAAATTCTGTATTTTTGTTATAACTGAAAAAAATTTGTTGGTGCCCTAAGGTCAGTTGAACCTTTGCCCCATGAATCTCATCTCTCCTTTTCTATAATTCCTGCTACTTGCCATGCTATTTGTTCAGTCACTTCAGCTGTGTCGGACTCTTTGTCGACCCCATTTGGGGTTTTCTTCACTGAGACAGGCAGGGCTAAGTGACTTGCCCAAGGTCACATGGCCAGTCAGTGTCTGAGCCCACGTTTGAATTCACAGAGATGTCTTCCTGACTCCATTTGCCACCAAGATGCATTATACCATATTATAATTTAGATATAACCTATGAATATTTAATTTAAAATATATTTGCATGTTTTATGATGGTAGGAAAGAACAAAGGGGTTGATGAATAAAACAAGAGTGAAGACAAAGGAGACCACATCAGAGAAGAGATTAGGATAAACTGAGGAGGGAGGGGTGACAATTGATAGAAAATATGAAAAAAGAAACTAATCAGGGTGGGGAACCAAGGGGAGGCATCTGATAAAGAGCCATAATAACCCAGATGTTGGCAGGAATCTTCCAGTGGAGGCTGATTGCTCACTTGTCCAGTGGCGTTAATTATCATGACTGTTGTCTGTAGCAATTGGAAGGGCTTAATGCTTGAGCTAGAATTCTTGTTCAAGCTTGGGTTTGACTTTGGCTTTTCTACCCCTAGTGCCAAGGACAGAGTAAGTACTTCATAAATGTTTGCTGATTCATCAGTTGAAAGGAACTTTAGAAGGCAATACTGGGACTAGTTTGAACAGATCAGGAAATGGAGACCCAAGGTCAGGTACATTTAGTAAGTGGCAGAGCTGGATTTGAACTCCAGTCTAATGACTACAAATTTAGTTCTCTTATCACTGTCCCTGACTGCTCTTTTAGCGATTGTTAGTACTTTTATGTGTTGTGTCAAACAGGTTCACTTAACCACTTGAATGTGTATGTGCAGTAAAGCAGATTTGAGCTTGATGTAAGGAAAAATATGTTAACTATTAAGGCTTTCCAAGAGTGAGGAGGGCTGTCTCCTCATTGGGTGCTTCCAGTGGAGCTTGGAGGGTAACCTGCTGATGACATTGAGGGGATTCTTTGTCAGGTATGGTTGGACTTAGAAGACTTCTCTGACGTTTTGTGAAGTAGCTGAGAATCCAAAATTTAACCTTTTACATTTATGAACAAATTATTATTTTAAGAGATTTCAAATGTTGTTCTCCTGGGAACCACCTTGAGAATTTAACTATAAATTATTTTTGAAATAGGTTTCAATTCATTGTACCTAAAGAATGGAGCAACAAATATAGACCAGTGTGTATTCATCTTGCTGGAACGGGAGATCACGTAAGGCAATAAGATCCTAAGCCCTTAGTAACGTCACAATTCATCCTCCTCGTGATCGTAACATTTTTGTTCTTGTGTCATGTTTTCTTTCTCTAGCATTACTGGAGACGAAGAACACTGATGGCCCGCCCAATGATCCGAGAGGCTCGAATGGCTTCCTTGTTGTTAGAAAACCCTTATTATATCCTTTTTTTCTGTGACCAAGAGTCTTCTGTTTCTCCAGGACTCTCTGATGGAAAGGACATGATAACCTGCCTCTTTAAAACAAGTAAACTTGTTTGATTAGTTTTCAGTTCTGAAGAGGTTTTTAAAATTGATGGATTTTTTTTCTCCCTAAGTAAAAGCTCTTCTTTTATTCTTTAGTGATTCAATAGAAACTTAATATTAACTTTTAGCAGAACACTTTAAAGTTGTTTTTGCTACTTGTTATGTTTTAAATAAATGAAAATGAAAAGATATAGTTTCAACACATAAAATATTGTAACTTTTTAATCACTCCTAAATGTCCACCATGTTTCATTCCTCTTCAGTTTTCTTTTTATATGATCATATGCCCAGTTTTTCTGGTTCTGCTTTCTTAGCTTTCCATTTTGGTATAAAAGTCTTTCCACATTTCTGAAAGTTTAATGTTATTGCAAAAGAATTGCTTAAATCTCACTCTTATTTTTTATTAGTGTACTTATCTTAACATTTTAAAAAAATGCTTAATGGGCATTTCATCATCTTGATATTATCAGCATTTATTCCAAAGAATATCTTGATGAAGTTTGGCCAACTCCTAACTTTAATAAACTTGAGTTGAGGAAATTCAGAGCCTCTGGATAGCAGCCAGGGGGAAATAATGCCCAGATTGAAGTTAATTCTTGGTGGTTAGTAGATAAGCCACTTTACTTAAGGGCCTGTTTTTTAGAACATCGAATTTATTTAAATTCTCTTTAAGCTTTTTCTTTGACATACATTCTTAAATGGCTGTAGGAAACCCAAAGATCAAGTGTAAGTAAAATGTTGTTTGTTCTTTGTCTATTTTCATCAGTTGTAAAGTCTGTCTTGCTACAATGTTGCGTGATGAAAAGCACTAGCAAATTATAGTTAGTGAGGAAAGTAGAGTGGTTTAAAATCCTTATGCTTCCTGTGATGGAGGGACAGAGAGACATGACAGTAAATTTTTTCACTTTATAAAACTGTATTTAAAGCTGTAAAGTACCCTTCCTGTTAAAGTGCTTTGCTAATCTTTTTCTGGATTTCATTTCATCTGTATTTTATGAAAGAATGAGTGAAGAAGCATTTCTTAAGAGGATACTTACTCTATGCCACACACCTTGTTATGTGCTAGGAATACATATATAAGGGAGGGTAGCGTATGTATGTAATAGTGGCCAGAAAGCATTGTTTTGGACAGAGAAGTCATAGGAATGGGTGTGGCTAATTAATTATTCTTGTAGTGATGAATTTTAAGAGCAGATTTTGACAGATTTAAAGTCTTCATTATTAAAAGAGAATGGGAAATGAATACACCAAAGATTGAAGAAGATATTCTGTGGAGCACAGTGAAAGATTTGAGATTCGAAGCAGCGTGAAGATGAAAACCTGTAAATTAGCTGAGACGTTTGTCCACTGGAATCTTAGCGGGGTATAATCTTATTCACTAGAGTGGGACTTTGGAATTTCCTATATTATGGATCTGTGTTAGTCCATGCAGTTTGGGCTATAGAGATGCCAGAAAGATACTTTTTTATTGTCAGAGAACCAAGGATGACTTCTCAGCACTCCTGTGTATTTCCTTTTACAAGTTTGACTTTTTAAATAAGTCAGGCCGAAAGAGGACATGGGAGAGATCATTTAAAATGTAAGCTCTTAGACCACTACAGCCAGAGCTATTCTGTGTATGATGGTATTTATCCCTGTTTGAAAGAAAACAAAAATTTAACAACTTAACTTTAGTTTGATTTCTCTTATTGAAAAGGGTGAACATTTAAATTAACAAAAAATACCCTTTATAATAGGACAGTCCTAATGCATGTCCATGTGACCAGAGCTGGTTCTGTAAGACAAGCCAGTGTCAGAGGTGGGAATTGGACCCAGGTTGCTCTGGCTGCAAGGCTAGCTCTGGACACTGTACAGGCTATAGTAATAGCAGCTAACATATTGCACTTTTAAGGCCAGCAGAGCCTTTGACATATATTATCTCATTTGATTAATTAAGAACATTGAATTAGTTAAATGCTATATTTCAGAAGTATAATTTTGTTAAATAAGCCCATTCTTCTCTCTTTCTCTCTCTTTTTGAGAATAGAAGGTCAAGCTTGAAAAATGTGTCTGACCTCTTTGTGATGGGAGGGGCCCTTGTTCTAGAGTCTGCAGCTCTCTTGCATTGGCTAGAGAGGGAGGGTTATGGACCTCTGGGGATGACTGGAATATCCATGGGAGGACATGTAAGCCTTTATGTTGTTTTCATTTGTTTCATTATGTTATGAACTCAATGACCTTATTCAATTATTATTATAATTGATTAAGTAAAGCCAGGCTTAACTTTACACTAAGAAGTCCCTTTGAATTGCTGTTTCTTCTGATTCCCCAAAGGAGAATCAATACTAATTTACAATATAGATGTTTGCTGTATATGTAAGTTAAAATTCTTAGGGGGAAATTTACTTCATATTCTATCATTTGGGAGTTGAAATTTTGTCTAGAGAAGTAAGTTTTAGCATCAGGAAATGATCACCAACTCCGTGACTAAACTTCGTAAAGACAGTCTCTCTCTAAATGATTCTTGATACATTTGCTGATTGTGTCTACAAAGATTATTAAGTTATAGGGGAGCTGTGATTTGCATGGGTAAAGGAAGTATCCACATAGATGAAATTCGAGATTATAATTTTTAAAAGTTGTCTTTAAAACGTGATTAAGTATTTTTAGAGCCTTTAAGTGGGTAGGTACTTGAAAGTCAATAGCCACATTTAAGGAGTGAACTTATATAGTTAGATAAATGGGAAAGGATGAACACTGAGATTTTCTTCTAAGAAGCACTGCAAGTGCATTCATGAAACACTGGCCTAGGAGAAAGGAAACCTTGCTTTTCCACTGACTCCCCATCCACCCACTCTCTGAGAAAGGCAGCCAGGCTTTCAGCTTCTTTGTTTTACTTCATTTCCTCATCTGGCAAAGGGGATTCCTTAGTCATACTTATTACACTTGCATGCCTGGGCTACTGCAGGACTCAAATGAGATAATACAGGGAGAAATGCTTTGAACGAATAAAGCATTAGACTGTCAAGAGGCAGAATCATTTATGCCAAGCATTTTATCATTTTGTGAAACTATTTTGCCTAGAACACACATTTTGAAAAAATAAGCAAAGAAACAAAGAAGTAGCACGTAGTGCGCATTTAAATTGAACACAAAACAAAGCAACTCAAAAGTTACCTACATCCATTTTCTTTCTTTCCCTTCCCCCCATTCCTTGATAGTGGGGGTGGGGAAGGCTGAGGGGGAGAGGTATGTGGATACAGCGTTGGAGTCAAGAGGCCTCCCCTTACATCCTTCCTTAGGGTGTCCTTCCTGTCGGAGCTGTGTGGTCCTCAGCAAGTCATGTGGTTTCTCTTTCCTCATCTGTAAGACAGGGATCATAGCATCCGACTTGCAGAGTTGTAGGGATCCAGTGAGATGCTATTTGGAGGGCACTAAGTAAACTCTCTCTTATATTATGTTTGAGGGATAGAGAAACAGTGCCATCTAGCACGTCATGATATCTTTTTATCTTAGTGGTAGTTGTCTGTCCTCCAGAGCCATAGGAGTCCAGTGACAAGACAGGTCAGGATGACTGGTGGCCCCTGATGCAGGGGCAGACCTGGGCCTTTTTCTTAGCGGTAGTTAGTGTAATCTAGAAGAGCAAGTCCAGGTGATAAGAGTAAAGCAGTATCTTAAAAATAATGCAGCCAAGCTCCTTCCCCAGACCTTGTGTGATTAGAACAAAGCTAAGCAGCGCTGAGGCAATTTATTAACACGGTATATGGAAATTACAAGGACAACGTCTCTATGGCTGGAAGGATGAATATATAACTTTTTTTACTATCTTTTTTTGTTTATTTTTGGTTTTTAACATTCATTTCCACAAGGTTTTGAGTTATTAATTTTCTCCCCATTTTTCCCCTATCCATCACCTCAAAATAGAGATCCTGCTGAACACCCCCTCCCCCAATCTGTTCTCACCTGTATCCTCCCCCATGCCCCTTCTAACTTGCCAGTAGGGCAGGATGGATTTCTGTGCCTATATGTCTTATTTCCCAGTTGCGTGTAATAATAATAATAATAATTTTTTTTAACATCTGATTTTAAAACTTTGATTTCCAGATTCTTTTCCTTCTTCCCTCCTCACTCACCCCCACTGGGAAGATAAGCAATTCAATATAGGTTGTACATGTGTAGTTATGCAAAACATTTCCATAGTGGATATATTGTGAAAGACTGACTATATTACCCGCCATCCTATCCTTCCCCCCACTTATTCTATTTTCTACTTTGACCCTGTCCCTTTTCAAAAGTTCTAGCTACCCTCCCCCCAATCTGCCCTCCCTTCTGTCATCCCCCCTCTTATCCCTTTTCCTGCTACTTTCCTGTAGGGTAAGATACCCAACTGAGTGTGTATGTTATTCCCTCCTTAAGCCAAATTCAGTGACAGTAAGGTTGACCCATTCTCTTTTGGCTTCCTATTCTTCCCCTCCATTTTAACAATTTTCTCTTGCCTCTTTTATATGAGATAATTTACCCTATTCTGTCTCTCCCTATATTCTCTCATATTCCTCTCTCACCTCTTAATTTTATTTTTTTTAGATATCATACCGTCCTATTCAGCTGATCCTGTGCCTTCTGTCTATGTATACATATACACATATATACACACACTCACATATGTATTTATATGCACATATACCCTCCTATATAAATATGTATGTATGTATACATATATATATGTATATATTCCCTTCAACTATCCTCATATTGAGAAAAGTCTCATGAGTTACAATTAATTGTTTTTCCATGTAGGAATGTAAATAGTTCCACTTTAATAAGTTCCTTATGATTTCTTTTCCCTGTTTACCTAACCCTAACAAATATGCATAGTCCCGCAAAACAAATTCCTGCATTGGCTCTGTTTGATAGTATCTTGATTTCTGATAAAGTCATTTGCTTCCATTTGCTCCACTCTAATTTTGAAGGAGTTATTCTCTTCAGAATGCTTTTGAAATTCTTTTTCCATCTGGCAAAGTCGGCTTTTTAAAGCATTCTTCTCCTCCTTGGCTTTTTGGGCCTCTTTTGTCATGTGAGTTAATCTATTTTTTAAGGTGTTAATTTCTTCATTCAGGTTGTTGACTCTCTTTTCATGATTTTCTTGCATCATTCTTATTTCTCTTCCCAATTTTTCTTCCACTTCTCTCATTTGGTTTTCAAAATCCTTCTTAAGCTGATCTCTAGCTTTTTGGCAATCTCCATGTTTCTTGGAAGCTTTTGGGGTGGGAGTTCTGACTATGTTGTCTTCCTCTCTTTCCCTGCTTTGTTCCTTCTTTTCCTTGAAGAAGGAATCTAGGGTTTGGTTGCTGTTCTTACTTTGCTTCCTGTGCTTATTCATGGTCGTCATTCAATGGTTTGTTTGGTTTTTTTTGTTTTTTTTAGTTCTGTGGAACTCTGCTTCCAGAGGGAACAGCTCTGTCCCAAATCGCTGGGGTTTTCCCAGCTGCTGGGACTTTTAGGAGGCTGCTGGGTCCCTCCCCAGCTCCGGCTCACTGAAAAAAAAAAACTCCAGGACCACCGCCCAAGTCTGCGATCTGTATCCAGGCTGCTCAACAGGAGAGCACTTGGCCTCTGAAGTATCGCTTGGCCCCCCTGCTGTCTGCAGACCGGGAGCTCTGAAGTGGCAATGCGGAGGCAGTGTGGAGGCGGGTGCGCTTCCTGCTTCTTTGCCCTGGAGGAGGCTTGGCCAGACCCGCTTTTCTTCCGCGGTTTTCCAAGTTCCACTAACCTTAGTCCTTTTATCTTATGGCTTGATAATTCTGGATACTGCCACAGCTGCCGCAGATCCCCTCTCCTGAAGCTCCAGCCGTGTTGGGGCTTGGCTCATCCAGCCCCACCAGTTGAAATGGTCGCTTTGAGCCGAGCTGCCTTCAGCAGGAAATATATCTGTGTACTTTTTAGAGCCCTAGAATTTGTTTAGAGTCATATTTTTTGGGTATTTGATGTGGCTGTGTCGGAGCTGCGATTTCTTGCTGCTCCTACGCCGCCATCTTGGCTCCGCCTCCTGTCATAGACTTTTTAGAGCTAGCAGGGACATTAGAAATCACCTTAACTAAGCTACTCATTTTGTAGACTTTGGAGACTTCAGATTGAGGAAAATAAAATTGTGTGCTTCAGTCACCAAGTCCATAAAGCCAGTTCTTAGATTCTGTTGGCCGTCTCATCATTCCGAAATCTATAAGGCTTATGTTAGCATGGCTTGAGAGATCTTGAAACGGACTGTAAACTTTTTGGCCTTTTCTCTTACACCATTTATTAAATAAATGGTTTGACAATTTTTGTCCTTATATAAATTATTTTCATTGGTTTGTAGCCCTACCTTTGGCATGTTAAGTTGAAAGTGACCTTAAAAATCAATTTAGATATAAATTCTGTATCTCTTCATAGTAAGGTCAAAAGTGTGTTGGGAGAAAAATATGTTGGACATGTTCCCTTTAGAACAGAGGTTTTTATCGTACACAGTAACAGCAATATTACACAATGAGGAAGTGTAAGTGACTTGGCCATTCTCAGGATAACAGTGATCCAAGATGGTCCCAAAGGACTCATGGTGAAAAATGCTGTCCACCTCCAGAGAGTGAATACGGGCTGAAGCATACTCTTTTTCTTCTTGCACAAAATGACTAGTATGGAATGTTTTTCATGATATATATAGCCTATATCAGATACCAACTCAGAGAGGGGAGAGAAAGAAATGGAGGAATGGAATTTGGAACTGAGAACTTTAAAGAAACCCCACAAGTGTTATAAATTATTTTTACATGTAATTGGGGGGAAATATTTTTTAAAAAGGCAATAGAAGTTCTTACCTTTTTTGGGCCACCTCTTTGGCAGTCTGGTGAAACAACTCTGCTTTAGACGGATGGTGAACAGGACAACTCTTATGTTGAAATTAGAAAGGAGAAAACTATCAGAGCTGGGGAAATAATGCTTTATAGAAGCTTTGCTATTTAGTCAGTGCATGCACCCTGATTTTATTGCCCTCCTTACCCTGCACCTGGACTTTTTTTAAAAACTAAATTGTTTATTGTTAGATTTTGAGTTCTGAACTGTCTCCCTCCCTCCCCACTGTGCACTAAGAGAAGACCACCATTTGACAGAGGTGGGTGGGCGAGTTTGTGTGCATGTTGTAAAACCACATGACGTATACTTTTATTTAGCAGCTCTTTCTCTGAAGGCAGAGGGCATCTTCCTTCATGGGTCTTTTGTGGTTGATTTGGGTATTTATCATACTCAGAATAACTTAGTCGTTCACAGTTACTCTTCTGTCAGTATTCCTATTACTGTATACGGTGTTCTCTTGGTTCTGCTCATTTCATTTTTCATTATTTCATGCCAGTCTTGCCATGTTTTTCCTAAAATCAACCTGCTTATCATTTCTTATATTACAGCAGTATTTCATCACAATCATATACCACACCTTGCTTAGCCTTTCCCCAGCTGATGGGCGTCTCCTCAAGTTTTCCATTCTTTGCTACCACAAAGAGAGCTGCTATAAATATAAGTTCTTTTCCTTTTTCCCTGATCACCTTGGGAAACAGATCTAGCAGTGGTATTGCTGGGTCAAAGTTTTGTAACGCCTTGGGCATAATTCCAGGTTGCTCTCTAAAATGGCTGGATCACAGTTCCACCAACAGTTTATGTGTCCCAATTTTTCCACATCTCCAGCATTTGTCATTTTCCACTTCTATTATTTTAAGTAATCTGATAAGTGTGAGATATACCAGCAGTTTAAAATTGTTTAACTGATGCTTTTAAAACATAACTCACTTCTTAATAACTATTCCTCTTCTCCCAATAAAACCTCCCTTCTCACAAATGATTATATTCAAGCAAGATGATTCAGTACATGGGCCAGATCTGGAAGTGTTGGAGCTGTAGTCCACCATGCTGTCTGCTTAGATGCAGGAAGAATGCTTTTCAGTCAGTCCTTTAAAGCTGTGATACGGCACTTACACTATTGCAGTAGCCTGCTAATAGGTCTCTCCCTACCTCTTTCTATTCCAATTTATGTACTTTTGACAGTCATTTAATAGACCTCTTTCTCTGCTCAGAAATATTCAGTGATTCTGTTATCTCTTGAATTAAGCCCTCACACCTCAGCTTGGCCTTTGCTCAGTAACCTCTAACCTGCCTTTCTCACTTCATTGAGAGGATCAGATAAGATAAGTCTAGAAAAGGCGCTTAGGTTCTGGGACAACCTTCAAGAACCCAGCGTCAGCTCCCCACCTCGAAGAGACATTTGGAAAGATAGATGCCTAGGGATAGGGGACTGCACCTGGCGCAGAGAGAGAACTCCTCCTCCAGATGGGGACCCTTCCTTTAACGATGCAAGTTGGCATCTTCTCTGCAACTTTTAATTTTAGATATTGCCTAGACCACTAAGGGGCCAAGTGATTTGCCCTGGGTCATGTAGCCAGTATGGGTTAGTAGCAGCACCAGAACCCATGTCCTTCTCAGCCTGCTGGTCTGTAGCAATTTCACCTCATTGAAATGTCTTCTCTGCCTATCCTGCCTTTCCTGCTTTCCCTTCACTTCTCAAAACTTTAGTCACCCTCCAGCCCCAATCCCAGCGCTGCCTTCATGAAGGACCTTTATTGTGTCCTTTGGACACTAGTAATATTCTGTACTTCTTTCTGCTCCCTACCTTGTATTATTGGTATAAGTAATTGATTCCTTCCTCAGAGTCACAGTATCTTTTGGGGCTGTCAGTTTTATTTTTGCATACCCCCACAGCAGGTAACACAGTAACATACAATTTGTAGATACTCATTAAATGTGTGAATGGATCAGTGAAGAAAGGAACCAAGTATATAATCATTGAATATTTTGTGGGAGAATATAGTACTAAAAATGAACTGAATAGTATTTCTTGGAAATAGTCTCTTTTCTGTTTTCATTGCAGGATCTCCTGTGTAAAACATTATATGACTGTGTAATTCTTATTACAGATGGCTTCATTAGCTGTAACCAACTGGCCTAAACCTTTGCCACTGATTCCTTGTCTTTCTTGGTCGACTGCTTCTGGAGTCTTTACTACGGTAATATGACAGCATCTAGTATTTAGTCAGCTTTAAATATGTAGAAATGATAGTGAATGAAGTGGCCCCTGTATGAGTGTTCATCTTGCTTGTTCCTCTAGGGCGTGCTAAGTAAGTCAGTCAATTGGAGGGAGTTGGAGAAACAGTACTGCACACAGGCAGTTTATGAAGAGGAGATTTTTCACATGCTTGAATATTGTGGGGTAAGTGTATCCAGATTTCTTTTTCCAGGGGGCTCATTAGAGGAAATACAGATTTCTTTGTAGGACGCTTCACTGTTCTTACTGTCTAAAAATATGAAAAACGCCACCAACATTAAATATTGTGGTCACATTTTTTAAAGGTGAGGTAGTAGAAAATGACTGACTTATATTCCTTAAATACTTGGTGTTTAAGGACAAATTCAAGTGTCAGGTTTTTCTTTCTTTTAACCGTTTTGTATGAATACATTCCTATTAAATCTCTTTGATAAAAATCAGTGCATTTAATTTTCTCTTCTCAGAGAGTAAACTTTTTGCCCTGGTCAAACTTGGAAATCATTTATTAGGCATCTGCTACATACCTAGTACCAGAATCTGGCTCATAGAGTTTTTGGTTAGACATCAGCTCTGTGTTATCAGAAGGACAGCATAAAAGCAATAGCCCTAAATCTGAGGTTGGACTTTGGCTTGGTTATTGCTTTTGTGACCTTGAGTTCACACAGGCGAGGCAAGTCTCTTGACCTCTCTGGGTCTCACAGCAGCAGCATGAGGGAGTTGAAGTAGGTCAACACCAAGGTCTCGTCCAGCTCCCAGTGCTGTGATTCCCCCTAAAGATAATGCGTGAGCAAGGAGCGAAGGGGGGGCAAATAGCCTTTTTTAGCTAGAAATTGGCTCTTGCTGATGTCTTCCCTGTTTTTCAAAAATAAGAAGCGTGCCAGGTTTTTGGGGGGCGGTTGTTGTGGTTGTTGTCTTTTTGGAGGGGGGACAACAGGGCAGTTGGGGTTAAGTGATTTGCCCAAGGTCACACAGCTAGTAAGTGTTAATGTGTCTGAGGCTAGATTTGAACTCAGGTCCTCTTGATTCCAGGGCCAGTGCTCTGTTCACTGTGCCACCTAGCTGCCCCTCAGCATGCCAGTTTTTTAAAACAAGAAGTAGAACTTTGAAAATGCATTTAAAAAAAATTTTTTTTTGGTTGTGGGTAGTAGGTTTTTTACCTCTTTCTTGGACCCTTCAGTTTCCTACTGCATGGTTTTGTTATTGTATCGTAAACCTAAATCTTTTGCCTTCTGGAAGATCACATTCCAAACTCTATTCCTTTATCCTGGTGACTGCTAGATCTTGTATGATCCTGACTGTGACTCCTTAATACTTGAATTCTTTCTTTCTGGCTACTGGCTGTATTTTGTCTTTGACCTGGGAATTACTGCTTTTAGTACTGAATGCAGTGTTTAGGCAGCTTCAGATACGTAGTGTACAGAGCGTATATTAGCACAATGCTAGGCACTCTGAACTGTATAACGATGGTGTTTGGTCAGTTTCAGTCCTGTCTGCCTGTTCATGACCCTATTTGAGGTTTTCTTGGCAAAGACACTGGAGGGGTTTGCCATTTCCTTCTCCAGCTCACTTTACAGATGAGAAGACTGAGGTGAAGAGTGTTAGGTCACTTGCCCAGAGTCATAGAGGTAGCAGGTGTCTGAGACTGGAGCCCAGTGTTCTGTCTAGTGTACCATGTAGCTGCCTCTATAACTTTCTAACAAATATGTGCATTATTGATTTTTTATTGGTCTTCAGGTCTCCAGATTGTGGCTTATAGAGGTTTTATTTATGTCAGTCTGCAATTTTGATGACACCTCTGTGTTAGACTGAGGCCTTCTCACTTAGCAAGTCATCTTCCAGAGTTTCCGTGGCTAGAAAATTCGTTGCCCTGATGCTGACCTGGTGATGAGCCTCTCCTCTGGCTTTAGCTGGCCTGCTGTAGAGAGCTGACATGGACGTTTGTCACTGATCCTGAACTTGGCAGGACCCACTGTTGCTTGTTTTCTGCTGACAGAGAACAGTTAGGCCTTGGAGCAGGACCTTAGGCAAGGTTGTAGAAATAGGAAAAGGCCCTCTCTGATAGCAGCTGTCACCTAAAACCCAGAAATTGAATTAAGAACATGTCTTGGTTTGTGACTGGAGGGTGATAGGTAAATCAATCTCATTAACTAATATCTTTGTAAAGATCTTTTGAAGAAATCTCTAAGAGTCTTTTACTCACCAAGAAGTATCACATTTTCTTGCCTGGACTGTGAAGGTAAATTTATATCTGATCCTTCTCTGTTTCTTCTTACTGCTACCACCTAGGTCTTAGGAAAAAATGCTAGACAAGTGCCTGTACTCACTGCCACAGAGGCAGCTCTCTCACTCTACCTTCTCTCCGAAATCGATTGTGAGTCATCAGTCCCCAGCACCACATAGCCTGTGCTTTCCAAAAGGAAGGGGTGGAACTAGTGTGATGAAGCTCTTAGTTCATTCTCTTCAGGTATCTGTGGATGCCTGTTTGGTAACATAGTCTGTCTTAATTCAGTCGTGGACATTTTTATAAGGAGGACAGAAGTGTTGTACTGATAATGTAGAAGCATATTATGTTGTCCCTTTCTTTAAAGAAAAAAGGCTTCAGAAATATTTTCTCTTTTTCCTTGCCTTAATGTCCTTTGGGCTCACCTGAAAGAGAAAAAGCTTTTGTCAGTATTCAGTCAAATTCCCAGAAATATAGTTCTGAAATCCTTGGTTTCTTCCTTGGATCAAAGTCCTAATCCATTTCTAAAAGGAACCTCAATTTTGTCTTTGTTTCTAAGCATTATAAAATTGTAATAGAAATGAGTTGGGTCAGAGAAAGCACCAAACTCTACCTTTTGGTTCTCCCTCTCTTAGGATCAGTGCTTGGAGATAATGAGTAAATTATTTCTTTTAGAGACTGACCAAATAAACACAGAATCCTGTGTTTTTCTTCCACAACAGTATATTCTAAAAAATATTATAAATTTCCTTGGAATACATTTAGTTTCAGAATTACAGAGCATCTTAAGATAGCTGTCAGACATGGCTGACATGGTAACTTGGTGTACTTTTTAAATTCTAGATACAGAATTTCTTCTTTTTCACTGCTATAAATGAATATTATTTTCACTTAGTATCCTATAAACTTACCATAACATAGGAGGTAATAAAGGGGAAATTTACTTAAATTCCCTACTCACGTCAAGAAGCATCTATTAAGGGGTGGCTAGGTGGTGCAGTGAATCAAGCACTGGCCTTGGAGGCAGGAGGACCTGAGTTCAAATCCAACCTCAGACACTTAACACTTACTAGCTGTGTGACCTTAGGCAAGTCACTTAACCCCAGTTGCCCCTCCAAAAAAATAAACACACACACACACACAAAAAAAAAAAAACACCAAGAAGCATCTCTTAAGCCCTTGCTCTGTGCCTTAGATAACTTTCCCAGCTCTTAAGGAGCTATTAGTCTAATGGAGGAGGGAACATGCAAAGAAGATACATGTATACAGAATAAACTGAGGATAATCACCAGGGATAAGACCCTAGCTTTAAGGGAAATTGGGAAAAGATTTCTTTTGAGAAGGTGGAATTTTAGCGGAAATGTGAAGAAAGTCAGGAGATGAAGCTGAAGGAGGAGAGATTTTGGCTTGGGGGAAGGCAGTGGAAATGCCTGTAGTAGAGAGATGGAGTGGTTTGTGCAAGGAACAGTAATTAGGTGCTAATTTCTCAGAGATGGGCTTGTATGTCAGGGATTTTTTTTTTTAATGCTCTCATTGATGATGGTTGTTAAACAAAGAATGACACATATAAATTCTTCTTGTTGAGTATCACCTAGCTAGGGTTTGGCGCCAGATCCTTGGGCTCTAGGCGTTAGGCCTTTTCTCTTCCACCACAGCCAAGCCCTTACTGAGCAAGGGGGAAGGACAGCAGTGGGACGGAACCACCATAACATCTCAAACTCCAAACTGTTGGCCGGGTCTTCAAATCTAATAGCCTACAAAAGAGTTTGTAACGGAAGCCCATGAATTTTGACGAACTGAAATGGAAATTTAGTTGTATCCAGTTTGTCTTAGACCTGCCTCTGTTGCATTTGACTCTTAGTAGCACTGCGTATGAGTGACTCTTGGGGAGCATTAGAGATGTTATGTCCTGTAAAGTCAACTACGGCATACTAGGCTTATTTTTTGGTTTGAAAAACAGTTGGATCCCAATGAAAAGGTAATGGAATTTGAAAACCCCTTTATGAGGCAGCTGGTGGCTCACTGGGTAGAGGGCTGGGCCTGGTGTCCCAAAGGCAAGTTCCAGTCTGGTTTCAGGCACTTAGTAGCTGTGGACCCTGGACAAGTGGCTCAGCCTCTGTTTGCTTCAGTCTCCCCCAACCATAGAAGAGGGCTGATAACATCACCTCCACCCAGAGTTGTTGTGTGGCTCAAATAGGAGTATTTGCAAAGTGCTTAGCATAGCTATGCCTGATGCACGTTAGACACCATGGAAAATGCTGTTAGTGTTATTCTCATCCCCATCATCATTAGCATTTGTCTGGCCATTTACAGTAGAGAAAATGTTTTTGTTCTTAAAAGTTTAAAAATACTTCAGGAGATACGATCTTATTGATTCATAAGTTTCCACTCAGGGTGCAGGTTGCAGCCTGTCCGTGCCTGCCTTGTCTGTGCATGCCTTCTCCAAGTCCTCCCCAAAGGTCACCGCAGGGATCCAGTCACTGTGTCTCTGCAACCATTATTGCTGCAATTTTAGTTCCCCCTTCTTTCTAGAAACACAAATATCCCCAAACTGATATTTCCAGATCCATAAGTATTAACCATACTTGAAAAACTTACTTCATTTAAAAAAAGCTGTTGTCAACTCTTTCTAGTTATTTCAACTTGTGAAAGTGACGTATCTTAAAAGTAATGTGTATAAAAACATTTGTGGTAGAACTTGCCACATAAATCTGGGTTGCATTTGGGTCTAGGTGATGACTAAGGTGTTCCTGTGTCTGTTTTTTGAAACTCCAGCAGTAAGCATGGTGTGAGTGAATGCAGCTTTTTGGACTAAAAATATCAATCCTTGTTCTCAGTGGCATCATTTGGAAGTTGTTTGATTTTAATTAATTCTATTTAGCCTCGTATCTTTTTAAGCATAAGTGATAAATAAGACTTCTTAATAAAGGTGACCTCCTTAAGGATATGTTCTCATTTCTCCTATTTTCTCTCCCTCTCTTCCCGTTTCAACTCTTCAGACAGATTCTTTTAAAATGGGACAAGACTTTGTGAAACATTTCCCTACTAGTGTGGACAACCTGGCTAATTTTGATCTGACTCCCAGAACTTTGAACCTAGACATTGATGACTCATTGTGCATGAAATCTCCTCAGTGTCATAACACTGGTAAGGCTTCTCTCAGTGCCACATCGGAAGGCCTTGTGATGGAGGACGTCTCTAAGATTCAGTCCCTGAATCAAACACTGTCCACCAAGAAAAGCAGTGTAAGTCAATCAGACCACCGGCTCAATGAAGAAAAAAGAAGGAGCACTCTGCAGAAGGAATCTTTAATGTTTATGAAAGGCGTCATGGACGAATGCACTCATGTAGCAAATTTTTCAGGTACTGGTTTTCTCTTGAAATCTGGGTTTTTCCAGTATGCAAATATACTATCTATTTTAAAGATTGTAGCATATTTTACTCATTAAGAACCTCTAAACATTCTATGACTTAGATTAATTAGTTTGGGAAATAATTGCTTATGAAAATATCAATGTGGTGAGCATGTGTGTAATCTCGTGTTAAATGTTATTAAACGGGGGGGGGGGGGGGGGGGGAAA